>MU224175.1:1821908-1833446 GCA_018584345.1 Thuja plicata
AGATCATTTGTGCATTGTTATGCTGCCATTTTTATGTTAGATTGCATATCATTTCATAGCAAATACTAATTGTTAGATTCATTTCATGTTTCATAACTAGTTTGCATGCTTATTTCACCATCCCAGCTCATTTTAATAAAATCCTTCATATTTAGGTTGTATTGGTCACTGTTTCATCAATATATCCTAAGGGCTTATATATTGGTGTTCATACTCTTCCTAGATTAGAAGGCAATAGGTCGCCTTTAGAGGGTTTAGTGTGTTTTCATGCTTTTACTAACCCTAAGTTACTAAAACAATGATCTATTGAAGTGTTTGTGGTTTTCTAACAGGTACCCATTATCCCACGCACAGATACCATTCTAAAGAAGATATCATTGGAGATCAGAGCAGTAAAATTCGGACAAGATCCAGAACAAAATGTTCAACCGTTGATGAAGAGGTATGCTCACTTTCACAGATTGACCCCTTAAGTGTTGAAGATGCGTGTAATGATTTAGATTGGCAAAGTGCAATGCAAGAAGAATTAGATCAAATAGTGAAGAATGACACATAAGAATTGGTCCCTAGACCTTGTGACAAGAACGTGATAGGAACTAAGTGGATATTCAAAAACAAAATGAATGAAGATGGTATAGTGATAAGAAATCAAGCAAGATTGGTATGAAAAGGATATGTGCAAAGAGAAGGAATTGACTATTCTGATACATTTGCCCCTGTGAGAAGACTGGAAGCTATAAAGTTGTTTTTGGCCTATGCAACATTCAAGAACTTGAAAGTATATCAGATGGATGTCAAGTCAGCTTTCCTGAATGGTGACTTGAAAGAAGAAGTCTGCATAGAGTAGCCTGAAGGATTCAAACTTTTAGACAAACCAGACATGGCATGTAGATTAAAGAAAGCCCTATATGGACTTAAACAGGCCCCAAGAGCATGGTATGAGAGAATTGATGGCTGCTTTAAAAAGATTGGATTCAAAAAGGAAGTAGCAAATTGCAACCTATTCATCAGAGAGACACCTAAAGGTTTACTACTTGTTGCTATCTTTGTTGATGACATTATTTTTGGAGGTAATGACAAGCTTAGTGCAGAATTTGCAAAAGAGATGTAGAGTGAATTTGAAATGAGCATGATTGGACCTATAAAATACTTTTTGGGATTAAATATAAAGTAGACAGACAGAGGTATATTCATAAATTAGTCTAAATATGTAAAAGAGATATTGAAGACATTCAAGATGGAAGACTGCAAACTAGTAAGCACTCCTATGATAATAGGAAGAAAGATTTCTTAAAATGATGACTCCACAGAAGTTGACAAAACACTTTACAAGTCCATGATTCGAAAACTCATATATCTCACTCAATCTAGACCAGATATATCTAATGTAGTTGGCATTGTTGGGATATTTGCAGGTGAACCTAAATAGAATCACCTGATGGCAATAAAAATACTATTCAAATATTTAAAGGGAACTATAGACTATGGTTTATGGTATCCTAACTTAGAAAATGTAGAAATTCATGTGTACACAGATGCAGATTGAGCAAGTTGCGTTGATGACAGAAAGAGTACCTCAGGAGGAGCAGTATTTTGTAGAGACAGGTTGGTTACTTGGACAAGTAAGAAGCAAAACTGTATTTCTCAGTCAACAGCAGAAGTTGAGTATGTAGCAGCTGCATTGAATTGTTCAACAATGGTTTAGATCAAACAGATGATTAAAGACTTTGGAATTTAGATTGATTATCCCATTATCATCCATTGTGACAACACTAGCACTATTAATATGTCAAATAACCTTGTGATGCATGCAAAAACAAAACACAGAGATAAAATATCATTTTCTAAGAGAAAAATTTGTAGACAAAGAAGTGAAGCTGGATTATGTGAGCACCAAAGATCAGTTGGCAGACATATTCACAAAACCATTATCAAAATATACTTTTGAGTATCTCAGGAAAAAGCTAAGAGTAATTCCCTTTCCAGAGTCTGATTAGAACTCACAAAAAATGCATCAGTCCTTTATGACTAATGAGTGGTTGACTACTCTACTTATGGAGTAATACCTGTGCTTATTTGTATTTGGCATCATTTGCCATTGATGTCAAAGGCGGAGTATATAGTAAGGGGGAGCATATACTCTGGCGGAGTATATAGTCATGAAAATAAAAACACAGCCAGAGGAGCTGCAGCAGTGAAGAGGAGCCTTTGATGAGGATATTGAGAAGATTGTTAAAAGAAAGAAGACACTCTTGGATTGATGGTGTTTTTAATCATATGTTGCCATCAATGTCAAAGGGGGAGATTGTTGGAGATTTGCCTTTATGCAAATAGTTGACTGTATGTTTGTCATTGATGACAACATATAGTATATAGCAGTGAACTGTATTCACTTTTCAGTATTGATATGTGGAAGCCTTGTGCGGTTGTTTTTATGTTTCAGACATAGTTACTATACCATGTATATACATGTAGATTTAGATGTTCAGTAACAGTTGAGTTATGTTACTCTGTTTACCAGCAACAGTTTTAGAAGATTATTTTCAGAAAGCCGACGGTAATTTTATTGATTCTTTAGTTGCATCTATATATGGGATATATGTGTTAAAATTCATGTTTATTTATGAGTCAAAGACAATTAACCAAAGGTGCCAATCGTGTTTCATCCAAAGCATGATGTTTGGGTAATTTTGGTGGAGCCGACTATGTGAAGTGATGCATCTATTCAGTTTGAGTTGCGTGGTTCTAATTATGTTGCATGCTTGGTCTAGCTAACAAGAGAAGCGTTGAAGGGATTCTTAAAGCTAACAAAGATCATATCCTTTGGAGAAGATACTTATAGTAGTTCATTTGAAGATCACCAAGTGTGAATGACAAGAAAAGAGACAGAAAAAGTACAAAAAAAAATGTTGATTGTTTTGGGACAGTAAATCCATTTCATTCATCAGTTAAAATTCTATGTGAAGAAGCGGAGAGTATACAATTCATTGGAACTGATCAAGATAGTAGGTCTACTCAAACAGTTCATTATCAGATATAGTGTATATCTTCTTTACTGAAGGTTGCAGCCTTCATCATTTCAGCAGTGAGCTTTTGGACAGTGAGTCCTCACCCCTAACAGGGTTATTTGTAAAAGACTCCTAATAGGTTCCAACCCTTAACTAGGTCACTGTACTTATTGCATTATAAAGATAAACCCTTAACAGGGTTGTAATATCTTCTAATAGGGATTATTATACTCAAGTAAAACTCTTTGTGGGTGCTAATTCCCACCAGGGTTTTTACCTATTTTGGTTTCCCTGTAACCAAAATTGTGGTGTTATATTTTGTGTTATCTCAATGTGTATATGCTTAATATTATTTTGTAATTAAGTGGAGAAAAGAATTAAACTAGCTGATAACTGATTCACCCCCCCCCTCTCAGTTATCCCTTGGGACTATTCAAAAAATTTGTATCAGAGCCAAGTGCCTTGGAGAGAAAGCCTAATAGCTTAAGGTAGATCAAATAGCATACTTCAGGAAAGAGAGTCCTAAGTTTGATGGAGAGAATTATTTTGGCTGGAAGAGGAAAATGATAACACATCTTTAGTGCATTTTTTTTTAGATCTATGAGGTTGCTACTCACACAATTGATGTTCCTACCTTGAAGGACCTTGTAGAAGAAGATTCTACTAATAAAAAAAAGGAAATATTCACCCAAAATGCAATTGCCAAAGAAGCCCTAATCAGTGCCCCATCTGATAGTTAATTTTCTGAGATCAAGAAGGCAAATAAAGCATATTCAATTTGGAAATACGTAGAATACATGTTTGAAGGAGACATCTAAGCCAAGAATGCGCTAGAAAGACATGGAAAAAAGATACAACAATTTAGAGATGCTACCTGAAGAAAACATCAGAGCTTACAATCAGAGGATTAATGAAGCGGTCTCGGGAATCAGGAACAATGGTGGAGAAATTTTAGAGGATGATATAATCGAAAAATTGATGACCACATTGACAGCAGATTATGAAAGAAAGATAAACATCTTGGATGAAACCATGCAATTCTCAAAGGACTTCAAAAGAGAAACCTTTATTAGCAAAATATCAGCATTTGAGATATCGAGATTGAAGATAGAACCTAAAATGGAAACAACTTTCAAAGCCTCAGTCCATGGTAAGAAATCCTTAAGCATCTCTAGTAATATTGAGAAATAAGAATTTGATACAGAACTAGAAGAAATTATTGCTATGATTGCTAAGAAGGAAAGGAAAGGTAAAGGAAAATATGAAGGACAGCTACCATTCAAATGTTTTTTGTGCAACAAAGTTGGCCACTTTGCATCCAAGTGTCCTACAAGAGTCAAGAAGTACATATCAGATTACAAACCCAAATACACTAAGGAATGCTATCATGCTGAAGATGGTGTAACTGATGATGATTTAGGAGAAGATGATATTGTATTTGTTGCAATTAAAGATAATGAAAAAATGATTGATAAAATAGAAATTAAAGATGAAAAGAAAGCACAACAATTGGCTTTAGTTTCACAAGCTGACATCAAAACAGACTAGATCATGATAGCAGGTGTTCACATCACATGACAGGTGACAAAGATAGATTTGTACATCTAGATAAGTACAAAGGTGACATGTTTAGATTTGGAGATAACACTCCCAAACCTATCATAGGCAGAGGATCTATCACCTTAGATGGAAAGAACAAGACAGATGATGTTCTGTATGTTGATGGTTTGCATCATAACTTACTAAGTGTTGAACAATTATTAGATAAAGGATATCAGTTGGAATTCAAAAACAACTGATGCATTATTAACAACAAAGAAGGAGACATGATTGCATCAGGCTCAAAGACCAAAGGTAATGTTTTTCAGCTTAACTCCAAAGTAAGTTGTTTTGTTGCAAAAGTGGATGACAGTTGGCTTTGGAATAAAAGACTTTGTCATATCAATTTTGACAACATGGTGAAGATAAGTAATGTAAAGGCAATAAGAGACCTTCCTAGTATTTCAAGACTAGTTGATACTATGTGTAGGGAATGTGTGATGGGAAAGCATGAGAGGACCTCATTCAAAAGCAAACAAAACTCTACAGAGAACAAATTAGATCTAGTACATACAGACTTATGTGGACCTACTCAAACAAGATCATACTATAGTGAAAGGTATTTTATTTTGTTTGTTGATGATTTCTCTAGGATGGTGTGGGTTGTGTTCTTAAAAGACAAATCTGAAGCTTTTGAGCAGTTCAAAATATTCAAAGCTAAAGTTGAAAATGAATCTGGACTAAAGATAAAATGTTTAAGATCTGATAGAGGAGGAGAATTCACCTCTGATAAGTTTCTTGAGTACTGTGAAGAACATGGGATCAAAAGACAACTAAGTGCACCCATAACCCCTCAAAAAATGGAATTCCAGAAAGGAGAAACAAGATAATACTTGACACAGCGTGCACTATCATAATTGAAGGAAAAGTTGCACACACTTATTGGAGAGATGCAGTCAATACAGTTGTTTGTACTATCAACAAAATTCAACTAAGACCAGGCATAGACAAAACACCTTATGAACTTTGGTTTGGTGATGTACCTATAGTAAATTACTTCAGAATATTTGGAAGCAAGTTTTACATTAAGAGAGATGATGGTGTTGGCGAATTTGATGCTAGAAGCGATGAAGGTATTTTTCTTGGTTACTCTACTAAGAGAAAATCCTATAGATGTTTTAATTTAAGATTGAAGAAAATCATTGAGAGTGCACATGTGAAGATTGATGAGAATTTCATGATTCAAGAGAGAAATTATGAATATGCACCAATGATTGAAGATGAACCTAGACTGATCAATAAAGATACAGTTATTGAAGAAATGTTTGACTGTATTGATGTATCATGCAATAACCTTGAACCAAGTCAAGAAGAATCACATATTACAGATGAGAGTGTCACACCTAAAAATTCAAAATATACATCCATATACCATTCTAAAGAAAATATCATTGGAGATCAGAGCAGTAAAATTCTGACAAGATCCAGAGCAAAAGGTTCAACCGTTGATGAAGAGGTATGCTTACTTTCACAGATTGAACCTTTAAGTGTTGAAGATGTGTGTAATGATTCATATTGGAAAAGTGCAATGCACGAAGAATTAGATCCAATAATGAAGAATGACACATGGGAATTGGTCACTAGACCTTGTGACAAGAATGTGATTATAACTAAGTGGATATTCAGAAACAAAATGAATGAAGATGGTACCGTGATAAGAAATAAAGAAAGATTGGTATGTAAAGGATATGCGCAAAGAGAAGGAATTGACTATTCTGATATATTTGCCCCTGTGAGAAGACTGGAATCTATAAAGTTGTTTTTGGCCTATGCAACATTCAAGAACTTTAAAGTATATCAGATGGATGTCAAGTCATCTTTCTTGAACGGTGACTTGAAAGAAGCAGTCTACATAGAGTAGCCTGAAGGATTCAAACTTTTAGACAAACCAGACATGGTATGCAGATTAAAGAAAGCCCTCTATGGACTTAAACAGACCCCAAGAGCATGGTATGAGAGACTTGATGGATACTTAACAAAGATTGGATTCAAAAAGGGAGCAGCGCATTGCAACCTATTCATTAGAGAGACACATGAAGGTTTAGTACTTGTTGCTATCTTTGTTGATGAAATTATTTTTGGAGGTAATGACAAGCTTAGTGCAGAATTTGCAAAAGAGATGCAGAGTGAATTTGAAATGAGCATGATTGGACCTATAAAATACTTTTTGGGATTAAATGTAAAGCAGATAGATAGAGGTATATTCATAAATCAGTCTAAATATGTAAAAGATATATTGAAGACATTCAAGATGGAAGACTGTAAACCAGTAAGCACTCCTATGATAATAGGAAGCAAGATTTCTAAAAATGATGACTCCACAGAAGTTGACAAAACACTTTACAAGTCCATGATTGGAAAACTCAAATATCTCACTCAATCTAGACCAGATATATCTAATGCAGTTGGCATTTTTGGGAGATTTGCAGCTAAACCTAAACAGAATCACCTAATGGCAATAAAAAGAATATTCAGATATTTAAAGGGAACTATAGACTATGGTTTATGGTATCCTAACTCAGAAAATGTAGAACTTCATGTGTACCCAGATGCAGATTGAGTAGGTTGCGTTGATGACAGAAAGAGTACCTCAGGAGGAGCAGTATTTCTTGGAGATGGGTTGGTTACTTGGACAAGTAAGAAGCAAAACTGTATTTCTTAGTCAACAATAGAAGCTGAGTATGTAACAGTCGCATTGAATTGTTCAACAATGGTTTGGATCAAACAGATGATTAAAGACTTTGGAATTTAGATTGATTATCCCATTGTCATCCATTGTGACAACACTATCACTATTAATATGTCAAAGAACCTTGTGATGCATGCAAAAACAAAATACATAGAGATAAAATATCATTTTCTAAGAGAAAAAGTTGCAGATAGAGAAGTGAAGCTGGATTATGTGAGCACCAAAGATCAGTTGGCAGACATATTCATGAAACCATTATCAAAAGATACTTTTGAATATCTCAGGAAGAAGCTGAGAGTAATTCTCTTTCCTGAGTCTGATTAGAACTCACAAAAAATGCATCAGTCCTTTATGACTGATGAGTGGTTGACTACTCTACTTCTGGAGTAGTACCTGTGCTTATTTGTATTTGGCATCCTTTTCCATTGATGTCAAAGGGGGAGTATATAGTAAGGGGGAGCATATACTCTGGGGGAGTATATAGTCATGAAAATAAAAACACAATTAGAGGAGCTGTCGTAGTGAAGAGGAACCTTTGATGAGGATATTGAGAAGATTGTAAAAATAAAGAATACGCTTTTGGATTGATGGTGTTTTTAATCATATGTTGCCATCAATGTCAAAGGGGGAGATTGTTGGAGATTTGCCTTTATGCAAATAGTTGATTGTATGTTTGTCATTGATGACAACATATAGTATACAACAGTGAACTATATTCACTTTTCAGTATGGATATGTGGAAACCTTGCGTGGTTATTTTTATGTTTTAGACATAGTTACTATACCATGTACATACATGCATATTCAGATGTTCAGTAACAGTTGAGTTATGTTACTCTGTTTATGAGCCATAGCTTCAGAAGATTATTTTCAGAAAGTCAACAGTAATTTTATTGATTCTTCAGTTGCATCTATCTATGGGATATGTGTGTTCAGATTCATGTTTAGTTATGAGTCAAAGAGAATTAACCAAAGGCACTAATCATGTTTCATCTGAAGCATGATGTTTGGGTAATTTTGGTGGAGTCAACTATGTGAAGTGATGCGTCTATTTGATTTGAGTTGCGCGGTTCCAATTATGTTGCATGCTTGGTCTAGATGACAAGAGAAGCATTGAAGGGATTCCTAAATTTGAAAAATATCACATCTTTTGGAGACAATACTTATAGTAGTTCATTTGAATATCACCAAGTGTGAATGACAAGAAAAGAGACAGAAAAAGTACAAAAAAAAATGTTGATTGTTTTGGGATAGTAAAGCCATTTCATTCATCAGTTAAAGATCTATGTGAAGAAGCAGAGAGTGTATACAATAATTGGAACTGAACAAGACATAAGGTCTACTGAAACAGCTCATTATCATATATAGTGTATACCTATTTTACTGAAGGTTGTTGCCTTCATCATTTCAGTAGTGAGCTTTTGGACAGTGAGTCCTCACCCCTAACAGGGTTATTTATAAAAGACTCCTAACAGGGTCTGACCCTTAACCAGGTCGCTATACTTATTGCATTGTAAAGATAAAATCTTAACAGGATTGTAAGATCTTCTAATAGGGTTATTATACTCAAGTACAGTTCTTTGTGGGTGCTAATTCCCACCGGGGTTTTTACCTCTTCTGGTTTCCCCGTAACCAAAATTGTGGTGTTCTATTTTGTGTTATCTCAATGTGTATATGCTTAATGTTATTTTGTAATTAATTGGAGAAAAGAATTAAACTATCTGATAACTAATTCACCCCCCCCCCTCCCCTCTTAGTTATCCTTTGGGACTATTCCAACAATTGGTATCAGAGCCAAGTGCCTTGGAGAGAAAGCCTAACAACTTAAGGTAGATCAAATGGCGTACTTCAGGAAAGAGAGTCCTAAGTTTGATGGAGAGAATTATCTTAACTGGAAGAACAAAATGATAACACATCTTCAATGCATTGGTTTTGAGATCTATGAGGTTTCTACTCACGCAATTGATGTTCCTACCTTGAAGGACCTTGTAGAAGAAGATTCTACTAATAAACAAAAGGAAGTATTCACCCAAAATGCAATTGCCAAAGAAGCCCTAATCAGTGCCCTATCTGACAGTGAATTTTCTAAGATCAAGAAGGCAGAAAAATCATATTCAATTTGAAAATACCTAGAAGACATGTTTTTAGGAGACATCCAAGCCAAGAATGGGCGCAGAAAGACATGGAAGAAAAGATACAACAATTTAGAGACGCTACCTGAAGAAAATATCAGAGCTTACAATTAGAGGATTAATGAAGTGATGGGGAGGTCACCTTCCTCTCCTAGACTCCTACTCTTTCTTAGGAATCTCCCTTTGGACCCTATTCATTTCAGGGTCCTTTTAGAATCACACTCGAGTCTCTTAGGGTTACTCACAGAACCTAACTAGAAGGACTTCTATGCCCCCTCTCTCTTAGGCTTCCTACCCACTGAAATGTTATATTCTTTACCTTATCTTGCTCTCCATGACTAAATAAAGTCAGTCATGCACCTTCTCCTGCTATCTCTCTCTCCTACAAGTTCTCTAGCCGGACCATTTAGCTCGCCTAGGACTTGTCTACAATGCTGACTAGCCTCTTATCAATCCCAAACACAGAAACAGAAATAAAATACATGAGGGATGCTTCTTGACAGTCACACTCCATAGGAAGGATTATAAGAGTCAAAAAGCATCCATGAGACTTGACTGAATTCAAAATCCTACTCTACAGCAGTTTGTACACAACAAAAAGAACACACAGAACACACAGGAACTATTCTTTATTGAAAGTCTGAAAATTACAAAGAAAACTGAAAATCTTCTTCACTAATCTACTTAGTCTCTATCTTCTCCAACCTCTCCAACCTCTAGTATGATTTTCCTTCCTTGCTTATATATTCGGCCTCTTCTTGATTTGTAACCGTTTCTAGGTTACCTGTCGTCTGCAAATTCTAACTACCTCGGCTCTTCATCTTCCTCCTGTAACTATCATCATTCTCTTTCTCAGCATGGCCATCGACGTGGACATCATTTTCCTCTATGTCACTAAATTTTCCAATTCCCTCTACGATGTTGACAAGTCAACCTATACTCTGAATGTTAGTCGCACTGTCGCGAGACTTAATAGCCATGCATGCCGATCTTGCAATATGTTGTTGTCGCGTTATCGCAAGACTGAGTAACTTAACCGCCTGTTATCCTATGATCACATGACACATGATCATCTCCTTGTCGCATCACTAATTCACTTAACCGTCGATTACCTCACGACTTGGCGATACACTATCGTCGCATTGTCGCCACATCTATTAACTTAACCGTCGATCTCTGCTGACTGTGCGATAAGCCTTGTTGCGTCATCGCAAACTGTTTCAAGTTAACCGCTGAGCATCTGCCGACTTTGCGATTACCTTTGTCACTTCATCACAAGCTATTTCAAGTTAACTGCTGAGCATCTGTCGACTTCGCGATTACCTTTGTCGCTTCATCGCAAGCTGTTTCATGTTAACCGCTGAGCATCTGCCGACTTTGCGCTAAGCCTTTATCGCGTAATCGCAACTGTCTCATACTAATCGCGGATCATCTACCGACTTAGCAATAGCCATTGTCGCATAATCACAGACTATTTCTTGTTAACCGCCGATCATCCTGTGACTTGGTGATAAGCTTTTGTCGTATCATCGCAGCCTGTTTCACATTAACTGCTGATCATCTGCCGACTGTGCGACTGGCCCACTCTTGTGCTAGGAGTTAAGAACTGTTAATGTTTAGGAAAAAGACTGACCGCTAACTGTGATCTGCTCCCGGACCACCATTTTTAAATAGCTAGGGCTTCGGAGCTAAAACCCTAGGGTGCTCTGCACCATACTCCCCCCTCTGCGAAGGAAGAATTTAGTTTGAATTAGTCGGCAGCAATGCCGAACTAATTCCTTATTTTCTGCAGTCTTCTTCGTCCATCCATGTCGCTTCTACTTCTGGTAACCCTAACCATTTGACTAGGTATTCTCTGTATAGCCTTCGTCGAGTTGTCTTCTGAACTCGTGAATCCAGGATTTTCTCTGCTTGCAAATTTGACTTAGCTTTCACCCGTATATCCTGAACATCTTTTCCTATTTCCATCTACTGAGTACTCTTAGGTATCACTGGTCCTCTGTATGGAATAAGATCCTGCACATTAAAAATAGGTGATATATCCAAATCATTAGGTAAATCAATTTTATAGGCATTCTGCCCATATTTCTCCAATATCTTGCAGGGACCT
>MU224175.1:1837133-1850349 GCA_018584345.1 Thuja plicata
GCATAGGAGGGTCTGGTTCTGGTATAACATCCTCCTCTGCAACAGCTTTTCCTTTACTGGAACTCTCTGCTTCTCCAGCTACTTTATCAGCAATGTCCTCTAGTTGTTTTCTCATTAACTCTAGAGTCTCCTCAAGGAGTTTATTCCTCTCCTTCTGCTCATTCACCTCTTTAGCTAGCTCTACATTTGTCACCATGGCTGATTCTCCTACTGATTCCTTAGTACCTTGAAACATCTACAAATTTCAAACCCAAATCTTTAACTGAGCTCTGATACCAATCTGATGGGGAGGTCACCTTCCTCTCCTAGACTCCTAATCTTTCTTAGGAATCTCCCTTTGGACCCTATTCATTTCAGGGTCCTTTTAGACTCACACTCGAGTCTCTTAGGGTTACTCACAGACCCTAACTAGAAGGAATTCTATGCCCCCTCTCTCTTAGGCTTCCTACCCACTGAAATGTTATATTCTTTACCTTATCTTGCTCTCCATGACTGAATAAAGTCAGTCATGCACCTTCTCCTACTATCTCTCTCTCCTACAATTTCTCTAGCCAGACCATTTAGCTCGCCTAGGACTTGTCTACAATGCTGACTAGCCTCTTCTCAATCCCAAACACAGAAATAGAAATAAAATACATGAGGGATGCTTCTTGACGGTCACACTCCATAGGAAGGATTATAAGAGTCAAAAAGCATCCATGAGACTTGACTGAATTCAAAATCCTACTCTACAGCAGTTTGTACACAACAAAAAGAACACACAGAACACACAGGAACTATTCTTTATTGAAAGTCTGAAAATTACAAAGCAAACTGAAAATCTTCTTCACTATTCTACTCAGTCTCTATCTTCTCCAACCTCTCCAACCTCTGGTACGAGTTTCCTTCCTTGCTTATATATTTGGCCTCTTCTTGATTTGTAACCGTTTCTAGGTTACCTGTCGTCTGCAAATTCTAACTACCTCGGCTCTTCATCTTCCTCCTGTAACTGTCATCATTCTCTTTCTCAGCACGGCCGTCGACATGGACATCATTTTCCTCCGTGTCACTGAATTTTCCAATTCCCTCTGTGATGTTGACAAGTCAACCTATACTCTGAATGTTAGTCGCACTGTCGCGAGACTTAATAGCCATGCATGCTGATCTTGCAATACATTGTTGTCGCATTATCGCAAGACTGAGTAACTTAACCGCCTATTATCCTGCGATCACGTGACACACGGTCATCTCCTTGTCGCAGCACTAATTCACTTAACCGCCGATTACCTCGCGACTTGGCGATACACTGTCGTCGCATTGTCACCACATCTATTAACTTAACCGCTGATCTCTGCCGACTGTGCGATAAGCCTTGTCATGTCATCGTAAACCATTTCAAGTTAACTGCTGAGAATCTGTCGACTTCGCGATTACCTTTGTTGCTTCATCGCAAGCTGTTTTAAGTTAACCGCTGAGCATCTGCCGACTTCGCAATTACCTTTGTCGCTTCATCACAAGTTGTTTCATGTTAACCGCTGAGCATCTGCCAACTTTGCGCTAAGCCTTTGTCGCGTAATCGCAACTGTCTCATACTAACTGCCGATCATCTGCTGACTTAGCAATAGCCATTGTCGCATAATCGTAGACTGTTTCTTGTTAACCGTCGATCATCCTATGACTTGGCAATAAGCTTTTGTTGTGTCATCGTAGCCTTTTTCATGTTAACTGCTGATCATCTGTCGACTGTGCGACTGGCCTGCTCTTGTGCTAGGAGTTAAGAACTGTTAATGTTTAGGAAAAAGACTAACTGCTAACTGTGATCTGCTCCTGGACCACCATTGTTAAACAGCTAGGGCTTCAGAGCTAAAACCCTAGGGTGCTCTGTACCATGAAGCAGTCTCGAGAATCAGGAACAATGGTGGAGAATTTCAGAGGATGATATAATGGCCAAATTGATGACCACATTGACAGTAGATTATGAAATCAAGATAAACATCTTGGATGAAACCATGCAATTCTCAAAGGACTTCAAAAGAGAAACCTTTATTAGAAAAATATCAGTATTTGAGATATCAAGATTGAAGACAGAACCTAAAATGGAAATAAATTTCAAAGCCTCGGTCCATGGTAAGAAATCCTTGAGCATCTCTAGTAATATTGAGAAAGAAGAAGTTGATACAGAACTAGAAGAAATCATTGCTATGATTTCTAAGAAGGAAAGGAAAGGAAAAGGAAAATATGAAGGACAACTACCATTCAAATGTTTTTCGTGCATCCAAGTGTCCTACAAGAGTCAAGAAGTATAGATCATATTACAAACCCAAATACACTAAGGAATGCTATCATGTTGAATATGGTGTAACTGATGATGATTCAAGAGAAGATGATCTAGCAAAAATATTAGCTTTTCACGAGGTGTTTTGGATTTTCGACCCAAGCCAAATCCAAAAGTTAGGTAGTTATTTTTTAGTTAGTTTATTCTTTTTTCAAAATAATTTATAATAAGGGTTGTGTCTTTTGACCCTAAAGAGGTGTGAAAGCCAATTAAACACACACACACACACACACATAATGTAAAATGTAAAGAGAAAATACAATACAAGATAATACAATTTCACATATTTGGATAGTTTTGGATCAACAACTATAACATCAACCTGGATGTACTATTTTTTTTAAATCAATAAAGATAAGTCTTTTTTCTTCATACATGCAATTGTTTCATTAATCATTTTACAATTAGTCCCTCAGATAAACCAATAGAACTTCTTCAAAGTGATATTTTGATGTGCATGCTTCCTGATTTGATTCATAGTCTATATTTTCAATTGGTTTTCTCATTTTGCATGGTTAAATTCTGTTGATTGATGCCTCAGTTAATTGGGTTGTCATCTGAGAAGTATTACCCTTTTGAAATATCTTTGAATTTGTTTTAGGTTACATGTACATTCCATAACACCTTTGAAGTGATAAGTTTTCTTGTAAAATTGTCTCTGAGGTTGAACATAAGATTGGAATGATAGTGACTCTATTGCCCATGGTTGATTAAGGCACTAGTCTTTCTTGCTTATTTGGATTATAATTATTTAGTTCACTGTTTATAGTTTTGCGATATCTTATCTATCTGTTCATTTCAAATTACATACACATTTACTAAACATTCTTTCAATAACTTTAAGTATTTCAATTTACAGTTCATGATATATTGCTTTCAGTTAGATTTCTTTCAAGTGCCTTGCCATACTTGAGAGAGAAGGTTGAAGTGTTAATTATCTGCTATAAAAAGCATTGTAACTTGAAGGATAAGTCAGGTATAGGCCTCCCAGCCTTGGTTTTGCAGAGCCAGAATTGTAGAAGTTCCAACCTTGCCTTGGTTGTGACTTTTCAGTTGGCCAAATCACTTGGGTTTCTAAGCATTGGATTGGAAAGTCCATAGGAAATCCAATCTGTGGATTTGAGCACCAACAAGATGGATGTGAAGTCAACATTTTTGAATGGTGAATTGGAAGAAGAAGTTTACATAGAGAAACCTTATGGATTTCCCTTGAAACAGGAAGGTGATATGGTATGTAAGTTAAACAAAGCACTATATGGATTGAAGCAAGCACCCAAAACCTGGTATGTGAGGTTGGATAAGTATTTGGCAAAATTGGGATTTGCTAAAGGAACTACAGATAGTAACTTATATCTACAAGAAATTGATAATGGTTTATTAATTGTTGTTATTTTTGTTGATGGCATAATCTTTGGAGGTTAAGATGAAGCAAGTGATAAGTTTTCTGAAGAAATGAAGAAAAAATTTGAGATGAGTATGATTGGAGAAATGAAATTTTTCTTAGGTTTGCAGATTGTGCAGAACAATGATGGTATTCTCTTATCTCAAATTAAGTATCTGAAAGACTTATTACAGAGATTTGGTATGGAAAATTGTAAGGTTGTTGGTACACCCATGGTAAATGTTCTCAAGTTATCTAGCAAATATGAAACACATAAAGTTGAACAGAGAAAGTACAAATCCATGATTGGAGGATTGCAATATTTGACTCATACAAGACCAGATATATCTAATGCAGTTGGAATTATTGCAAGATTTCAAGCTGATCATAAAGAATCACATTATGTAGAAATGAAAAGGATATTCAGATATTTGAAAGGAAGAATTGATTATGGATTGTGGTATGACAGATCAAATGATTTTACCCTATGTGCATATACATTTGCTGATTAGGGAGGTAGTGTAGATGATAAAAATAGTACAAGTGGTGGAGTATTTTTTTCTTGGAGGAAGATTGGTTTCATGGCTAAGTAAGAAACATAATTGTATCTTACAGAGCACAACAGAAGCATAATATGTAGTAGCAGTAAATAATTGTAATCAAATAATGTGGATGAAACAAATGTTGAAGGATATTGGAATTGAATTTAAGGAACATGTTATCATACACTATGATAACACAAGTATAGTAAGTATGTCAAAGAACCCAGTATTACATTCAAAGACAAAGCATATAGCGATAAAGTGTCATGTTACAAGAGAGAAAGTTGCAGAGAAAGAAGTCAAACTTGAGTATATTAGTACAAAAGAGCATATAGTAGATATTTTTACAAATCCTTTATCTAAGGATATATTTTATTATTTGAGAGGTATGCTTGGGGTTATGCCCCAACCTACTTTTGAGCAGTGATGCAATGGTTGCATTAGTCCAGTGGCATAGAGCACTATATTCTTTTTGGACTGGTTGTTGATGCTTCCTCTATGGGGGAGTATATGTGTTTGAGTTGAGTCATGGAGGACTCTTGGTAAGTGGTATTTTCAACAGTGTCTTTGGATATTCGAGCTAGTATTGTATTGACATAGTGATGCCTTTTTGTCATTGATGTCAATGGGGTAGTGTTATGCCCTGCATACCCATCCCTACATTTTGTAGGCAAAATGTTGGGTCCCCCTTTTCATTTTTTCTTTTTTCCCTTGGTTTCTTTTGTTTCCTTTGTTTCCCTCTGGGATTTGCTTCCATGAGGGTTGTTTTTTCTTTTACTTCTTGTCTTCTTTTGTCTCCAGGACTCGGTCCCAGAGTTTGTTTATCCTTTTGAGCCGGTTAGATCCCAAACTTTGGGATTCTCTGTCATTATGTCTTCTTTTATGAGAAGGTGTGGCTGCATGGAATCCCCGGGCTCGAAGTCTATAGGTTTTCCCTTCCCAGAGTTTGCGGAGGGAAACCAATGTGTTTTTACCCTAAGGGTATAAATAGGTTTTACCTGTCACTTTCACATTTACCATGATCAAAACACTTAGAGCGATTAAGGCGATTCAAAGCGATTAAGTGCAAATTGCTTTTGGTAATTAACAATGTTCAAACAATAGTAAGTAGTGGTGCGTTCACGGTCAGTTCCAGGTGAACCAATTGTAGAGCACCTCCCATGCTTGATCCCTCTGCATTCCCCATGTTTTCAGGTAGGCATTTCGTCTCTCTTCTCTCTGCTTTCTGGTTTTCTGGTTTTCTTGCTTTCGTCTCGCCTGGTTTTTTTTCTATTTTTGTTTTGTCACGTCTTTGTGTTGGCTTTTCTGTCACCTCCCGTTGGTGGGTTGGCTCTACCAAAGGGTTGTCCGCCCTCTGTGCAGTTGTAGTATAATGTAGCATTTTTATATACCTTGTAAATTTTGTAGCCTCCCATGAATAGTTGTATATATGCTTGATTTTAGTCGGCCTGCGAGTTGTGCTTCAGCCCTCGTAGCACTTTGGACCTCTATATATTTGGTGTATATACCATGTATATCCTTCTTAGTCTGCATCAAGCTCATCATGCCCTTTCATGTTTTCCCCAATTTTTTGATCTCTCCCTCTCGGCCAAATACTGCTTGGTTTGAACTTGGCACCTCGCTGGTTTGAGCCATGGCAGTTTTCTCTCTCCTCCGTCAAGTCAGTATTTATGGCAAATTAAGTTTCTCGCACAAGCATTCAAAACCCTCCCAAGTGGCATTCATTTATCTATGTGTTTGGATAGTTGTTAGCGTTAATTCCATTGCTTCCATTACTGCATGGCCATGTGACACTCCCATGTTAGCCTAGTACAGCTAATTTTCGGTCATATCGTGCAACGGTTAGTTTTTCAGACTCCAGGTCCCAAGTCTCCCTTTGGTCTTTATTTAATTTCATCACACAAGTTAGACTCCCCAAGGACCCTCAAAGCCCGGGTAGAGGTCAAATTCCCAAGTCATTCTTATTATATATATCTTTTTCAGGGTTTGACATGAACTAACATACTTTCAGGAACAGATACAAAGTGGTGGTGAAAATCTCTAGGATCCAGAATAATGGTTTGTTTTGTATACATACTGACAGTCATCCTATTTTGCAGGTTGCTAGAATTAAACTTATCAATAATGTCGAAGGCATCAACATCTTCTCCACCCGGGAGTCCAGAACTCTCCACTACTGCTGCATCTAGGGCATCTCTTAGGATGAAGGTCAAGAAGGCCTTGGAAAATATCCCATTAACAATGAAGTATCTTAAGGGAGACACTATTCTGGGATCAAAGGTTGATTCCAAGTTGCAGCTAATCATCAACACAAGTGTCAGGATTTGGGCTAAAATGCAGGCCTTAGTTAAGATGATGTTCATTCAACGCACATCTAGAGATCCATTGGCCCTCAATGTGGCTAGCTCTAGGATCCTTAAAGCTGCCTGCTTCCCCTGCTCCATGCAAGCCCTGGACCTCATTCTCACTTTGGCAGAACACTACAACACAACCGTCCGGGCTGTCATGCTCATCGCCCCAGTTCTGACAGGCTACCCAATGCCTATGGTGTCTCTAGATGCCATGACTTTTGTTGCAGGGCTGGGGATACCCAAATTTGATGATGCAACCATTCTCACCCGATCTCTGGCCTTGGAGGAATTTCAGAAGTTAGATCTCATCGGCCGGCAATATCTCAATAACAACTAGCTTAAGGTGCCAAGGAAGGATTTCAAAAATATGAAACTGGAGATCCCCCAGACATAATTTAAGGAGAGCATATAGATGGGGATCATCACCCTATGCAGGGTCTTTGGAGATCCTCATGCCTAGGAATTCTCGGTGTGGATGTACTACTTCTTGTTCGACATCGCCTTTGGCGGGAAAAAATTTGATTGGGCCACTATCATCACCAATCATGTGGAATCTCAGCTCATCAAGGTCACCCAGACCCCCAAATTCTACATGACCTCTTATGTTTTATGGGTACTAGCACAACAACGCCACATGACCCAGGGACTACTTATAGCAGGTGTGCTCAGAACTGGCCAAGGCTAGAATGCTCCATGGGATTATTTCCCACAAGTCCAATGGGAGGCCAGTTTCCTCAGCTTCTGCCGAGTAAATGATTCCTTCATATACTAAAACCTTCTTACACCTACTCGGGATGCCAGATACTGGCTCTCCAAAGAACCAATGAACTTGGTCAGCACTTATGGCCATTACTACATTCAATACCAACAACACACTTACATTCGGGTGACCAGCTTCTCTAGGAAACCCTATTTATTCCCCAAACATTGTGGGGATAAATTAATTCTTTTAGAATACTGCAGACAGATTCTGGAGTTGCACGCCCTCTTCCAATTGAAGAAGGTAACTAATGTTCCCTTCCTGATAACTTGCGGGAACTATTCTTGCAGCCTAGAAGCAACCAAAGAAGTCGATAATGAACTTAGAAGTTTAGCACTGGCAGAATTCTATTTAGAGCAGAAGAATTTTGATCTGCTAGACAAGATAGCAATGACACTTCCTCGGGCAGCCCCTCCGCATGAGCCTCACTTAGAAGATTTTTTGAGAGGATTGCCAGGATGATTTTGAAGTTTGGAACTAGCATTTTGTCTAGTTAACATAGGGGATGATGAAGCGGTTGAAGCTTCAAAAGTTCCCCAGTGAATTTTCGGACATCGGGTCCACAGAGGATCCACAATACAAAGAAAAGGGAGTGGATAAAATGGCTCTCCCTTTGGTGAACTGGGATGCAATGGAGGGACCAACAATTAAGGACATCACCAACAATATAATTGAATGCAACCACGCGTATTTGTTAGAAATTAATCTTTACTTGCATTATGTAAGTAGGATTCCTATGGAATCCCTACACCTATTTTGTCCTCTTGTGAGGATAATTCATTTTATGTTTTTTATTATTTAGTTATTCCTCCTTATGAGGAATCCTACACTTGTCTCACACACTAGTGAAATGTGGCATACACAGAATTGGGAGTTACAAAGTAACTCCTTTCTCACATCTCTTTAAGAGATGGCTCTCCTCTCTCATTCATATCAGATTCTTCTTCTTCTTGATTATTTTGTATGAGCTAAGTTCTCACTCTATGTCTCTCTCTCATTCTTAGGCATTTTTTTGCCACTTTCATTATATCACGGGGGTTTTTTTATGCTTTCCCCCTTCAAAATATTGTCTCCTTGTTGCTTCTTTATTTGGTGAATGCTCCTAGAATTGGGTTTACTCATGGTAAATTTCCTTATCCCTAGCTCAAAGTGTTAAGCAATTTCTTGTCTCTCGTATTTTGGTCATTATTTTAACATGGTATCAGAGTAGGTTGGTTTAATCATGTTTTGAGTGTGTAGGTGAAGGAGCTACCATATCTTGGAGCACTCCAATTTCGGAGACTCTTGAGAGGGTTTATTGCTAGTATTTTTCTTTTAATCTGGTTAAGAAGGAAAAATATCAATTTCTTTGGGTTTGGCTGGTTTACCGCCAAACCCGGTTTATCTATTAGTTTCATTGTTGATTTGGTTTGTGCAGATTTGAATTTTTTTGATAAAGAATATAATTTTAAATTATCTCAATCTTAATATCAAAATTTAATATTAGAATATTAAAAATATTATAATATTAAAAGTATTCAAAATTTCAAAAGTTCATTCCTTTATCTTTGTTTCTATTTTTGGATTTCAATCTCCGTATCATTAGCCTTTCTTACATTTGGCAAGAATTCTTTTTCATAACGGCTTTTTTAGGGAATAGAATCTAATTTTCTAAAAAAAAGGTATTCTTCCTGCCTTTAAACCTAAAATTTATATTCTTCTTTTATATATTTGAATGCATGCTTCATTCACTACATTCTTTTTCAATAGTTGGTAATGTTTTCGGTGCTTGGTGCTAACATCCATTATTTGCAGGTTTACATCTCGGTTTGATCTCTCTTATCGAGATTTCATTCAAGGGTTTTCAGTCTTTCAAAAGGCTGATTGCCTTCTTTGCATGCAGTGATATCTTTCTTTGGTTTCAAAAGTTGCAGTTTTATCATTCTCTGTTCTCATAGCATTAGTTGAGTTTAGTTTTTTTTTGTCCCAAGAGTTGTAGTCATCTTCTTTCTTGTCCCACTCCCTTCTCCCTCCTCCTTTTCACCACCGCCCTAAACCCGCGCGACCCTTTGCGAGCTATTCATCTGCCGCCACCTCCACTTCATTCTGCGACTCCTTCCATCTTTTTTCTCGCTCCAGAGCCATTTATCATTGCATCCAATTAACATTCAATAGTTGGGGTTCTGTTGTTCTTACTGTTGTCTCCGGGGCTGCTGTTTCCGCTTCCAGGGAATAAAAGAACCATAGATATCAGTGGCTTCGAAACCAACGACAGATCAATTCTGGTTCATTCCACCATATATTTTGGCCTTATAACCTTGTTTTTCATTGTTATACATATGTATGTATACACTGGCTGATCATTCACACCCCTGTCGGCTGCCTTCCCTCTGTCTTTTCCCTTATCCCTCCACTATTTTTTTCAAATCGCCACCACCATCCTCCCTCTCTGCGATACATCCACCTCTGCTCCCTCTTTAACTCCCTCCTCCACCGTAGCGCATCTCCACCCGCCCCACCGTAGCGCATTTCCTTCACTACTGTCAAGCCGCCACCTGTTGTCAAGCTGCCACCTATGCATCCGTCATCTTACCTTATCCTTCACTGCTGTCAAGCCGCCACCTGTTGTCAAGCTGCCACCTCTGCATCCGTCATCTTACCTTATCCTTCACTGCTGTCAAGCTGCCACCTCTGTTTCTTTTTATTCTACCGCCACCACTAGTCTTTTCTTACACTACCTCCACCACCCACTCATCCTCCAACTCCACCCCCAGTTGGGCTGAGAAGTATCTTGCATAACCGCCAATGTTCAGCCCTTCTCTTCCTTCTCTCGCCTCGTTCTGGTTAACCGCCTTTTCGGCTCTCCTAAAGTTTGGCAGCTCTTGTCATTTTTTTTATTTAGTTTTTTTTTTTCTATATAGTTCTTTTAATAAGATTTAGTTTTAAGATAGATTTAATTTTTTAAATCTTAGCTTTTTAAATAGCTTTTAGTTGCTTTAGTTCATATAGATTTAGTTTTTTTTAAACTTAATCTTAGTTTTAATTTATCGATATATTCAATAGATTTAGGTTAAATCTTAGTTATTATAGTTTTTAGTTGTAGTTTTTTTTCCTTCGATTTAGATTTTTTTTTTTTTTAAATCTTATTCTTTTAGATAGATATAGTTTTAAATAGTTTTTAGTTTTAAATCTTTAGTTAATTTACCCTTTTTATAGATTTTAGTTTATTCTTATAAATTTAGGTTAATCTTGTAATTTTAGATTTAATTTAATTCTTAGTTTATTATAGATTCAGTTTTTTAAATCTTAGTTTAAACTTTTAATCTCAAAGATCGTATTTCAGTTTTTTTTTAAAAAGGTTTAGATTTAGTATTGTTTATCTTTAAATTAGCTTTTTAGTTGTCATTTTTTTAGATTTAGCTTTATTATATAATCTTTAAGTCGATTCAGTTAATCTTTAGCTTTTTTAAATAAAAGATTAAATAGATTTAGTTTAAATCTTGTAATTTTTTTAGATTTAGTTTTAAATCTTATAGTTTTTTAATAGATTCAGTCTCAAATAGTTTTAATTTTTTTAGTTTCTCTGGTGCATTTTGTTCTTGATTTAAGTTTTTTAGATTCTATTTGTTTATGACGTTTGTCTGCAGGTTCAAAGTTTTTTTTCGTTCTGCATGCAATAGATTTAGCTTTTTTTCTTTCCTGTTCAAGAGTTCTCGTTGTTATTTGTTAATTCATAATAGATTAATCGAGATCTGTTGCTTTTTCATGCTTTTAGTTGCAGTTTTTCTCTGGCGTTTGTTTTTTCCTTGCATGCCCCTTTGGCGTAAGTTGTTATAGCTTTCTGCTAATGCATGCAAGTGCATTTAGTTTGGTTCTTGTTCTTTTCTATTTTCTGTTAAGGGTTCTCTGGTTTTTTCCCTAGTTTAGATCTGCGTACTTCATCATGACCACCTTGATGCCAGAAATTAAGTTTACCAGTACAAATTATCATGCATGGAAAATGCACATGACTTTCATCTTTAGATTTAGACACATTTTAGATATTGCTATTGATGCCAGTTCAAAACCAGCAGCCACTGCTCCTCAACCTGACCAAACTAATTGGCAGAATAAAAATGAGGAAGCACTTGGTTTAATCGAGATCTCCTTAAGTCCCGAATTGTATGTCTTAATTTCTACTTGTATAGAAACCCATTAGGCTTGGGACATCCTGAAAAATACCTATGATAGTGCAGATGAGACTCAAAAAATCCAGCTTCAAGACCAACTTGAAGACCTCAGGTATACCGACTTCAACTCTGTTGATGATTTCTTGCTCAAGTTTGATTCCATTAGAGTTCTACTAACTGGCTTACAAGTTCCTCTTTCTGATTTAAGGATAATCCACATAATTATTCATAAATGTTTGCCTAGACAGTTTCAACAGTTTATTACTAATATTTACTCTCAGTTAGCTATTCCTTCGTTAGCAACTCAATTAACTTATGTCATTTTTCAAAATATGTTGCGTCAAGAGGAAGCTAAATTGATTCAATTTGGCATTCTTAAATCTCATGAACATGCATATGTCTCTCAAAGTCACAATAACAATAGATCTTCTATCACTAATCAAAATAACAATCAAAATCATCAAAGATCTAACAATACTAATAATTCAAATAATAATCAAAATTATTAAAGATCTAACAATACTAACAATTCTAGGCCTTCCAATAACTATCATAATAATAATAATCATTCAAATAGGCCTTATTGCACCTATTGCGGTAAAGATGGTCACTTAATACATAACTGTTTTAAAAAACAAAAAGATGATCAACGTAATTCTCAAAATTACTCAAATGGCCAACCTAATGGAACTCAATCTCGTTCTGCTTTTACTGTCTGTTTTAATGCTTCTAAACCACTTGAATAGATTATTGATAGTGGTGCATCTCAACATGTTACATCTCATAAGGAAGTATTTGATTCTTTGCAACCTGATTCTATGAATATTCCTGTTTCTTTAGCTGATAATCATTGCTGTCAAGTTGAAGGAACTGGTAATGTTTCTGTTCCAAATAGTAAATTACATGATGTGCTTTATGTTCCTAATTTGAAAGCTAACCTTATTTTTGTTCCTCAATTATGTCAGGATTATAAGGTTGAGTTTCATATAAAGAATTGTCATATCATTGATCCTAACATTGATCAGATAGTTACTAATGCTAAATTAGATGATGGCAATCTCTTTAAATTTTATCAATTTGTTTCTCCTAGATATTCTTTACTCACTACTGTTGATTTTCACATT
This sequence comes from Thuja plicata, assembly GCA_018584345.1. Taxonomy (NCBI): domain Eukaryota; kingdom Viridiplantae; phylum Streptophyta; class Pinopsida; order Cupressales; family Cupressaceae; genus Thuja; species Thuja plicata. The sequence continues at coordinate 1,849,754 of MU224175.1, forward strand.
TGGCATGAAAGGCTAGGACATTTAAATTCTGATTATATCTCATTAATGCAAAAATAAAATATGGTAGATGGACTACCTAAGCTTACTACTTCTAATTTTGATTGCAATGGATGTATGAGTGGTAAAATGCATAGAGAATCCTTTTCCCCATAAATCATCTTGGAGAGATAATAATAAGTTAGTTCTAATTCATAGTGATCTTTTAGGTCCTATGGAAAATACTTCTATTTCAGGTTCAAAATATGCTTTAACTTTTGTTGATGATTATTCTCGTAGAACTTGGATTTATTTCCTACGTAGTAAAGATCAAGTCCTTGATATTTTTGCTGAATTTCATGTTTTTGTAGAAAGACAAAGTGGTTGTAAAATTCAAATTCTTAGGACTGATAATGGTACTGAATATTTTAATCATGCTTTCCATTCCTATTTAAGATCTTTTGGTATCAAACATGAGCTTACTGTTCCTTAGACACCAGAACAAAATGGTGTGGCAGAACGTAAGCATAGAACTATAGTAGAAATGGCTAGATGTTTTTTACATGCTAGAAATATAGATTATAAATTTTGGGCTGAAGCCATGGCATGTGCCACCTATA
>MU224175.1:1896203-1908534 GCA_018584345.1 Thuja plicata
TAAGAGATATTTATGAGGGTGTAAGAGATATTTATTCTTATAGATAAGAATGGCTTGAGATTATTGACTTTGACTTTGGGGGTTGAGTTCCTAATCAAAGATTAGGAATGTGACATGGTTAGGGATAGAATTAGAATTAGGGTTAGGAGATAAGAAGGATGATTAGGGGGATAAGGAAGGGTTATCATGTGTGAATAGGTTGGGATTAGTTTGAACTTAGGGTTAGGTGGATGGGATTAATTAGGTTAGCATGTGTGAAAGAGTTGGGTTGAGTTTGAACTCAAGGTTAGGGGTTGGGATTGGTTAGGTTAGCATGTGTGAAGGGGTTGGGTTGAGTTTGAACTCAGGGTTAGGTGGTTGAGATAGGTTAGGTTAGGGGTTAAAGGGAATATTAATGAATTGAATTAAAAAAATAACATATTCATTCAATAATAGGGGAATAGGGTTTTAATTAATTATTAAGCTATTGGTTGCTTTTAATAAAAAATCAGGACTATAACAAATTAATTGAATTAATTAGGGCTAGGGGATGACATAGGTCAATTAGGTAATGCTTAATTCCTTAGCTGATATGTCCTAAAAGGCACTAAATATGATTAGATGTGTTAATCAGATTTAGGTGTCTACATTTTGCCCCTCTTCGACATAGTATTAGAATAACGCTATTTCGAAGACGTTTAAAACAATAGACAATGCAAAGATGTGGACATAGGAAATGAATTTTCCCTAGAGTAACGATTAGGATAGAGTTAGAATAGGATGAACAGGATGATGCCCCCTCGAGAGGGCGACAGGGAGAAAAGGCGAAGCCCTGGCGACATCTTGAAAAGAGACAGCCAGGAGAGACATGATAGGAGAAAAAGGAAGGGGGGGATAGAAGAATGAGGGATGGGATAGTCAAGTGTGCATCAAGGATGAAGGGTTAGGTGTGAGACAGGATTTGATTAGACTAAAAAGGAAATTCCATGCTGGGGAGGGGATGGGGGGATTTTTTCTTGAAGCTTGAGCGAGGGTATTCCAGGATGGAATACCACCATGTAGTTGAGCACTTATTTTGATATAGCAACGCTAGAGACCATGCCAAGGTTACTAGGAACACGAGGCCTTGTCACTGGTGTTGCAGAGGAATGACATAAAAAACATGTGAGTTTTTCCCCAGCTTCACACATGGGTCCCAGAAAAAACCATGGTGTAAATGATGCTAGAAAAGCCCACAAGCAAACGACATTTCCCAAGTGCAACATGCAAACCCAAATGGATTACATACATGCAAGGGTCGTATCTGGCTGACTCGCAAGCAAAAAACAAAAAGATCAAGTTCCCTATCCTAGGTGCATCCATTCATAGTGTACCATGATATAAAGAATCATGGCAACTTTGAGGAGGAGAACAACTGAAAGAATCAGGAATGATAACCAAGAACCAAAATCAAATTTCAAGATAAAAATTTCAATAACAAGACACCTTTTGCCAGAGAGATCAATGATATGGGATAATGATTGGATTGAGATTAGGTCAAGAGGAAGTATACATCCTACAAGAACCAGTGATGATGATGATCTAGATTTAGGTCAACGAGAGGAAGGATACATCCTCAAGGACCTATTTCTAGAAAGATGATTGGATTTAAGTCAACGAGAGGAAGGATACACCCTCGAGGACCCATTTCCATGGAGAGGTCATGTGTGTATCTGATTGGACAAAAGATGTGATGATGATCAAATTTCTGAAACAAGATTTTGTCATAAGGAACTTGTTGAAGCACATGATTCAGAGTGGAACTGGATCACTTTCTGCAAGGAGATCGACCAAGGACGCAAGATATGTACAAGCAGGACTAGATACAAGACTAGACTGACAAAGACACGATATTTACAGGACTGAAGCTCAAGGATTGGGATAGGACAACATATATACAAATGGGATAGATGATTATATACAGGAAGGATATGTACAAAAGCTCAGGATGTAGGATAGGAGGACCAATGCTGACTGATGTGAGCGATAATGGAACATCTACGAAATATAGGTAAGGATTAGGCCAAAGTGGAATGGAATGAATGAGATGGAGGAGAACGAGAGTTTGATAGATAATGATACAGCCCACTATGTGTGATACCTGATTGCGAGGTTTTCACCACACATACTTGTCCAAGGCGCCTGATTGCCAAGTTTTCACCATTGGACGAGTGATTTCTCTTGATCTTCTTTCTTTCTTTTTTTCTCTTCTCTTTTCTTTTTTTTTTCTATCATCAAGGTGTCTATATACCAGATTTTCACCAAGACAATGAGTTTTTCAAGACTTTTTACAATGTTTTTGGATTTTCAAATTAATTGGAATAACTGATCAATTGCTAGGCATAGAAGTGCTTGAGATGAATGATATTGATTGGATCATTTAGGGGTTCTCCTTCAGGAGTAGATAACTAATATGCCCCAGAACTAAAGCATGCAGTGACAATATATGGGCCTTGCCAGGTAACTTCAAACTTACCCTTCTTTTCCCTATTAGCGCCCACTTTATGATTCTCTTTGAGCACAAAGTCCCCTACCTGGAACTGGCGTGGGTGAATCTTCTTATTATAGCTTTGCTTTAATCTGTTCTGATATACGACCAAGTCGTCATATGCTTGCTGGCGCTTTTCATCAAGGAGATCATGTTGTGTGAGTCTTGCTACTCTGTAGTCTTCATCTATGATTAGGTCTTTGAGAAATACCCGTAAGGATGGTAGTTCGACCTCAATTGGTAAGACAACCTTGACACCATAGACAAGGGAATATGGAGTGGTGCTTGTGGGAGTGCGAAAGGAAGTGCGATAGGCCCAAAGGGCAGGATTAATCTGGAGGTGCCAGTCACGACCAGTATCATTGACAACCTCCTTTAGGATTTTTAGAATTGTTTTGTTGGTTGCCTTAGCTTGGTCGTTACCCTGTGGGAAATATGGGCTAGAGAAGTGATGATGGATGTGGAGGTGCTCACACAGATCAACCATATGCTAATTTTCAAATGGTGAACCATGATCTGTGAAAATGGTGGATGGAATGCCAAAGCGGCAAACGATGTGGCATAGGATAAACTTGGAGATTTGGATGCCTGTTGTAAGGGTAAGTGGGATTGCTTCAACCCACTTAGTAAATTATTCAGTTGCTATGATGATAAATTTGTGTCCCTCAGAGGATAGGGGAGTGATCTTACCAATGAGGTCAAAACCCCAACATGAGAATGGCCAAGAAGGTGCAATAGGATGTAGCTCTTGTGCTGGTGCATGGATCAGATTTGCATGCTGCTGACATGGTAAGCATTTTTGTACAAATTCACAGGCATCATGCTCCATAGTAGGCCAATAATACCCGACTCTAAGAAGTTGTTTAGCTAGGATAATGCCACTCCTGTGGGCACCACAGATTCTAGCGTGCACTTATCGCAATGCCCAGGCAACTTCAACTTCATCTAAACACCTAGAGAGAACATTGTGATAACTGCGATGATATAAGGTGTCGACTACAATGGTATAGCGGGAAGCTCTTCAAATAAGGTTTTGGCGTTAGGTGTTTGTTAGATGGGGGGATATGATACCATTCTTTAGATAAGCATGGATGTCATGGTACCATGGGGACTGAGGACCAACCAAGACACAGACCTTATTAACGTCATCACTCTCATAAGCTGGTGTGTGAAGTTGCTCAACCAAGAACTCATACTGCGTTGCATCACGTGGTATTTCTAGAAGAGACCCGGTCGTAGCCATTGCATCGACAGCTTTGTTTTGTAGACATGGCACTTAGGTGATTTGCATATTGATGAAATGCTCCTTCATTTTATCTACCATCTCTTTGTAAGGTAACAACTTATCATCTTTTGTTTGGAATTCATCTAACACTTGCTTTATGATTAGTTAAGAATCACCAAAGACTTGGATATCTGTGATGTTCCACTGGATGGCCATGCTGAGTCCTGCAATCAGTGCCTCATATTCTGCTATGCTGTTAGTGCAAGGAAATTCCAGTTTCAATGATTTTGGGATGTAGTCACCTTGTGGGGTAACAAACAGGATTTCTGCCCCAGAACCATGAGATGTATATGAACCATCAAAGAATAACTTCTAGGCTGGTTGTTCTTCAATCATGCATAGATGTTCATCGGGAAACTCCATGACTAATGGATATGTGTCGATCAATGGTGCCTCTACTAACTGATCTGCAATGACTTGACCTTTGACGACTTTTCTGTCGATATATTAGACGTCAAACTCGTTGAGAAGAATTACCCATTTAGCCATGCGGCCAGTGAGAGTTGTTTTAGATAGCAGATACTTGAGTGGGTCTACTTTTGATATAAGCTTGACTGTGTGATTGAGCATGTAGCGATGAAGCTTTTGAGTGGTGAAGACCACTGCTAGGCATGCTTTTTCTATTGGTGTATAATTTAGCTCATAACCCACCAAAGTGCGGCTGATGTAGTAGATAGCATGCTCTTTTCCATTGTCATCTAACTGGGACAGGAGTGCCCCTAGTGCTGTTGTTGTTGTAGATATATATAATATGAGAGGTTTTCCTGGTGTAGGCGGCACTAGAATGGGTGAATTTGCTAGATATTCCTTGATTTTGTTGAAGCTTCTTTGGCATATAGGATCCCATCTGAAACTATGATCTTTCCTTAGCAAATGCGTGAAAGGTTGGCATTTGTCTGTAAGCTGTGATATGAAACGACGCACTGATTGAAGTTTTCCTTGTAGACTGTGCATCTATCTGATTGCCTTTGGCGAAGGCATTTCCATGATTGTTTTAACCTTTTTAGGATCTATCTCGATGCCACATCATGATATGATGAAGCCAAGGAGCTTTCCTGATGTAACTCTGAAGACACATTTCTTTGGATTTAGCTTGAGACCATAATGTCAAAGTCGATCAAACATTGCCTCTAGATCATTTAGGTGATCCATTTTGTTTTGTGATTTAGCCAATATATCATCCACATAATCTTCAAGGATCTTATGGATCATATCGTGGAAGATGACGGTCATGGCCCTCTGATATGTTTCTCCAGCGTTCTTGAGCCCAAATGGCATCATGTTGTAACAGAAGGTACCCTGTGGGGTTGTAAATGTTGTCTTATGCTGATCTTCTTCTGCTATATGGATCTAATTATATCCTGAAAATATGTCCATGAGAGACATCTCATGTCCGGCAGTGAGGTCCACTATCATGTCGATATTAGGCAATGGAAAATCATCTTTTGGACATGCTTTGTTGAGATCTTGGAAGTCAGTGCAAATTCTGATGGAGTTATTCGGCTTAGAGACTAGGACCATATTTGAAATCCAGTTTGAGTAATCTATCACTCTGATGATTCTAGCTGCTAAGAGCTTTTCAAGTTCTATTTTGACCATTAATGCAACTTTGGGATGCATTTTTCAGAGCTTTCATTTGACAGGTTTAATGGTAGGATCCACAGATAAATGATGTAATACAAGTTCTGGATCCAAGCCAGGAATGTGAGCATAGGACCATGAAAAGATGTCTGGATATTCTCTTAAAAGAGCTATGAAGGCCATTTCTTTTGCTTCTATCAAGGATGCTGCAATGTGAGTGAGGCGAGGCTAGTCCTTTGTACCCAAATTAATAGGCTGGGTTTCCTCAATGAGAATAGATGACTGTTCTAACCTGTAATCATGGATGATAGGGAGAGGAGAATGTTAAAGTATTATTACCTTACGCTTATTAATTAAATCATATTGATTTAATTATATAAGTTCCTATTACTCTAGTTGCTTAAGCTTCACTTAGGTGCATTATTAATCAATTCTTAATTAATAATGTGCAGCCTAGTTTTCTCCTTTAGGGTTTCTATCTCACCTTTTATAAGGTTGAGCTTTGTACTTTTTCATTAATTCAGATGATATTTTTTGCTCTCACATTTTGAGTAACTTCTGAGTTTTGCTTTTTCCATTTGGTTGCTCCATTCTTTGTGACAGGTTTATTGCATGCAGCTGGATCTTGGAGTTGAATCTGATATTTCATCAGTTTCTACAGAGAATCTCCATCTCTTGGCACCTCAGAAAGGTTTTCACCAGGAGATACGCCTTTTATTTTTTCTCTTTTCTGATATGATAGTTCCCCAGAAGGGTTTTCACTAAGAGATACATTTTTTTCCTTTTTTATTTTTCTTTTCAATTTTGTGGCTAGAGTCCTCCTCTCCCCCAAAGTATTCTTCCGAGTTCAAGGTGTATACATGTGTGGAAGTCTGCCCCCAATCTGGTTGCTAATCTGTAGCTCCCATGAAGTTTAGGAGCGTGGCCATTCTTTTGAACTCGTCTATCGGGATGATGCTTGGTTGGTCCCAATTAATGAGTTCAAGATGGAGGAGTGGAAGGTCAATGAAGTGGAGGGATAATTGGTGAAGGATGAAGTTACCGAGGAAAATTTAATCGTCAATATCGTCATAAGCTCTTACAATTTTCTCTTCCAGTATATTTTCAAATTCGCATATGTTACCCAGGGGAATGTGATAGGTTAGACTGGTTTCCTTAGTGCCCCCAGTCATGTTATGGCCAAGGCCAGATGTATCATGTTCAAATCCCAGACCAATGTGCTTTTGAAGTTTGGAGGGCACAATGGGGGCTCTCATGCCTTGTTCTTCAGAGCCTAGTCCACCTCCTTGATAGTTCCACTTTTCGGTGACCAATTTGTGAGCAGAGGGATATTTATCTTTGAAGTGATTCCAGAGGCCACTGTCAGGAGGTGTGGGATCTTTGTAGAGCCATTGATTGATATTAGGTGTTATTTCCTGGATATTTAGAATGTCATGAGAAAGAAAGGTGGTTGGACCCAATTACATTAGTTTAGGTGGCTTTTGCTCAATGTAACTAGATGGACGCCCATGGGTATGTGGATCAGCCGGGAGGGCTCCAATAGTGAAGGCATCAGTTAGACTGTATTATCCATAACCTTGGTGGTCGATCTTGATAGTGGATAGAGTGGATGCAAGGATGGTGTTTGGATTTGGAAGGGTTGTGGAGGAATGGTGATAGATGTGCCAAGGTCAGTCCCAAGACAATGATTTGAATCTGGATGGGAGGCTTCCAACGCATGATAGTATGCGAAGGGCTTGGGATCTGCATGGATAGTGATCTCAACTCTGTTGTGTGGAAACTTGATACACTGATGATAGGTGGAGGGGACAACCTACATAGAGTGAATCAATGGGCGTCCAAGGAGGATGTTGTATGGGAGGTCAAGATCGACCACATGGAAAATTGTCTCTTGTACTGCTGGGCCCAGTTGAATGGGCAAGGAGATTGTACCTTCTGATGTTCATTCTATATTATCGTAGGCTTTGATTATGGTAACATCATTCATGATATCAGATTCAGTGTATCCCAGTTCCTTTAAAAAAAATTAAGTACATAGATTCAAGGCTGAACCATTATCTATCATGACTCTCTTAACAGCAAAGTTTTGGACCATGACGGCAATGCAAAGAGGGAGGATATGATCAGGCTCAATAGATGGTATGTCAGTGGATTTAAAAGAGATAGCATAAGATGTGGATAAGTGACCCACAAGGTTTTGAAACTGACCAGGATCTATGTTGTTGGGAACACGTGACTCTTGCAAAGCTTTATTCAAGATCTCTTGATGGACTGGTGATGTGCACAAGAGATCCAAGATGAATATTTGGGCGGGTGTATTCCCTAGATGTTCCAATAAGTTATATTGTGCCCCAAAGGATGAGGCAGTACTAGCACCGACAATAGTTATGCGTCCATGACGTATGGTAACAACACAGTTAGTATCAACACCTTTCACATGAATGACATTGACAGATGGCTCGACTTGGGATATACAACCAATGATGCTACCATACTCAACATGAGCGGTAGTGTTATTATTGGTGTGGGCACTTTATTTTCCTTTGTCTTGATTGGATGTTGAAGCAATGTGTGCGTTGGTAGGTCCCGTGTTATTGTCATGGTTTGGGAACGCATTTTGATAGATCTTCAGATTGCTATTGGGCGAGGTTTTGTTTGTAGAATCTACTTCAATATCCTTGCGATCAATTAGGTCTTGGATGTAGTGTTTTAACTTCATGCACTTGATCATGGCGTATCCTTTAACACGGTGGTAGTCACAATATTCATTGGCATTGAACCATTGCGGTTTTGGAGAAGAGTCATCAAAAGGTTGTGTCAGTGGAGGATATACTACCAGGTTTGTTGCTGCCATTCTTTAGAAAATAACATTGATAGGTTCACCCAAAGGGGTGAACATGCGCTTAGGTTCATTTTGATCTCTTCTTGGTCTGCTTTGTCCCTGCTGGACTGATATTGCATTAGTCTGATGTTGGAAATGCTGGGGATTATGCTGATAATTGGGTTGGTTAGCTTGTTGCAGACATATGGTTTGTTGTGGCGTGGGTTGGTGGTGGGTTGCTTGGTGACATGTTGGGGGAGGTGGAACTTGTTGATACTGCGATTGCTGATAGGTCAGTGTGGGGGAATTCTGTTGATAGTACGGTGGTTGTTGGTATGCCTACGCTAGGGAATTATGCAGATAGTGTTGTGGCTGTTGGTATGTAGAAGTGGATGCTTGAGGACCTTCCATAACAATCTGGACATGTTTAGTGTCAGTGGCTCCATCAGTTATGGCATTCTTGTTTTTGTTCCAATATCTAGAGTGATCACTGTTGCCTTTGTTAGGTTGTGATTCTTTATAGTGCTTTATGGCACCATCTTCTACAAGACCTCTTTCAAGATCCATGCCTTTGATTCTGATGTCCTGATAGGTCTATATACAATTCATGCGCATATGATAGGCAAGCTTGGCATGAAGGTTGTTAATAAAGATCTTGATGAGATGTTGCTCGGGGGGTTGATAGGACAACCTTGTGGTAAGTCCTTGACAACACTGAAGGTAATCTGCCAAGCTTTCTCCTCCCTTATGTTTGGAATTACATAAATCGAGTAGGGAGAGTTCATTCTCAACATTGTGTGTGTATTGGGCCACAAAATTCTCTGATAGTTTGGCGAAAGTAGAGACTATGTTGTAAGGGATCTTGTAGAACCACTCAAGAGTGGTCCCTCCTAAGCTTTTGGGAAATAGCCTCATGAGGAATTTATCGCTATAGGCCACTTCTTGGCATGCCATGTAGAATTCTTTCATGTGGCTCACAGGATCGCCCTTCCCCCGATATTTGTCAAACTTGGGTGTTTCAAAGTGCTTGGGGAAGGGTATGGCATTGATAGATCTATCAAACGGGTAAGGACAAACTTCCTCAAATTTGAAGGTCTTTGCTTCAGTTTCAGCATGTAGCTCTTTTAAAATATTCTTCATTTCCTCCCATTCTGAATTGGATAGTGGGGGATTGTTATTTGCTGGCATGTTGATCCCACTCATGAGATAGGGGTCGAATGGAGCTTGTGAATACAAAGGGTTTTGCGGTGTTTGGTCAATATAGATAGGTTGTTGGGGTGATGAGAACTGTAACTGAGGGGAATAGTGTGGTGGAGGGGGTGGCAATGCATGTTGTTTTTGTTGTATCTGCTGAGGTGTTGGATAAGTGAGCTGAGGTGACTGTGCACTTGCATTGGGTGGTGGTACCATATTGCCAAAGGATGGTAGATAGGTGTTCTGAGGTGGAATGCCCCCAGTGGGTGGAATGAAGTAGTTGGGATTCATGGGCGCATTGGTTTGCTATGGTGGATGGACCGATTGTGAGGCAGTGGAAGATAGCATAGCCAGGTAGTTGGCATAGCTAGGTTGCGGCTGCTGGGTAGATAGGGCGGCTGAGTGCATACTTGAAAAAGGATTCACAATTTGTTGTAGCACCTGTGTAATGAGTGGATTGGGATTCTACGTTGATGGTTGTGGTTACTGGGTAGGTTGAATAGGAGGTGGTGCTACAGTGAAAGGGCTATACTGTGGCTATGCATGAGAAGCAAAGGGGTTTGTGCTTTGTGGTTGGGATTGCTAGGGTTGTTGCTGCGGAAGAGGTTGCTGTTGTTGGATTGGTTGTTGCTGCGGGATTGGGGGGATAGGAATTTGTGTTGAGGCGAAGGGGTTGAATTGTGGTTGTTGTATACAAGATGTAATGGATTGGTGGTTTGCTGCTGTGTAGGAATGCCCAAGGCTTGTACGGCGACTTGGTAGTTATTCCAAGTGAATGAGGAAGCACCTTGTGTTGGTTGACTATTTTGAGGAAGTGGTGGTGGAGGAATTGGGTTGGATTGTGCTTGCGGAAGAACTGCTGGCATACGTTGTGAGTGTGTTGTTGGCAGAGCGAGGAAAGTGGGCCCTTGTGGTACTAAGGGTTGGTTATAGGTGTTGGTAGGTGGCATGCCTATGGTGAAGTATGCTTGCTACTGTGGGTATGTTGTGGAGGAAAAGGGAGGAACAAGCATGGAGATTTGAGTGCTTTGATGTTGCGAACTGGTTGCTGCATTTTGAATGGGCTGAGTGGGGATGGGTGGAATGTTGGTTTGTGGAGTGTTGACTGGTGGTGGTGGGAATTATGCGACAAATGTTGGGATTGCTTGGGAAAGTGGAGCGACTATGTTTTGAAGAGGCGCAGGCACTTACATAGCGATGGGATGTATTTCTTGTGTTGTAGATGGTGGATTAGGAGGCCGGGCTCCCATGACTATGAATGAGGTAGATGGAGGTGTTGTGTGCACTATGGAAGGTGGGATGGAAGGTTGTATCATCTTTGAGATAAGAGATCCTACGTGTAAGGCTCGCTGAAGGGGATCAACAACTTCATTTTGGATGGTATAAGGACTTGCTCCTGAAATTCCCATAGGCTGTGTGATAAGCATGGGTATAATCCAAGGTGGGAATTGGATTCCTTGTTGCTGAATATCGGTGAGTACCCGATTGTTGTTGCGTCCACTCATGGCTCTTACCGTGTGAACATGTGTTGGATGATTGATGAATGTTTCGATAGTACTCACGGTGGGAATCTCATTAGTGTCTACCCAAATGTGCTGGATAGGTAGGTTATGTCATGGATGAAAGGAATCCATTACGTTAGAGTGATCTATTGTTGGGTCATATGAACTAGCTGACTGATTAAGGGCCATGTCTTTCCTCTTCTTAGCGGCTCGTGTGATGGGTGGCATGAAATGAATGTCTTAAAGAGTTGGATGCAAGATGCAAGATAAAATGCAAGGATTGTTCTAAAAAAGACTAAGGATGATGATGCTAAGATGACGCTATCTATGATGATGGGGATGCTTCCTAAAAGACTAAGGATGACTTGGTAAAAAAAAAGACTAATTAAGGATTGCTTTCCTAATGTATGATCAAGGTGGATACGATTGCCAAAACCTAGGACAGACTTGTGGTCTTCGGTTTGACGGGATTCTCGATCAATGTGAACCAACCTTTTGCTCAAGTGATGAGGTTTCATAGACGGAGGGGGTTATCTTAGAATAGTGTGTCATTATAAAGATACCTAAGATGATGATCCTTGACTTAGGATGAAGGGTAAACAACTAAAAAAGAGGTTAGGATACCAAGTGAAGGATGCGCTTTCTAGGATGATAAGGATTGCTAAAAGTTGATGCAAGGTTGCTAGGATGGATCTAGGATTTGCTAAGATTGGTTTAGGATTAACTAGGATGGTTTAGGATTGGTTTAGGATTGCTAAGGGATGGATTAGGATTGAATGCAAATTTATGCTAGGATTATGCTTTGGATGATGTGTGATGTGTTTCTAGGGATGACAACTAGGGAAGTCCTAAATGCAGGCAAAGTGATCTAAGAAGAGGAAGAGTGACCAATTGTAGTGATGAAGCTGCTAGGCATACTTGTGTGAAATCAAGTACGTGTGTTTGCATGAACAACTAGATGATAGGCCAGATTGGTGGAGCACTCAAAGTGAATGAAGGCATTGTTGGTGTAGAATTTCTGTAGAAAACAAAGAATTTTGTAGTTTTATTGGACCCTCTCATATTCCTCAAGTTTGTGGTTTTTTGCTTTAATGATTTCAGTGATATAATGATATTTCTTGGCCTCTTTGGTTATGGCCTTTTGTTCTCGGTAGATATGTGGCAAAAGAGTCTTCACTTTCTGATGCTTGGTGGAATGGGACATGAGTTCAATTTGATACTTTTGTAGGCAGTGACTATGACAAGTGTGCCTTGGATCATTTTTCCTTTTGGAACAAGTAATGGATCATTTTTCCTTTTGGAACAAGTAATGGACTTTTGGAATTTGTGAGCAAACAATCTTGCAAGAGGCAAAGCAACCTTGCAAGAAGCATGAAATGTCGATCTCCTTGGCAAAAGGACTTTCAAAACTTTTAGATTTGTGTATGTTCAAGAACTATTTT
>MU224175.1:1910263-1932139 GCA_018584345.1 Thuja plicata
CAAGCTACATACAAGATTGGACAGAAAAGCAAGCTTAAAAACAATAAAGATTAAGGAGGGCAAACCTCCCTAAAACTGAATCCAAGGTCGCTTTTGATCTTTAGATGTGTCCTTGATTTGGGATGTGTGCTTAATTGATATGTTCCTCAATGCTTCAAGATGGATGATTGGGTATTTGAAAACTGCATGGTAACTCTGCTTCAAAGATTGGATTATCTAAGCAAAAACTGACAATATGATGTTACTTCAAAAGATGGATGAAATGTGAAGGAATGAGCCTTCTATTTATAGGAAATGGGGGAAGAAATGAGTGGTTCAAATGCAAAGCTAAAGAGAGGTCCAAATTCCACTAGAAGAGAGCACATGGATTGTGCTTCTTCAAGTGCATCAAATTGTGACACTTGTCACAATATTATTGGGTTGAAAGTAGGGAGGAATGTGACCATTTAGGGAAATGGACCAAGAAGCCTCTAGAAGATAAGGCTCATAAAGAGGGAAGACTTTAGGGGATAATGCCTCTTAAAGAGGGTGTAAGAGCCTTAATGAGGATATAAGAGGCATTTATGAAGGTGTAAGAGCCTTAAATGCATATGGATAGGCTTGGCTTGAGATAGTTGACTTTGGGGAAGCGATTGAATTCCTAATCCAAAGATTAGGAATGTGACATCATTAGAGAGAGTTTAGGATTAGGATTAGGACTAGGATTAGGATTAAGATGGGTGAAGAGGTTGGGTTTAGTTTGAACTCAGGGTTAGGTGGTTGGGATAGGTTAGGTTAACATGTGTGAAGAGGTTGGGTTTAGTTTGAACTCAGGGTTAGGTGGTTGGGATTGGTTAGGTTAGCATGTGTGAGGAGGTTGGATTGAGTTAGAACTCTGGGTTAGGTGGTTGGGATAGGTTAGGTTAGGGGTTAAAGGGAATATTAATGAATTGAATTACATAAATAACATATTCATTCAATAATAGGGGAATAGGGTTTTATTTAATTATTAAGCTATTGATTGATTTTAATAATTAATCAGGACTATAGCCAATTAATCGAATTAATTAGGGCTAGGGGATGACATAGATAATTTAGGTAATGCTTAATTACTTAACTGGTAATGCTCTAAGAAGGCACTAAATGTGATTAGTTTTAGTAATCAGATTTAGGTGTCTACATACCGAATAGTAGAAAACATTGAGCTACACAGCATAACCGAACACCAGTATTACCAAGATACACAGACTACACTGAGCACCGAGAGACAACATTAACCGAGTGGAACAGAGGCCACATAAAAGTTTTTTATGGCACATTATTCTATGTAACAACTTTTTAGCCAACCTAGATAATGGTTTACATGATTGAGGAGGACATTAACTATGGATTTACAACATTAATTATTTATGTCTCCTGTGTGTAGATGAACAAGGTAAATTATGTACACCGTTAATCTTAGGATAGGGATGTAATTGTTAAGCCCTAATTAGGTCATATAGGTTGATATATAAATGTATAGATGTCATTTTTTCACGTATATTGATCAAGAAATGATCAAGTAGCCACCATACTACAAACATCAGAGATCAGACAAGGGATTTTAAGGACAGAGACTACATTGCAGAAATCAGTTTACAGAACTAAGGCAAGGCTACCGAACATAACAGAGCAGAAGGTATTGTCATTCACATTAAGATGATATGTTCTGTATGTACTTAATGGATCTGTATCAACAATATTGAGATTGTATGTGTTTCAGATCAAATTTTTGTTACTCTCTAACAATTGTAATAGACCCCTAAATCTCTTAATAGAGTAGACTTAACCATCTTATTGTAAATATCTTAACTGAGTGCACACATAGATTGTGTTGCAAAATCCTTACACGAGGTAGATCTAGTCGATCTTATTGTTACTCCTAATAGGGTAAGATCATCGAAAGTGATCATTGTTTGTAAGCTTTAACAAGCTTCTTTATTGCTGTAGTAGTGAAGTTTTGTGGGTCTCATCCCCACCGCAGGTTTTACTTTCTAACAAGGGTTTTCTGCGATACCAAAATACTAGTGTCATGAGTACTTAATTTCATGTATGTGTAGTGTTTATTTTACATGCCTTTACGTTTCACTGGTGATACTATATGTTTGGTGTATGCAATCTACTCAATCGGTTAATACATAAAGATTTGATTAAAAGTTTTTAAGGGTACTGATTCACCCCTCCCCTCTCAGTACACACCCTTTCCATTATCCCAATAGAGATTATTAGCATTACTGGAGATGTCATATGTTACATTAGTGACTATATCTGTCATTGATGTCAACATACTATTTGGATATCAGCATAGTATTTTAGTGAAGATTGACATAGTAGCAGACAGAGATTGAGTTAGCACAGACAGAGAATTGCAGATGAGGTTATGCATAGTTGAGAACGTATTTCAGATAGTATCTTGATGATGTGGTTAAGAGTGCATATAGAGATTCAATTGTTGGTGACAGTTATTCAAGATTTATTGAAGATCGTATTTTGACAGAGTTGCTAAGAGACAATTTGCGATGTTTGGATTATATCTTTTGACTGGTATAGAATTTGGTTTTTCAAAGTTATGCAAAGTTTGGAGACAGTATGAAGGTGATCTAACTAAGACCTCTTAGTCTGGGATCACACGTGTGAAGAATTATTAATTTTGTGAGCCGACAATGTTGTGTAATTATGCAACGTGTATTGTTTTATATTTCGTAATTGTTTAGGCTTAACTGGTCGACTCAATTATGAAGTATTGGGCTTGGTATAAAGGAAAGATTGTTTATTTGATTTCATATGAATGAAGGATGATGACATAAACAATGATAATGTATGTATTATTTTGTAGCAGTATTGAAAGGATTGTATTTGAAGCGAATTTGGTAGATCTGGTAGTATTTGGTGCTTCAGAGGCGCGGTCAGAGAAGCGAGGATATAGAGTTTCACAATTTAGTTTATTTGGTATTATTCTATTCTGAATAATGCATAGATCAGTTGGCCAGTGGGTTCAATGGTCTTTCCCTTGAAGTTGTTTAAACATTGGGTCCTTCTGCCTTCCACAACTCCTAACAGGGTTAGAATCTTTTAACAGGGATTCAAATTCTCCTAACAGGGACTAATATGTACTGAATGTATTTCCTAGAATCCTAACAAAGTCCATCCCCTCATAAGGAATTTTTATATTAGTGCATCTTTTTGTGGGAATCATTCCCACCGGGGTTTACTCTTTGATTAAGAGGTTCCCTAGTTAATACAATTGGTGTTATTGTGTATGGTTATGTTTTTGTAGTTGTTGTTACTGTTATTTACATGTTTCATATTTAATAAGATTGATAAAAGTTATTATTTAGATAACTGATTCACCCCCCCTCTCAGTTATCTTGGTGGACTTTACTTTCTAACAACCTTTGCCATACGACCAAATAAATTCTCTGATGATCTTTTGAACGTATGAAATCTGATAATTTCTAAACATCCATGTAGGAGAATATTATATATTATATGCTGAGAGAACTATTTTCATAAAAGTTTGCACTCTTGCATAAACGGTGGTTAGTGACTTAGGCAACCTTTTGAAATATGGAAACAACCTCCAAGCATGGGACTTGACAAGCGAGGTTGAATCTCTGAAGAAGGTCGACTTCCTTACAATCAGGATGCACCTAAACTACTACTTTTGAGGAAAAGGGAAAAGGATGTGCTGAAAGGGAAAATGTGAAGCACCAGATTGAAACATAGTTACTCTCCTTGCCTATGACTGCACAAACCATTAATAAAACACCTAAATACACAAATTTTAACTCTATTTTGTCTTCTAGGACTCATATGAAGGTTAAAAATTGGTAGATACTGCAAGAAAGACATTCCCAAGACAACAACTAGAAAAAAGATTTAACACTACACACAAACTAAGAAAACAAAAAAGAAACATTCACCACAAGGAAAGATTTGCACAAGATAGAATAATGACAAGAGGAGGTAAAAGCAGGGAATTTCATTAATGTAAGGCAAAAGGAGACAGTTGCAGCAAATAACTACTACAAATGAACCAGAGAAGAACCCAAAAAATATGTACAAAACTTGCCTTTATAGATCAGGCATAACTCGGATTATATCAATGAAGTTCAAACCCCAACCAAGGTGGAGTCAAGCTACAGAAATGCAAGTCAAGAAATATAAGATAAAATATGATTTTGTGTGAAAATTTGATGACAAAATGACATAAATATAGACAATAAATGCCCCAAGAAAGAACCCTGCAACAAGAAAGATGTCTTTGACATAAAGAATGCACTTGCAGATCATAAACAAGAATGGGGCAACACTGGAGTCACGTGCAAAAGGCAAGAAAAGTAGATTGACATTGAATACTCTGTCCTTGGGTCATGTCTCATTCACTGTAAAATATCCCACAGGTGCAAAAATACGCAACATTTTCACATCGGAGAGAAAACAAAATGTTACCCGACGATGAAAACACATAATGTTTTTGACAGCGTACCTCTCCACTTAAAGTTCTGCACATCTCAGATTTAATCATGCAAGAGCCATAAAATCTCAGTCACTGATCTTGGAAAAGGTGATCGACATCTTTAAATCCTTTGAAAATAAAGTAAATGGGACACACATCGCAAAAAATATACAATATTTTCCACCGCACACCTCTGCACTTAAAGTTTTGTATATCTTAGATTTAATCACGCAAGCACGATGAAACTTGAGCTGTTGATCTCAGAGAAGATGATTGATGCTTAAATCCTGTGGGTACGAAAATACACAACAATTTTTACCATAAATACATGCCTCCAATGATTTCCTATATGTCCATGCTTAAACACGCTTTTTCGCGAAGACACTGTGAATACGCGGGGAGTAGGAAACACACAATATTTTTGCACCAGAAGACTATTCCCTACGTGCCCACATACAAAATCATCTTTTATAATACTCTTTCGTGAGATCACAGGGGGGGGAACACACAATGTTTTTGCCCGCTTGAATAATGCATAAAACACAACACACCACCTACCGAAAACATACTACACTTATCCCAAAAGGGTCTCTCAGATTGATTATCCATGTGGGTTGATTGATGCAATTAGGGAAACTAGAAGAATAGAAAACCCAACTTACTTTTCTTTGCACTCCTTTTGTCTCAATGCATAAGCCAAACATTCAACTTGAGACTCTTCATTCACCAATACCTCCTACAGTGATGAATCTCTGGCTTCTAGGGAGTAAAAAGAGTTCTTCCACTCAAGGATATATTACCTTAGTCTTCTAAACAATTTTTGACACTTCACTTGTGTATTGGGGTCAAAAGGCTCAAAACTGTCGTAATGACTAGTAGCCCTAAGGACTCATTTTTTAAGAACAAATCTCAACTTATCTATGGAACCCCTTGAACCATTTATGTATTTAGATACCCTTTTGGTTACTTAGTCAAACTCCAAAAGATTAGGTCTTGAATCTGCTCCTGCACCACCAAACTCTTACTATTGGACGTAGACCTAATATGCCTAATTATGACTGGTCTCCAAAGAAAGTCCTTAGGAATGGGTTCACTAAATCAATACAAAGGCTTGGATGTGTTCCTCTAACCCCAAATACACTATTTCCCACCTTTCATGGCTTCTAGTAACTCCCTGATATGACTGTATCACACTTCTCCTTGTTTCTAGATTAAACACATGGGCTTGTTTAGCCTAGGGTTTGGTGGGAAAATTACCAAACATTGCTCCCTGATCCTGCACTTTAGGATTCCTAAAATACACCTCCCTAACTTGCATTCCACCAGGATTCATGGATTTCCTATAGTGGGATTGCAAGTTAGGGCTCCATCTTTCACTGGACCCTATAAACAAGGGCTTCCTGGACTGTCTTCACCAATTTGATCACAACTCTCACCAAACTCCACTAAATTGGTTCAAACAACTTGCATTAGAAAAATAAATCACAACACTATGAAAATCCCTTAATTTTTCATTCAATCCAATCACCAGACAATTCATACAGTACAAAATAGAGAGATTATATGCAAAATCAGAGTTTATTTCATTCAGATTCCACCAAACTTCATACATCGGCGACAAATTGTCATGGATGATCAAATTGGACCTAAATAGGCCTCTCCCAATGGCTACAAGTATTTTTAAAATTGTTGTGGCCATTGGTTGCCAAAGTGCAACTTCTCGAACAACTTTTAAATGTTGCATGACAACATTTACATCTTTCCTTGCATTTTGACAATTTGTGTTCTAATGCTCCTAAATGAAGTTTTAGGCTCTTGTAATCCTTACAAAACATCATTCATTCATAGACTTACCTCCAACCCACCTAAAGACCCTTTTATAACCCTTAATATACCCTTTGGTCTAATTATGACTCTAGGCTTATAAAACACCTTAGCACCTATTAGCCTTACAAAATGGGTCATTGATTACATCATGGGTGATCCTACTGGATTCAATCCTTATTCCCTTAACACGTATCTACCAAGTGATTGGATTACACAAGGGTTCCCTACACCACTGATGGCACGACAAAAATAGTCAACAAGAATCTTCTGACATACCTAGTATCTTCCTGCCATAGATAGATAATGTCTATTACACTTCCCAAGTTTTTATTATTATCAATTTTGGGTTTTACCCACTACCACATATCCTTTAGATTGGGTGAGATAGAGAATGGGATTCCTAGGTACCTAACCAGATGGTTAGGGCCTCCCCACATCAAATAATATTTCCTAAACCGTCATGGGGGGCGTTCTTCCCAGTCAAACATGATGGACTTGGATAAGGACACCTTATTACCAAAAGTCGCATAGAATAAGTCCAACTTCCCTATTAACGAGCATGTATTATCTTCTTTTAATTTGATCAAAATTGACGTGCCATCAACAAATTGAACATTGAGTATGTCATCACCACTAGGGAGTGTGAACCCTCTAACCCTAGTAGAGAGAGTGTTAAACAACAATAACAAATAAAGAAGGGACAAGGAGGCAACCTTGTCAAATTGATCTGGACAAAAGAAAACTTTCTGATTTGACTCCATTCATATCAATGCAGGCTCTGGCATCTGTTATGAGAACTCTAACCAGCTTACAAAAATTGGGTGGGAAACCTAGACTGCTCAACATCACAAGTATAAACCTCCATTTTACTCTATTACAGGCTTTCTTAAAATCTAGCAACATCACGGACACCCTTTTGTTATCTTCTTTGGACCAGTGCATTATCTCCCAACAAGTGAGAATGTTTTCAAGGATATATCTCCCCTTAACAAATCCTCTTTGGGTAGGAGAGATAATCTTAGGTAGGACTTTCTTCAATCTCATGGATAAAAATTTAGTAAGACTTTTATATGAAATATTTAGGAGTGTGATAGTCCTCCAATTCTTGACAAGGGATGTGTCCCCATATTTTGGTATCAATTTAATCAGTCTTGTATTGATCTCCATCCCCAAAGAGTGATTTTCAATGGCTTCATTGTACAATTGAAGGAGGTCTTCCACAATCCATGGTTCATTTATTTTAAAGAATTCAATAGGAAACCCATCTGGCCTAGGTGCCTTATCATTGCTCAATGATTGAATTCCACTGTGGATTTCTTCAATAGACAACTCACTGTCAAGTTTTGTAGAATCATCTATATCAACCTTTTTAGGAATGATGTTAGTTATGTTAACTCTAGCTCTTTCCATTTCTTGACCATAATCTTATGAGGTGAATAGATTTTGATATAAATGGGTAAATACATTAAGAATATCTGTTTGATCAGTCAAGTTTACCCCATCCTCCCATATACTGTCAATCCTTCTTTTGGCCTCTTTGATCTTAAGCATCTGAAAGAAAAACTTTGATCCTTTCTCACCATGCTCAAGCCAATTGATCTTGGCCCTAGTTTTTATCCCTTGAATTCTAAGGTTCCAAATTATTTTAAGAGCATCTTTAGAAACCCTAAGGCTGTCAACAACCTCTAGGTTACCAGTATTAGTTTGGAGGGCATCCTCAACTTTAATTAGGTTATCATGTAGTTTAGATTCTTCTCTCCTAGCATCCTTAGCCAATTTTTTCCCACTGTTTAGAACAATGTCTTCCAACCTGCAACATTTCTATTCCATCTATCCACAACTCTCATTATTAAAATTCTTCAAGTTGAACTTTCTTATAACGGAGGCGACACACATGATTACATCATCCAACAACCTGACATTGAGGGAAAATGAATCTCGAATAATTCGGGGAATAGGGGAATTTCCCATTATATTCTCGTTTTGCAAATTATTTTATTACAAGTGGTATCATAGCACAAACTTGTCATTGTGAAGACAAGACATTTTTTTAAAAAAATTTTGAAGGTCATTTTGTGAAATGCATCTGTTAGATATTAGTGAATTTATGCTTGATTTTTAAAGGCTTTTTGGAGAACATATTGTTCAAGCATGTACATTCTAAATTTTAGTGGAACTAGAGCAATATTAAGGGATAAATTACCAATTTAGATTTTCTACCCAATTATTTTTGGAAGCATATATCTCCCAGATATTATAAAATTTCTTCCTAACTTTTAAAAGTTTTTTCAAGAGATTATTGAAAATTTTACAATAAAAATGTAGAGAAATCAAAGTACAATTAAGTGATTTATTATAGAATCAAGGTTTTCAAAAATTGCTCATAAGGCTACGAATTAGCTAATTTTTTAGATATATTCTAAGTGATTGTGACTTAGATTCTTCTAAGTTACAATGAAAAATTTAAATAATTTTGATTTCATTTGTGCAATTTATTACAAAATTATTTCTCTAAGTTTCTCACAACAAGAAGTAGCAAAAGAAGAAGAAAAGAAAAAGAAAAAGAAAAACGTAGAAGAACAAGAAGTAAAAGAACAATAAGTAAAAGAACACGAGAAAGATAAATAATGAGTAAGAGCAAGATCAAGAACACAAACAATATCAAGAACACAAGCAAGAGTTAGAGCAAAAGTAAGAGCAAGAATAAGAGTAATAACTAGAACAAGAGCATTAGGAAGAATAAGAACAAGAAGTAGTAGAATATGAACAAACAAAGAAAGAGAAAGGAGATAAAGAAGAAGGGATCAAAAAAGTTAGTATTAAGGACAATACTTTTGTAAAAGGTGGGCAATGCTATGCTCCTAACCTTATTGTGTTATGAGTAGTTGACTTGTGGCTATCTTAACTCTTAAACAAGCTACATGATCACTACTATAATCACATATGTGTATTTAGGTCATCCTATGAGTTAAATATATAAGTCGACCTAGGTGGTAGCCAAGACACACACACACACACACACACACACACACACAAAATAGGTATAGGTTAGTAATTATCACCATATTAAGTATTGAGTTGTTATTGAAGATTACTAGAGACATCCCCCTTGAAGTGGATTAGAAGATTACCCCCATTGAAATGTCATATTATTATCAAGTATGTGAACCATAAATCTTATTATATTCTTATTGTGCAAGTTATTTTAGCATCATAAGAATCCATTTCAAAGTTGACGAGGATGCTCACCATCTTATTTATCTTTCAAAAAATGATTATATGAATAATTTTTTGTTACTCGAAAGTGGCCAAGTTAACCTAGGATATTATCCATCTTCCAATTGAGTGAATGCCAATTTTAGATGACATTGATAATAACCATGAAATTGACCTCAATACAATATTTTAAAATCTCATAACAAACAGCCACTTGAAACTTAAGAACAAGAGAGTGGAATTCCAATCCATTATTTGTACCTACCAACAACTTCTTAGAGACAATTCTAAAAAAAGAACCTCAACAATCTCAAATTACACAAATTACAATTGAAAGTCCAAGATTTTCTTTGATAATCCAATTAAAAATGATTAAAAAAACAAGAAAATCCATCAAACCCAAAAACTCAATTAAATCTATTTCAACCCTTTAACAAAATAAAATTTACAAATTAACTTTTAAATAATTTTTTCCAAACTTTTTATTGAGACAAATCTTAATACAACCTTCCATATATTGTTCAATTCTACATCAACAATAAACACTCATTAAATCCATTAAATGGTTCAAAATCCTTAACCACACATTATCCCCACATAAGGTGATAGCCCCCACGCATTAAAATTTTCAAAAAAGCTAAAATATCTATAGAAAGCTGAAGTTTGCACCCCTGATTCCTTAGTTTAAAGCCACATTATAAGCTTCTATAATTATAAGCTGTTCATCGGTCCCTTGAACCTTCACCACCAAATACCGTTTCTAAAATAAAGTCAATGCAAAGAAAATAGAGAAAGTATTTATATCATTTAGCCCACAGCCCACAAAAAAAAAATTCAATAGACGGAGGATGTAATGGCAATGGTGGATCTCCTGCACTCCTAAAAACAATACAATAGTGGAGGACGTCAATGGCTATGGATCTCCTCGACACCAAAGTTTACTGAAGAGTTCGTTGGAGTCTGTGAAGCGGAAATAGTTATCAAGGGTTTCTTCAGTAGACTCAATTTTTTTCAAGGGAACAGTAATAGATCCTCTTCTCCTCTCTCTGAATGCCCCATTGCACATCACGAGTTCGAGCCTGGCCCAAGCAGAAGAAGACACATTCGGAACACACAAAAGATGTTGCTCAGCTTAAACCCTGCAAGAATCTAGTTTAATTTCTGTTACCGTGAAGATCGCAAACGAGTCGAAGATCATTAGGTCTTCCAATCCTCTTCAGCTCAATTTTGCTATTGCATAACATGCTTTTTTTTTGGCTCCTTTCAAATTTTGTAATTGGATTATGTGTTTTGCTCTAAATATGTTTATGCATGCTACTGAAAGCCTCAAGGTGGAAGCTTGTTTTGGATTCGTAACTGTTTTAGAATAGTTTAAAGTGGAACCCTAAGCAGAATTTGTGGTTAGGAACATTTTTTAGTAGGACGGATTCAAGTATGAAAGGAGATCGGAGGGTCGTGTAGGGTTTAAATTATAATACCTAAGCATTATAAAAAAAATTATTTAGATAACGTCATTGGATTCAACAACAGGTCAAAGTTTCAACTATTGCAAATATTTTCATCAACTGAGGGAAAATCTAGCTGTAATCTTAGCTTTTGGCATAAAACGAGTTGCGACACGTGCAAATGGACATGAAAATATAAGGAAATCAGATTTGCAGATTCAGGGTGTAGGGGTTTGCCAACTTATTTAATTGCACCTAAGAAACTTTAATGCAGGACTAGCAAACGCACATGAAAAGAAATCTAAAACCTCTGAAAACCTAAATAAATTAATTAGGAAAATGCTCAAATGTTTTCAAGGGCGAGTTTCTAGCTATACTTTATTCCATAGAAAGGGACATTATTGTGGTCCTAGGCTTTCTCGTTCTGATTGCGCGTCGATAATAGTCTACTGATTTAGTATACAAGTTTTTTTTTTCTGTGATGAATTCGGATGCAGTCTGCTACCAGTGAACATTAATTATACTTTTATAATCATCCCTTTGACTTGTAAGAAAAATAACTTGCCTTTTTAATCATAATTTGACTTTTTAAATCTTCTTGTGCTGCTTATATCACTTTTGGGAATTGGTTTATGGAACTCAAGTCCTCTGAGAGTCTGGGACCATGATATTTTAGCTGTTAGATGGCTGATTTCATGAGATTTAGTATTTGACATGATTTTGCAATTACAATTGGTGCAACCTTTCAATGTGTATCAGAATTAATCAGCATATACTGCTTCAGTACTCCAAATTTTATAGAGATGCTTGATTAGAAGATTTCGTGAAATTGAGTTCTACTTATGAACATGGCAAAATCTAAAGCACGACAGCTATTGTATAGCTGGATGATAGACAATCATGGAGCACAAAAGCTTGTCATATGTTGTGTATATTGATGTGTTTTCACATAAATTTATGTTATCTGTTAACATTCCAGCAGCTTCTAGGCTTTTTGGACCAAGATAAAATTCAGTCTTTGGTTGGGGGATTCTACAGGGAAATCAGAAAACAATAAAATTTTTCCAGACTCAGCGAAATGTCTAGAAGCATTTAGATGTCTGTTGGCAGTTGGAAAGATTGTGTGCATTTATTTTGCATATTATTATTACCATAAATTAAGGAAAATGACCAACTAAGATCTAGAAATATTGCATGGTACCTACTAACTTGTCTGGGACATCCAGGGTTTATAACGAATCTACATGATTGTTCAGCCTGACCTTTTTCTGGATGTTCAAAGCTTGGAGTTACATACTTGAGAAGTGTTAGTTCATAAAACAAGTAAGAAAAAATTGATAACAAGATGGTGGATTCATATTTTAAAAAATGAGGCCATGGGTATACATTTAATTTGACTGAATACATAGCCTTCACAATTTGCATAAACGACAGTTCTAGTAAATGCCTAGACCATACCACCAATTACCTTCTGGATAAACTAAATCAATAAGATAAACTGAGTGTTAATATTAAAGGCAAAGTGATACTTATGTGGCCTTCTTATTATCATTTCTCAGATTTCCATGAGTGGGAAAGATGGCATTTATCAAGGATTTGCTTGAAACTATTGCTTTAGAACCAGAATATGCTTCAATTAAAGGTGGAGATTTTTTGAAATTTAAATTGAAGTGAAAAAAAAAGATATAAAATGTTTACGGCTGCTTTAGCAGTCCTGTCTAACGTATCTCCAACATTTAACTGAGATCAAAATAGAAGGCTTTTCAGAAAACAGAAGTAGCCTATAAAGGGACATTACTTGTCTGTATGAAACTTAAGCAGCAAAAGAGCTTGTAAACAATGTTATCAACTAAAGTTTGAACAGCCCCATAACTGCAACTGTACAAAGGAATACACAACAAAAAACAAACGTTCCAAGTTTTTATTCTGGAGAACATTGAATTTCAGGGGTATCCTCTTGGTCTCCCCAGCAACTGGCCATCATTAACATAAAACATAAACAGGAAGATTAAGAAATATTCATATCTGCAGGGCGCACTGTGAAGCCTTTGTTTACACCTTGTTGCTTGATATCAGTCTGAGGTTTTTATATCAGCACCTACCACAAACCATGGAATTTTGTCCTGCACTTGAGCTTCTATAAAAGGGTTGCCGACCAATGTGGTGTGCAGATTGTACATACTCCTGAGCACAAGGGCCTTTGCTTCTAACATCATACAAAATCTTGGAAAGTTGCTCAATAGTTATTTATAGCCACACCTTGTTTAGTATCTTCGTAGTCTAGAACCTCTTTTAGAGAAGTGGGTCTTGAGAAACAGTATCAACCTTTCTTTTTCAGGCTGACCATTATCTCTCATCATGGCGTGTTGCTTCACTATCAATTGTTTCAGATCCAATTCCTACCTTTTAAGAATAGTAAACAGCGGGCTAGGGCATGGACATTAGGTATTTTAATTGTGAGGAGATTCAATAGAAGGGGATCCAACTTAGCAAGATGAATGTTTGAACATAGGAGAGGTGAGGTTGTCTTTAATGGTGACTAAGCCATTAACCCAATGTTCGATTTCATTCCTAATGGAGTCCTGAACATCAAATCAATTTGCC
This sequence comes from Thuja plicata, assembly GCA_018584345.1. Classification (NCBI taxonomy): domain Eukaryota; kingdom Viridiplantae; phylum Streptophyta; class Pinopsida; order Cupressales; family Cupressaceae; genus Thuja; species Thuja plicata. The sequence continues at coordinate 1,923,833 of MU224175.1, forward strand.
TTAAGAGAGACGGTGATGCATTCTTGGTTAAATTATGTGATAGCCATGGTTTTACTAACTATTAAATGCTGGGATAAAGTATCTTGAGGATCATAAGGAAAGAGAATTGGAGCTGACGGGAATTCAAAATTGCATAGCTTTCAAAACCATTTTCTAGGCTAAGAGTCTCAAGGTGAGCAAAATCAAGTAATGGCATTTTGCTTACCATTTAATGAGTATATGGCTAGGCTCAGCACGAGTCATCTTGGGAGGTTTAAGGTTCTCAAAAACTTACTGTTTAGGGGTTTGTTGGGGCCTAAGATCCACCTTTTTTGGAGCCTTTAGGATGGAGGGTAGAATTTGTACTAGCCACTAATAACTGCAGGGAAAACAAGACAGAAGGATTGACAGAATATAACAAAGCAGACACTACGAAGGATCCCCAACAATGAGAAATATCGAGCATGGAGCTGCAAGGACCAACTTGATGGCAAAGGCCAGGGCAAGGTAGGCCTTAATTTGTGGTCTGTAAAGAAAATAAATGGCAGTAGTCAATGTTTAACCACCAATGAGTGTAGGAGAGCAGCGCAACCAATTAAGAAACTGAAAACACTGGGGGGGATGGAATCTTGAAGCTCATTAATAGGTGAACCAAAGACAGACAGAGGAATTGAGCTTGCACACAAACTGAAGGCAGACTAAAAGCAAGGAATAGAGTGTAATGAAGGTAAAGGAAGTGCCACTTCCACTCATAATTACCAACATGCAGATATATCACACACACAAGATACTATACCGGATCATAAATGATATGACCTAGGTAAATTCAATTCCCACTGCCATAAAAAGAGGTCTCAATACACTCATTTGTATCTTACAATGTTATTGTTGTTGTGTGCTTATTTTTGTACAATCATGAAGTATTTTAAAGATTTATTTTGCTCTCTGTTAACAATAAAATTGATCATTTGTGTTCCTTTGCGGTTGCCAAAATAAGGTGCATGGTTGTTTGAAAAGTTGAAATATTTGCCACCCAAGATTATGTAATTATGCATGTGTATTTGTGGGTGAAAGGGGCCACCCTTAAGATGCTCTATATCTTTAGGCTTTTAGCTCCCTTTCATTATCAGTAATTGATGAAAGATCTGCACTAAGCACAACATGAGGAAGGTTAGTGGGTTTTGCTGTCCACTCTTGATATAGCTCAAGAAAGGAAGCCTATTTGGTAAGATTGTCATTTGCTTTGTTGGCATTTCTAGGAGTAGGGCAGATGTGCTAATCTTCAACTTGACTAAGGAGATTGCAAATGTCCACAAAGCTGCTTTGATTTTGAACTCTGCAGAGTCACACTTGATTTAAGGGCCAAGACTTGATTTTTATGATCAGAAATAAGATAAACAGCAAACAAAAAATTATGAACTCAAGACAGCAATTTATCCTGGGAAAACCCTCCAACCTGAGGGTGAAAAACGCAGCCACAAAAATATAGCTTTATTAATGAATAAGCAAAAGTCTGACTTACAATCAGAAAAAACAACACCTCTCTAAATGATCATACACAGACCATGGCGTTCTTCTCATTTAATATTGATGTCTCTAAGGCAATAAATAATACTGCATACATCGTCTCTCAATCAAAGAATATCAAACTGTAATATGCCCGATCAAATGCCTGCCCAGACTTATTAAGCTCTTTTCCTCATGAAGAGTTGGACTCTTCATTGTCCAGACAATGAAGAGTCAACCGTTACAAGTTTAGGCATCTGCCGTGGTAAATGAAGAGTCTTTCAATGTCAATGAAGAGTCTTTCAATATCAATGAAGAGTCAGCCGTTACAAATAGGGTGACGATAACGGAATACCTGCCGGATGTCTGTGTTGATTCGAAATCACAACATATGAAACAACACATTACAGAGACTGCTACATCAGTCATTTATTTAATTTGAATTTTGCAGGGAAGGATATTTTCTGGAGCTATATCTTCAACATATCCATATATCCATTTATTTAATTTGAATTTTGCTAGGGAGGTATCTTTCCAGATATCCATGTCATGGAATCTCTCAACATGACACACACAATGGCTACACCCATTTGTGGAAAAGATTTTTATCCCAGAATCTCTGAATGTGATAACATAATGGAATAAATCAACATGACGTTCACCATGGCTACTCCCATGTGTGGAAAGAAACATATACACAAGTTCTAATCACAGAATGAATGTGATGTCATCATGGACTTTCTCAACATGATGTCCACCATGGCTACTACCATGTGTGGAAAGAAACATGTGAACAAGTACTCATCACGGAGTCACTCAATGTGTCGTCATGGAGTCTCTCAACATGACGTCCACCATGGCTACTCCCATGAGTGGAAAGAAAAATAACACCTCAAGGGCTTTCACCTCTTATTTCTTCGTCTCAGAGAAATATGCATTTTAGCATAATAACATCTCTCAAGGGCTTTCACCTCATATTGATTTTAACATAAAGTAAGGATCGCTGATGCTAAGACTCCCTCTCAGCAGAGACTCTCTCTCAGCAGCGACTCCCTCTTAGAAAATATGTCCATATCTCGAGGAGCCTGTTGATACTCACAAAAGACTTGGCACTCTCCATCTGCCGCTCAAGCTCCCTTTGAATCTTCTTGAGCCTAAAGAAATCCTCCCTCCATAGCTCATTAAGCTCTCCCTTTATGTAATTAATAGTATTCTCCAGTCTCGGCTTCATGGTTATGAATAGATTCAAATGTCAGTGAATCTCTAACCCGATATGAAGGAAGAGTCGTTGCAAAGTATTTGCACACTCGATTTAGGCAATATATTGGACATGCTTTGCCCAATGCAAAGAAAGAACCCACAGATTGCAGTCACACCCAGATACAAGCCCATTGTCTATAAATTCTTGCCCACAACTGTAAGAAAAATAATAAGAGCAAGGAAATGAAAATAATCAAAGAGAGATAAGTGAAGAAGAAATTGTTACCATGAGAAAAACATGAATTAGGTGCAAGCACCCAAAAGCCAATACAAGGAGACAAGAAGATTTTGAAAGGAGAAAACAAAGAAAAACCCCTTGTGAGATTATGAAGATGGCAAAGCTGAAAAGAGAGAGAGAGAGAGAAAGAGCAAGTAGCTCATTACAATAACTCACAAAGTAGAAATAAGAGAGGAGAGCATCTCTGTTATAGAGATTGCCAATATCCATAACAGGTGTGTGGAAAGTGTCAAGATCCTCTTAAGGAGGAATATCTAATTTCCTTATTAAAGGAATTACAAAATATGACATTCCTTCCACTTGGACTAGAGGACAAAATACATGTAGGGATTCCTTAGAATCTCCTAATTAAATAAATAAATACAAGGAAAGATTAAATATTCTAACACCCCCTTTAATCTTTACTTGGGGAGTTTACATCAATGGGAATTAAACCCAAATTTTTACAATGAATTTGAACTTCATCTTTACAATATAATGCGATTGTCTTCAATTGGAGCTAAATCCAAGTTTTCAAGTAGTCTTCTTTAACCATGGGGACAATTGGTACTTCATATTGGATAGAGCTAAGAGAATTGAATTGTGCCTTTGGAAGGGTCCATGATATATCACTTGAATCAAAGAATAGAAAAACCACAAGTAGATTTCTCTTAGATGGGATCTACCCTTGATACAAATCAGTATACCTTTGAAAATAAACTCATAATGTGTATCATAAAATAATTCAACTTTAGAGAATTTTTTATAACTTTTAAATAAGATTGATGAGGATTAGAAATGAATCCATGAACAATCATAAAAGTGCAATGAAGCTAACATGATATCAAGATAAACCATATGCTCAAAGTCCTAAATTGAGCAAGTGAGTTACAATAAACATTATCAATGCTCTCATAAAAGAAACATACTAATGCACAAATGACCACAGACAAGGCCAGCTAATGAGACCTGCATCAATCACATGGATATAGACAGTCCACTAATGAGTCATCTCACTGCAAGTGAATGGGTCGTGACTCCATCACCTACATGACCCACGATCTAAGCAATGAAGAATGCAGTTCATTGTCACATTAGTAGAATTTGCAAAGAAATATGAGAGAGACAAAGATAAATTAGTAGAACATGTGACTCAAACACCAAATTAATCCATGATTCGATTTGCCAAACATGTTTACAGTCATGAACTAGAGTCAAAGAACCATCAATGAGATAAGAGATTTTAAACCAATATAATGAGAAACTTTAACAATTTGAGCTTTGCTTTCTTTTCATTAGGATGAAAATAATTTGGCTAGATCATACTTAATACCAAGAGATGTTAATCCAAAATTGAAAAGAAACTAATGACATATGCATTATAATAATTTGATCTAAGCATTATGAGTGTTAAAACAACATATTGCCTTGCAAAAATATGAGAAAACCAACACATTTTAACAAGGATTTCAAGAACATCGTCCTCAGTGCTCACAATGAGGAAAAAAGATCAAGTTGATAAACATCAACTGAAGTGTGTACCAATCAGTGGATGGAGGGAAACTCCACGGGCCCCTACGAAAGATAAGGCAATTAAGATCCAGATAAACTGAAGACCCTGTAAATTTAACCTTGGAAAATGGGCACCCTACACAATCTTACCAAAATGCAACAATGTGCATATAAAAAGATCGTACGAAAACCATAAAAATGCAACTAAGTGCATATAAATAGATGGTATAAAACCATACTAAGATTGATAGCAATTAATGGTAATCAAGAACATAAAAAATGAAACTCATGAAGGCAATATCGTTAGATGACTCACAATACTTGAACAAACTAAAATAAGCAATGACATAGTTTGCATTAGATAACACATATTCTAAATAAAAAATTGGATAAAAAGTTAACATAATTGAAAAACCATGATCAATAGATAGCTGAAAGGAAAGAGATTACTGCCTTTGATAAGAATTTAGTTTCATGCTAAGGGGAAGTAACATTGGAACCCAGTGCTGAATTTGAAGCATCTAACGGTTTAGAAACATGACAACGAACTGTAAAAGCATGACGAGGGTTGATTACCATTATTCGTCTTATAATGAGATTGTTGATTATTTTGATTCATAGGTATCTTACCTTTTTGCTTTTTAAAGCAATTTTGAGTCACATGACCATCTTTCCCACAATAGGTGCAATGGGGTCTTGAATTTGAACCATTCTTATGATGATTATTATTATTTGATTATTGTTATGATTATCATTATGATTATGATTAGATCTAGAATGAGTTTGATTTTGATTTTTAGAGACAAAAGCATGTTCAATAGACTTTAAGTTCCAAATTGAATCAACTTCGCTTCCTCTTGACGCAATAAAGTTTGAAAGACAATATAGGTTAATTGAGAAGCTAAATTAGGAATGGCAAGTTGAGAATGCATATTAGTAATAAACTGTTGAAACTGTCTAGGAAGACATTTTTTTAAAACGATATGAATTAAATGAAGATTAGTTAAAGTTACTCCTAAACCATGCAATTGACTTCGAATAGAATCAAACTTAAGCAAAAAGTCATCCATAGTTTTAAAGTCGGTATACCTGAGATCCTCCAATTGGTCTTGAAGTTGAATCTTTCTTGATTCATTTGAGCTATCATAGGTGTTTTTTAGAATAGCCCAAGCTGCATGTGCTTCAGTACAATGAGCAATTAAAACATATAAGTTAGGATTTAAAGAAATGCCAATTAGACCAAGGGCCTCTGGGCCTCTTCATTTTTAGTATTCCAAGCATCTTTTTTTGCTTGAGTAGCAGCCGAGGGAGGAACAAAAGTAGGATCAGTAGCAATGTCCAACATATGTTTGAAACGAAAGATAAATGATAAATGTATTTTCCAAGCATGGTAATTAGAGTTATTTAACTTAATTTCTGGAATAAGTGTAGACATGATGAAAATAACAAGAAAAAAATGTTAGGATTGGACAAAAACACCTCAGAAACAGTGATTAAGAACCTTCAAACAAACCTAAAATTAAATTTAACTTAATGTTAACAAACATTTGCTGAATTAAATATTGATGTAATTTTTTATAAATTTTTTTGTTAAAGTTTAAATTTTTTTTAAATTTAAGTGATAAACATAAAATTAAATCTTGAATTGGATTATTAACAAGTTGTAAAATAATGTATTAATGTTTAATATGCATCAAGTAAACAAATATATTAGAATATTGTGAAATCACAAATATAGTTAAAATAAAAAACAATTAAATGAATGAGTAATTTAATATATTAACAAATTAAGTTAAATACAAACTATTCTAAAACTGATTAAGTGATTAGTAATAAATAAATGAATTTAAAGGATGCAAAGAGTTGTCTGGCAGCGACAGGCAGAGGAGTTACAAATACAGATGGAATAAAGGATTGACTGGTAGGAAGAACAGCAAAAATAGTGAATAAACCGGAGAAGCTGCCAAGAGCTGAGATTTGACTAAGAAAACATCAGACAGAGGGATGAAAATAACTGAGAATCTGCCCCCCAAAAAAGGAGAGCCTGTGCAAGGAAAATTAGAACCTGCACAATGATAAGTCTGCGAAGGAAGTGAGGTAGACGGCGTTAGTGAAGGAGCGCCTGCTGCGATGAAGAGCTGCGTGGAAGGAGGGAGGGGAGGGATAAGGGCTGCGTAAGAGAGGGAAGAAGCAGTGTAAGGAGATAAGCAACTGCAAGAAGGGGAAAAATGCTGCGTAGTAAGGATAAGAAGCAAGGCTGCGTAGGGAGATGGGAAGGAGGAGGCGTGGGAAGAGGGAAAGAGAAAGGGAGGAGATGCTGCGAAGGGAAGGGAGTATGCTGGAATTTAAAACAAACAAGCTGCTGCGCAGCAAGAGGGTGGGCAATTAGCAACTAAGAGAAGCTGCGAAGGGAAGGGAGTATGCTGGAATTTAAAACAAACAAGCTGCTGCGCAGCAAGAGGGTGGGCAGTTAGCAACTAAGAGAAGCTGCAAAGACAACTAAGGAAGGGAGGAGAGTTAACAACAAAGTTTAAATGCTGAGTAAAACAACAAACAATATATAATGAGTTGGATTTAATTTTTGATAAAAAATATGTATATTAAAAACTACAAACAACTGTATAACAGAGATGAAATAATAGAACCAAAGATTAAAACTTGCCAACAAACTGTTAATGAAAGAAATGCCTGCATGCAGAGAACAAAAAACTGAGTTATAACCAACGTTGGAACCTGCAATAAAAGTCTGAGTTGCCGCATTTAGACCCTGGACCCTGGATTCGGGTTTGGATTCGCCACCTGGTCCGTGCTGGATTCAGGCAGGGTCTGGATTTGGACCTGTGCGTCCGTCTAGATCTGCGATCCGCGGATCCCCACGGACCCACAGGTCCAAATCTGGACCCTGCTCGGATCCAGCGCGGATCCTCGAGGATCCCTCGCAAATCCTCAAGGATCTCGCATGAATCGTTGAGGATCATGCGCGAATCCTTGAGGATCCCTCGTGAACCCTCAAGGATCCCGCATGAATCCTTGAGGATCTTGCGCGAATCCTCGAGGATCCGCAGGGACCCATCATAGATTCATACTATGAAATGATTTAGTTTTAGAATTATGTATATTTCTCTTTTTTTTAGTGTATATAATGCACATATATATATCTAGGTTATCGGGTTCGGCCCCTGACCCCCCCGGACCCGGATAAATTCGAACTGGTTCGAGGTCCGGGTCCGGTTCGATTGTGGGTCCGATTTTTTAAGAACAAATTCGAACCCAGGCGAATTTCGCGAAAAAAATGAATTTGGTGCGAATTTGTGATGAATTTCGTTTGATGAAAAATAACTCTCGATGCCTTTATAAAATAATTAAGTCGGTTGAGCTTTCGGGGGCTGCCCCTAGACCCCGCAAGGGGCGCTGCCTGTTGACCCCGTCTTGGGGGATTTGCCCCCAAACCCCCATTTAATAATTTGGGGTGGAAATTGCGCCAATAAAAGGGGAAAAATTAAACTTCGAGTCTTATTAGGCTCCATATAGAAGATGATGATGATGAAGAAGAAGAATATCAATAAATTATTAATCCATTAGTTGAACTTCAAACAATTATACTTGAACTGATGTTCTGATTTAATTTTAATGTTTTGAATCTTTTATGTTGAACTTGAACTTGAAGTATATGATGGTATGATCATGGATTCATGATTCATGATGCTATGATTACAAATTTACAAGTGTTTTTATTGTTTAAATGTTTACTTTTTATGATACTATGTGACATTCTAATCTTAACTCATGCTTCTAAGCTGCATAAATATCAATATATATATATATATATATAT
>MU224175.1:1932364-1965501 GCA_018584345.1 Thuja plicata
CCCCGAACTCGAATCGGCAACTTAGATAAAAGTGTATAACTGAGATATGAACAGTGACAGATCACTTTAAACCTACAAAACAAGCACAATAAATATAACCTGCATATGCAAATATTATAGACTGATGAATATAGACCGGCAAATAAAATACAGATTACACTAAAACCCGCAAGTTAGAAAACCAGATTTTAACAATGCAAATGCATAGAAAAAACATGCAAATAGAGATATCAAAAAACAATAAGATAAAAACCTGCACAAAACGAGAGAGCAAAAGATGTTACACCTTGCGGCTTGCCCGACAGAGGTGAAAAGAAATACAGATTGCAATGGGTTTGACTGAAACCATCCAAACCAATTTTTTTTTTTAAATGCAACTCTTTGGCGGCAAGCCAACCAAATAGGGTTAGAAAAATAAAGATGCAAAATCTGCAACCAAGAGTTAGTAAATGAAGCTCAAGCTTCTCTCTCAAACAAGAGTCTCCAAAGGTGTGCTCCAAAGAATGACAACCTTCAACACTACACTCAAACGAGGATTAGCGACTCAAGCTCTGATACCATGTAAGAAAAATAATGAGAGCAAGGAAATGAAAATAATCCAAAAGAGATAAGTGAAGAAGAAATTGTTACCATGAGAAAAACATGAATTAGGTGCAAGCACCCAAAAGCCAATACAAGGAGACAAGAAGATTTTAAAAGGGTAAAACAAAGAAAAACCCCTTGTGATATTATGAAGATGACAAAGCCTAAGAAAGAGAGAGAGAGCAAGTAGCTCATTACAATAACTCAGAGTAGAAATAAGAGAGGAGAGCATCTCTTTTATAGAGATGAGGAGAGGAGTTACCAAGTAACTCACCAATCTATGAATGCCAACATCCATGTTAGGTGTGTGCAAAGTGTCAAGATCCTCTTAAGGAGGAATATCTAATTTCCTTATTAAAAGAATAACAAAATATGACATGTCCTCCCATTTGGACTAGAGGACAAAATACATGTAGGGATTCCTTAGAATCTCCTAATTAAATAAATAAATACAAGGAAAGATTAAATATTCTAACAAGAACTCATGCAAGATGATTATACATTGCCTTTGTTGATGAGACCTGGCTTCCAACTTCAACAGCTGATACAGTAGTAAACACAACGCAAATGCCCAATGTGATGACTCTGTTGATCCTGCCAAGGTTTCCTTAATAATGCCGACTCAATAAGTCTGGAATATACCACTGTAGTGTCTCTACACGTATATAATTTCCAATTGCCAACATTAGAAAAGTCTCGGCGATAAATATTAAAAATATCAAATCTAATAATAGAAGGCAACTTCCATTAGAATATTCGGGCAAAACATCAAATAATACGAGTAATAACAATTGCAGATCATCTCATTACTTCACAATGATAATTATTGACCTACGACAGTTGTAATCTTTTATACTTCTTTCAATTATCCCGTGGGTAATAATAAACTCTCATAATCTTGTCACAGTTCTATCCATGGACATATAATACTAAAAAAAAAATCCCAATTTAAAATATAAACTCTCCAAGCAGTCACAGTATTAGATTTGATAATAGGACTTATTTGCAAATTTGTCCAGCTTCTAGTTGTGTCGCATCACATCTACAATACGAGAGAAATTGATGATGCTGCCAATCTGTTCGCTTTTAATTATATCCTGAAGATCCGCTTGTGTTGGATTTTCGCCTAGGGAGCGCATCATGGTGCCCAACTCGGCTACAGTGATGCAGCCGTCTTGATCAAACAGTCTGAACGCCTCACGCATTGAACCTGTCCCGGCTCAAGATGATGCCTGACGACTTCTCCAGCATCAAAAGACACTGTCAACCATCACAAGTGAAAAGAGGCTCTCTTCCATCTTTCCACACAAATTTAGTCTCCGAACAACAACTCTAATGCTTTCAACAAGCTCCTAGATGGCTTTAAGAAAAACACTTTTTGCAACTTCATCCCCTGCCGCAGCACAAGCCTTTACCACTGGAACTAGTGTAGCTATACGAGCCTAAGAAGGATCTGCACAAGTCCATCTATGCAATACCTTGTATTGTTCTGTCAGTATAGCTGTTCTGTACTACAGTGACTGATAACAATTCACTACTCAATGTCATGATGGATGCCTATAGAAAAGGTTCAGACTTGATGGGCTACATAATAGACCACGAGTCCACAGGGGGCAAAGATTCCTCCAACACATGGTATTCCCGATACGATGGTTACACGGCAGCTTTATATCTGTATCAACTCACAATCTGAGTTCTTTTCCTTATTTTCTTAGCCCATCCTAGTTACGGCAAGATAGACTCAATATAGATAATTTAGAATCCCTCCAACAAACAGAAATCAAACAGCCCGTGAGTTAGAGAGAGTTTCGAAAAAGACTCTTCACAAACCCCTAGTCGCAGAGTCCACATATCTTTTCAATCCCATAAAATAATGCATGTAGCTTGAATGGTATTCTCTGCAACCTTAAATTGCTGATTCTTGGACAGAAGAAACTCGAGTCACTATAGACACGAAGGCTATATTTCACTATGCACGGAGAAAGATGTTCATATGGAGACTCCAAAAAAAACTTCAACATTCGTCCACACAAGAAACGGCTTTGGTAGAGCAATTATGAGCCAGTAGGAATACACAAGATTGCACAAAATACTCAAATACTGTCATTACACTGCATTCTTGAACCATGAAGTAAACACAGAAAATTCGATCATAACCCCCAATCCTGTTGTTTCTGATCTTTATCCTACTTAAAAACTTGGATCTGATACCATGAAATAAGATAAACAACAAACAAAAAAATAATGAACTCAAGTCACAGCAATTTATCCTGGGAAAACCCTCCAACCTGAGGGTGAAAAACCCAGCCACAAAAATATAGCTTTATTAATGAATAAGCCAAAGTCTGACTTACAATCAGAAATAACAACACCTCTCTTATTGATCATACACAGACCATGATGATCTTCTCATTTAATATCGATTTCTCTAAGGCAATAAATAATACTGCATACATCGTCTCTCAATCAAAAGAATATCAAACTGTAATATGCCCGATCAAATGCCTGCCCAGACTTATCAAATTCTTTTTCTCATGAAGAGTCGGACTCTTCATTGTTGGACTCTTCATTGTCCAGACAATGAAGAGTCTGCTGTTACAAGTTTAAGCATCTGCCATGGTAAATGAAGAGTCTGCCAATATCAATGAAGAGTCAGCCATTACAAATAGGATGACGATAAAGGAATACCTGCCGGATGTCTGTGTTGATTTAAAATCACAACATACGAAACACCAACACATTACAGAGACTGCTACATCAGTCATTTATTTGATTTGAATTTTTCAGGGAAAGATATCTCCTGCAGCTATATCTTCAACAAAGACAAGGATTTGGAAGTCAGGTATAACTATCACCTTGGATGTTTTATAGGAGATAACCATTATCAATTCATACATTATAGAAAGAGCTTGTAAGATTGTTTGTGGTGATACCAACGGCCACAACAAAAGCTAAAGATTGGTATGCTTTTTTTGTCATGACAGATTCTTCTTCTTCTTGCTGATCCAGGATAAACTCTGGAAGTGCCATTGGTATTAAGTTTCACCCAAGAAATGGTCATTGGTTCCCATCTTTCTGGAAACAAATTCAACTTAGCAGTCTCTAATTGGGGAGAACTAGGTTATACTTGAAGCTTTGGTCAAGTTCTCCATTTAGTGGTGAGCTACAAGAGATGTGTCTATTACTAGGATTTTGAGTTGGATGTGAAAACGTACAATTCTTTTTTGGTACCAGAAGAATCAGGCATGCTTAGCTTGTAGCCTTTTTGTTTCCAATATTTGAGTTCAATATGAATGGAGGACTTGATTGAGACTCAAAATATTGACAGGAGTAAATTTTGATATATGAAATTATTGTTTCACCTTCTGATTCCTTGGTTGCTTCTATATATTGGTTCTTTTTTGGATAATAAAATCAACCATATAGTTTTTATTACTCTTACCTACCAGATTTGCGCTTAGCATTGATTGGTGTGTCTGACGGGCTTTAGCATATTGCTCTCTATAAATCATCTACCAGAACATAATATCCAGAAAATACATGTTTTCTCTCCTACAAAACATAGTTAAAAGACATCAAACATACATAGAACAATATAATAAATAGGCAAATGATAGCATCTATTACTAATATGCCAGTAAACTAGTAGCTATCAAAAACCATTATGTACACATTGAAGCTTCTGGAGAATTTGGTTACAGTTTTATAAATATTATCTGAATGTCACATGTATACGGAAATTACCACTGAGCCCAAAGCTAGTGCTTCTAGTACAAGAAATGCTTCATTATTAAATCATGATGTAACATACATTTTTTCTTCAAGCTAATGCAGGACATTCTTATAAAGGAGAATACACAATGTCTCCTAGGAAACTTTATTTATTTCTAAAAATTTAAAAAACTCAACTATCTATGAGGTGTTTGAGATCTATTGGCAAAAGGCAGTAAGTTATGGCATGTGTCACTTTTATTGAATATGTCTTTTGAGAAGGTTTGTTGGTTAATTGAAGTTATGGCATATGTCACTTTTATTGGTTTATTGAATGTCTTTTATTGAAGACTCGAGGTTGACCTGGCCCTTTATGCTGGAAGGACTGAGGTTTAGCTTTATTCTTATTGGTGGCTTTGGCTATGAAGGCTTGTTCAGTGGAGGACGAACTAGTGTTGCTTCCAAATTGTTGTTGCCTAGAGAGACATCTTGTCATCAATTATGATAGAAAACAACATTTTCTTCAGAAAGAATGCTTGGCTCTTGTCCAATGTTTCATGAATATCCTTCAAGAGATCCCAAATCTCTTTAGCTGTTTTGCTAGATGGCACCTGAGGGAGATAATCATCAGTAACAAAAAGTTTGATAAGCATCATGGCTTCCTGGTTGCACTCATCAAATTTGTCTTGGTCCGTTGCGGTTCTGTATAACGAGTTTCCATACCTAGAACGATTGCATCAAGGCACCGATGTTCAAATATCATCATCATGCACTGCTTCCATGTGTTGTAGTTGCAGTTGTTGAACTTTTGACTGTGTTCCAACATTATGTTGGTCAAAGACACCACCACGATTATTGAGGTCAACATGAAGGCACAAAAATTGAGGCAAAACCTTCATATTTAAAATTTGATGATAGAAGCAACCGGCTCAGATCCCAAGGTAGAAAAATAGACTCAAAACCCTAGCACATATTTCGAGGCAAAATCCCGAGGCCAAAAAATTGTGAAATCTGCAGTCATGCAGAGCAAAATACACAAATTGCCGAAAATCTTCAAATCTTGCAAAAGCCTTGTTGGATGTATTTTTTGAAATCCTAGGATGGGCTGCAAAACTTGGAAAATACAAAAATCTCCAACAAATAGCTCCCAGAACTGATAGAAACCCTAGCCGCGGCTTGAACATGCACCAAAAGTATTTTTATTTTAGAGAAAATAGCCCTAGCTGCTGAAAAACTGCAGAGAAGAATGTACAGGTAAATGTGGGCGTGAAGAATAATTAGAGCCGCCGAGCATAGAGACTTTAACGACTAGGGGCTGCTAAGAAATGCGCCATGCAAGCTTTGAAATACACAAAAGTTTGCAGAAGATGGTCCACAAACTCTCAAAAACTGATGCAAACAACATCGAGACGCAAAGTTGAAGGTCACGGTTTGCAGAAATGGTAAAAATATTTGCACAAAAATGAAGACGTGAAAATTTGAGCTGTGATTCGCAAACGGGGCGTGAGCTAATTAAAACAAGTGATAATGGCTTTGATTTTCAGGTTTGCAGAATACCCTCTATTGAAAAATGACCCCTTAAAGAAAAATGAGCCGAAAAAGAATTTTCGGACCTGCAACAATGTCTACCCAAAAATGCCCACGATTCTAAAAACTTAAGAAAAATTTTCACTAAAGAAAATCCATTGAGAAATTTTTTAGAACCGTAAAATTTTTCAACTATTTTTTACTTCTGCTCTAATACCATGAAAAATTAATTGCATGATCTTATTCATGAATATACAAGGTATATATAGCAATTTACATTACGGTGTTCTAAAAAGAGCAAACCATTTAACTGAAGCTAAAAATAGCAACTATGTCTTCTAATTAAAGAAGCCTAAAGAAATAATAAATGCACTAAATGACCATTAATAGAACAACTAAAAATAATGGACTAAATATAATTAAATATTCAAAAGCTTTGCGTAAATTAAGTTGTTGAGGGAAATCACGTAAGAGGCATGCCAAGTATACATTAGTCGACTCAATGTATAATAAAAGATGGCACCATATGTCTTGTTGGTCATTAATGGAAAAAACACAAGTTTTAAAGTGAGTAGAGTTAACACAACACTTGGATACCAAAGATTTTACCACTAGAACTCAAAATGTTCGTTCTTTGGTTGTTACAAAAGTAAAATTTATTTTTTGTTGTTGGTGTGTTAGCAGTTTGCAATGCCATTGGTGAAGGAAACATGAAAAACAATAGTACCGAAGGAGGCTTAGCCATCATTTCTAACAATTCAAACACTAGATTACTGCATAAGGGAAAATTCTTCTACAATGGAGCTACATGAGCATGTAATTGAAACTAAAATGATGTTGTCAAATGGTTCGCACAATGTGTAGGACACTCTACTTGGCCATGTGAACATCTTGGGCTTGGAGACTGATGCAAGAATCAAAATAAGGAACTCATCTGGCTACCAAATTAATGGAAAGTGGTTTGTAAAGGATGTTTCCTTTCTAGTTTGCTTTCTCGGAATCTTCCTTCCCTTTTTCTTTGTTAGTTATTGATGCAGTCAAGATCGGAGAATCCAGTAAAGGATTGTCCAAACTTGCAGCCAACAACAAGACGACAACGGAAACTCAACAACACAGAGATATAACAACTTATATCAATTCATATTATCTCAAGTTCCAATTACATGCAACATGCCGGGCTATAAGGTCTTCCTGGTTAGGGCCAAAACAACAAAACATCAACAAGATCTCGCAGGATCCATCTTCACCAATCTACCCTACAGCTAAGTGGAAGAAACAGATTTGAACTTGTGCTCGCAAGCCACCAAGCAATCTTACAAGTTTCTGTCTTACCCACTTACTACTGTCTGCTATCAACTCTCTACCTCCCCTAAATGATACGTACATACTTCCTTTTATACAACACAACCACAAGTCGGCTTGTAAACAAATATTAAATGAGCCAGTCGGCTGCAACTAAACACTACATACATAGAGGAAAGCACCAAATCAGATTTAGGTCCACACAAGATCCAATGCCTCAAATCCGCATGCCTCGGAGCTCAGCACGATCCCAATGACCCCCCTCAAATCACGGATGTAATCTCCAATGTCTGCCCAATCCACAAACACAAGTCGGTGAACTCCAACAGCTAGTCAGAAAACAAGAACACCGAGACCCAGACCATTCAGTAAGCCAACACCGAACCAACAACAACCAGTCGGTGAAGTCACTGAGCCAACTCCGAACAGACAACACCGAGCGATAAGCTACCGAGCAAGACACCACCGAGCTGCACACACCGAACAACTACCACCGAGCAGTGTACCTCCGAGTGCAAACACTACCGAGCAGTGTAGCACCGAGCACCACCAAGTCCAGTCACCGAGTCCATTGGTGAAACAACACATCTTCCCATTGAGAACTACCACCATAGTGTCCGAGCACCTCAGGTCTCCAATCGAGTTTACTACTAAAACCAAATCAAACCAAAACATATTTTTGGTGACACAGGATTGCCAACTACCCCAAGATGCTTCTGCATTAGATACCCCAGGTGCGAAAAGATGTTCTCAGTAGTTGGACGAACATCTGTTGGGATTCAGCACAGATCCCAAACCGGTTCTTGATATACATGTCCTCCAAGTCTTCATCCGACACACTCTTCCCTCGGTTTTTCTTCTGCTTCCTCTTACTAGTACCCTCTGATGTACCTTTAGATCCCTCGATCTGAATGTCTTCACCAACCCTTGCAACCATATCAGATCTGCTACCAATGCTCAAGTTCCTCCTTCCTTTGCCTTCATCCTTCAAAGGAATCAAAATAGACTTTTGTCTGTCTTTCAGGATAGTAATTAAATTTCTTTTACAGTCATGAATAGCCTCTCTATCATACTGCCTAGGTCTCCCAAGTAAAACATGACAAGAACTCATCTCCACAATGTCACATAATACTTCATCTCAATAAGAACCAATGTAAATACTCACCATGCACTGTTCTTTGACCTCTACTGCATGACCATCTTGTAACCAACTTATCCTATAAGGACAAGGATGCCTCAACCTTTTCAAACCAAGTTTTTGAACCATCTCCTCAGCAACTAGGTTATCAGTACTTCCTGCAACAATCGCCTTACAACATTTACCACCAGACTTGCACACAGTCTTGAACAAGTTCTTCCTCTGGCAAGAATCAACTTGCTTAGAGGGCAGCAAAGTTCTCCTAAGCAAAAGAGTAACACCCTCCACTTCAGGTTCATTCTCAACAACCTCATTCACCACAGCATTTCGGTGACTACCGACCTTCTTATCTGCATGGGGACATTCAAATGACCGATGTCCTTCTTCTCCACAATTATAACAAGTACCTCTGAACACACCTCTACTTGTCTTTCTCCTCGGTTCAACAAGTTTCGGTTCATCTTCTACTCTCGGTTTATCTTTTACCAACTGCTCTTGTTTCTCTTTCCCTCGGGAATTACCATGATGTTTTCTTTTCAACCTATCTTCTGCCTTCAATGCATACTGATAGGCATCTTCTACCTAGTCAATCTTCAACATACCAATCTCATCCTGGATATTGAATCTCAGACCATTGACATACCTTGCCACCTTTTCCTTAGAAAGTTCTCTATGTCCAGACCGAATAGTCATCTTGTAGAACTCCTCGGTATAATCTTCCACAGTCATCTCCTTTTGTTTAAGATTCTGCAATTTCTTAAATAACTCAAGTTCATAGTCAGCAGGAATGAACTTAGCTTTTAGCTTTATCACCCTCAACCTCCACCAATTGATCTTCATCTCACCTTCTTCTCGGTCCCTCTGCAACTCTTTCCACCCTAAAGCAACATGCCCTTTCAACTTAGTCTATGCCAACCTCACTCTAAGCGGATCTTCAATGTCTTCTAGCTCAAAGTAGTCTTCTAACTCACCGATCCAATCAATTAGATCCTCGGGTCTCAATGTACCTGAAAAATTGGACACCTCCATTCGGTAGCTTGTACTCAACCAAGCTCTAGACCTTTGCAACCGATCATATCTGTCTCCTCCAGATCTCTCTATCCGATTGGCTCTGTCATCTCCACTAGATCAAGCAGCTTCAAAATCTTCATCAGCTTCTTCATAACCATCATCTGTTCTCGGACCTCTATGTAATCCAACATTTCTGATACCTTCTATGATTTCATTTTTCATTGCCGCCATCTCCGATCTAAATCTTTCTGTTATCCTCGCTTCCACCTCCTCAGAAAGATCTGCAATTGCCCTAGGGTCCAATCTTCTCGGAGGCATCTCTCCAGATCTTCAAAAACCCTAAGCTCCACAAGAAACAAACCAGCTCTGATACCACTTGATGTAATCAAGGTCGGAGAATGTAGTAAAGGACTGTCCAAACTTGCAGCCAACAACAAGACAACAACGGGAACTCAACAACACAGAGACAACTTATATCAATTCATATTATCTCAAATTCCAATTACATGCAACATACCGGGCTGTAAGGCCTTCCCGGTTAGGGACAAAACAACAAAACATCAACAAGATCTCACAAGATCCATCTTCACCAGTCTATCCTACAGCTAAGTGGAAGAAACTAGATCTGAACTTGTGCTCGCAAGCCACCAAGCAATCTTACAAGTTTCTGTCTTACCCTCTTACTACTGTCTGCTATCAACTCTCTACCTCCCCCAAATGATACCTACATACTTCCTTTTATACAACACAACCACAAGTCGGCTTGTAAACAAATATTAAATGAGCCAGTCGGCTGCAACTAAACACTAAAAACATAGAGGAAAGCACCAAATCAGATTTAGGTCCACACAAGATCCAATGCCTCAAATCCGCACGCCTCGGAGCTCAGCACGATCCCAATGACCACCCTCAAATCACGGATGCAATCTCCAATGTCTGCCCAATCCACAAACATAAGTCAGTGAACTCCAACAGCCAGTCGAAAAACAAAAACACCGAGACCCAGACCATTCGGTAAGACAAGACCGAACCAACAACCAGTCGGTGAAGTCACCGAGACAACATCTCCGAATAGACAACACCGAGCGATAAGCTACTGAGCAAAGACACCATCGAGCTGCACACATCGAACAATTACCACCGAGCAGTGTACCTCCGAGTAGAATAGTCAACTTGTCCAGACCGAATAGTCAACTTGTAGAACTCTTCGGTATAATCTTCCGTAGTCATCTCCTTCTGTTTAAAATTCTGCAATTTCTTAAATAACTCAAGTTCATAGTTAGCAGGAATGAACTTAGCTTTTAGCTTTATCACCATCAACCTCCACCGATTGATCTTCATCTCACCTTCTTCTTCTCGGTCCCTCTGCAACTCTTTCCACCATAAAGCAGCATGCCCTTTCAACTTAGTCTGTCCCAACCTCACTCTAAGCGGATCTTCAGTGTCTTCCAGCTCAAAGTAGTCTTCTAACTCACCGATCCAATCAATCAGATCCTCGGGTCTCAATATACCTGAAAAATTGGACACCTCCATTCGGTAGCTTGTACTCAACCGAGCTCCAGACCTCTGCAAACGATCATATCTGTCTCCACCAGATCTCTCTATTCGATCGGCTCTGTCATCTCCACTAGATCCAGCAGCTTCAAAATCTTCAGTAGCTTCTTCATAACCATCATCTGTTCTCGGACCTCTATGTAATCCAACATTTCATTTTTCACTGCTGCCATCTCCGATTTAAATCTTTCTGTTATCCTTGCTTCCACCTCCTCAGAAAGATCTGCAATTGCCCTATTGTCTAATCTTCTTGGAGGCATCTCTCCAGATCTTCAAAAACCCTAAGCTCCACAAGAAACGAACCAGCTCTGATACCACTTGATGTAGTCAAGGTCGGAGAATCCAGTAAAGGACTGTCCAAACTTGCAGCCAACAACACGACAACAACGGGAACTCAACAACACAAAGATATAACAACTTATATCAATTCATATTATCTCAAATTCCAATTACATGCAACATGCCGGGATGTAAGGCCTTCCCGGTTAGGGCCAAAACAACAAAAAATCAACAAGATCTCGTAGGATCCATCTTCACCAGTCTACCCTATAGCTAAGTGGAAGAAACCAGATCTGAACTTGTGCTCGCAAGCCACCAAGCAATCTTACAAGTTCCTGTCTTACCCACTTGCTACTGTCTGCTATCAACTCTCTACCTCCCCTAAATGATACCTACATACTTCCTTTTATACAACACAGCCACAAGTCGGCTTGTAAAAAAAATTAAATGAGCTAGTCGGCTGCAACTAAACACTAAATACATAGAGGAAAGCACCAAATCAGATTTAGGTCCACACAAGATCCAATGCGTCAAATCCGCACGCCTCGGAGCTCAGCATGATCCCAATGACCCCCCCTCAAATCACAGATGCAATCTCCAATGTCCGCCCAATCCAAAAACACAAGTCGGTGAACTCCGACAGCCAGTCGGAAAACAAGAACACCGAGACCTAGACCATTCGTAAGACAACACCGAACCAACAACAACCAGTCGGTGAAGTCACCGAGCCAACTCCTTCGAACAGACAACACCAAGCGATAAGCTACCGAGCAAGACACCACCGAGCTGCACACATTGAACAACTACCACCGAGCAGTGTACCTCCGAGTAGAATATCACCGAATACCGAACACCACCGAGTGCAGACACTACCGAGCAGTGTAGCACTGAGCACCACCAAGTCCAGTCACCGAGTCCATCGGTGAAGCAATACAACTTCCCACCGAGAACTACCACCATAGTGACCGAGCACCTCAGGTCTCCAACCGAGTTTACTACTAAAAAACCAAATCAAACCAAAACATATTTTTGGTGACACATGATTGCCAACTACCCCAGGATGCTCCTGCATTAGTTATATTTATGATTTTATCTTTAAGTTTTATGCTCAATTTTTTTTTGTGGTTAAGAGCAAATGATATGCTTCCTCCATTGTTTGGATATTCAATATTCAATATTGTACCTTGCCACTCTCTCTACTCCATCATGATGTCTTAATTGGATTGTCAACTTCTAGTATTCCTTAGTATAGTATTTCACAGTTATATTCAACAAACCTATGCATTGAGAAACTGATGTCCCATATAATCTTGAAGATCTAGTCTCTGCACTGTTATGAGGCACTTTTCTCCTACCACCATTTTCCAAAGTCCCTGGGATGAGTTTTTCCCAAATACAAGCTCACCAGGCCAGGGAGTGAGACCCCTAGTAACATTGGTTAGATAGCTGATAGTTTTAGTTTCTAGTCAGGTTGACGACTTAAAAGATTTCTTAAAATTGCCCACTATGTTTTCCAATTGCAGATGTCTTTTTACTTGCAGACTATTACTATTATTTAAGACACATTTCAGACTTTTCAGGTTACATGCCTTTCTTCATTTGTAGGTTGTTGATAAACATGGAATCAATTTGAATCTTCCAATTATTATTATTGTGTGTCAAATTGTATGTCTTAAATTCTCAATATATCTTCCCATTACTCGTAAAGTGAAAGTCCAGATGATTTTGAATTTTCAGTAAGATGGTTCATAATGTGTAAGATGATAAGTTTCAGTTCTAAAATAGCTGCAAAAAGTGTTGAATGATTTGTTATGAATCACAACTACAAAATATGCCAATTTCTTCCAAACATTCATAATATCAAATGAACGAAATGACAAATTTGCACTCATCTAAACATTAGTCTACAAGGCACGAACTCAATCAGGTGCAACTATTGGACTTGAGATACCTTTGAATTTAAGTTAACAATTCAAACTAAATTAAACTTAAGGTGCCATTTTACTTTCTTTAACATATTCAATGTGTGTACCATTTCCTGCCAATAGTTGTTTGTCGGTAGTTATAACATGTTGTGCTTTATACTGTATGAAATTTAGTTTTAATAATATTCTCAAGGAATTGAGTAGAGGGTATGTTTGTTGCACAGTCACATCGATTTGAATGTTTTGGCATCTCCTGAAATTCCCACAACTGCTATTGGAAGCTGATATGAAGATGGCTTCTTCATATTTTATAGCTTACCTTTTTAATGCCAACTTTGTAAAAATAATCTTGAAAAATTACATCTTGTAGGTGTATCTGCAATGCACCGGGTGGGAAGTACAGGGAATACTTCAAATTCTACCCGTCCTCGGAAAGAAAGGCGGCTAACTTACGTTTTAAATGATGCAAATGATGCTAGAGTGAGTTTTTCTGTTTAGTTGTGATTTATTTTTGTTTCACCATTTTGTCTTATTGGACCTAGAATTATGTTAATAAATTGTCAGGGCACTTGTCTATCTTAAGTTTTAACAATGAAATCAGACCAAAACTTGACTTTTCATTACTTACAGTGTTTTTGCATTCAATACTGAACTTTGAGTTGTTTCCCTATACAGCATTGTTCTGGAATAAACTGCCTGGCTATATCACAGTCATCACTGCCTGGTGGCAGTGACTTATTGTTCAGTGGTAGTCGAGATGGGACACTCAAACGATGGGAGTTGGCTGAAGGTTCTGCTGTCTGTCATGCAACATTTGAATCCCATGTTGACTGGGTAGTGTTTCTTTCTCTTGATGGTTCTTAAGACATATTTTGACTTGTTGATTTTTTGGTCCTGCTAGTACACTCACATGCTTACAAGGTTTTCCTTCGAGTGATGTAAGATGCAATACATAGGAAAACTCAAGATTTTCCTTTGTTATCTAGTCAATGCGATTTTAGCTGGTTAACTGACCTGTGTGTTATGAAGTTTTAAATGTTGTACATACCATTTTAAGTAGACACCTAAAGTGCCTGTTTTCCCTGATTATTGCATTAACTAAGTTCAGCCTTTTAAATTAAGTATGGTATCTGTGGCCAAGTTTATTACACTAACTTGCCAGGTAATTTAAGAAACCTATAAAATTAGAATTTTTACCCGGCGAATTGAATATATCTTATCAGAATTGCAAATAAATTTCTTTGCAAATCAGCATTAATAATTGTAAGACTTTGATTTGAATTTACTGTTTGCATCATTCCGTTAAGTAAAACTAAATACAAAAGTTTGAGGTAGATAGGTCTATTTAATTTTTCATGATAAGTATGGTATCTGTGGCCAAGTTTATTACACTAACTTGCCAGGTAATTTAAGAAACCTATAAAATTAGAATTTTTACCTGGCGAATTGAATATATCTTATCAGAATTGCAAATAAATTTCTTTGCAAATCAGCATTAATAATTGTAAGACTTTGATTTGAATTTACTGTTTGCATCATTCCGTTAAGTAAATACAAAAGTTTGAGGTAGATAGGTCTATTTAATTTTTCATGATGTGTAGTTCAGTACAAACAGTTGCATCTGACTGACGCACCTTTTGTGAGTTATCCTTTATGAGTTTTATTGATTAGTATTGAGAAAGTTCTGCCCATCAATATAAAGGCCAGTGCCATACAGAGACAGTGCACGTGGCTAAGTATAATGAAGCATTTCTATTTTGCATTTCCTTATGCAATGTAAACCTGCAGATAAATATTATCTGCTTCCATGCATGTTAGATCAATTTATATCTTTCATACGAGTTTATACATGTTTCGAGTTAGCATTCATTAAGTTCACCCATCTATATTTTGGGTGTTGTGCTGAAGTCTTATGTGTGAAAGCATATAGTGTTTAATTATATGCTCATGCAGTTCACCATTTAGAAATTGCATGTTGTGTGAACAGTAATATGCATTTAAATAGAAAAAAGGAAAAAGAAAGGAAAAGAAAAAGGTTAATCAGATAATTTCAGGATAGTGGTAAAGTGCTGCAAGTGCTGTTTGGTGTTCAATAGATCTTAATTGAGCTTTTCATAGTATAACATGCAAATAGAGACATAATAAAAATATACATGTTAGAACCAATGACCCAGAGTTTGTTTGTATTCTTATTACTCCAAACCAATTGTGAGGACAAAGTCTCCAGAATGACTTTCTATATAATACCTGTTAAAAATATTCCTCAAAGGAAGAAAAGGTTGGAAGGGAATAAACTGGAAGAATAAGAAGCTTAGGAGCTGGAAAAAAAGAACGATCTTCTTTTTACACTATAAGGTTACAAATGTAACTGCTGCTTGAGAGTGTTTGTTTCATTAAAAGAGAAATTAAATATGAACTTCATTCTTTCAGTTGGAACTTTGGCTTGTGCATCTGCAACCTTAGGTCTATAATCTTTGAAATTTGCTTTTGGCAGTGCTAGAGATTTACCATTAGGGATAGTCGTATTGCTTAATCTTTTCTTCTATGTCAACAATTCATCACTAATCTTTTCAATTTTCTTTTGAAAATTTGAAATTTCGTTTGAGAAAGAGACTAGAGTTGAAGACATATTACCTAATTTCTCCTTTGTGTAACAATCAATATTATCCTTCTTGGATAACTAACTTCTCTGTGATATATCCCTGAAAATTTTCTCGACAGTAGCAATATTTGAAAGGCTGGTTTCATCATCCACCAAAATGTCAGTCTCAAACGCCAAACAATTGATTCTAAGATCAATTAGGATGGATTCACAAGCTTTGGTTTGTTTTTAAATTCTTTTGAAGATTGTCCAAGAATCATATTTCCATTCAATGCTTATACGCCAGACAAACAAATATTTCTTATTAGGTTTGCAAAATACCTTCTGCCCATAAAGCTTCCTAGCTTCCTCAGTGTATATAAGACCATCGAGGATTATTTAAGCTTTAGTTGCTCTCCCATAAGCTTGATATATACCAATTTTCTCAAAGATCTCCGAGCTTATGCCATCTGGAGGTGGGTTGGATAAAGTTGAAGGAAAAACTTCCAAGGGCTGAGTAGAAATACCAGTGATAGATTTGATGTAAGCAATTAAGGCTTTTACCTGCTCTTCCAATTGTTCTCTTGCCTCTTTCTTTCTCCACTCTTTCCATCAATCTGACCACTGATATTTGAGGATTGTGAATATCACCTTCATGTGTAGACCCCCGTGTACTCTGGTGATATTGAAATCTACCTCTGTAGCATCATTTTCATTTTTATCCATTGTGGGCTCAGTAACGTGTACAAACTGAGTTTTTGAAGAATCAATCATCAACTTGGAAATTGTTTGTACCTTCCTTGGTTGAGGACTAGCACTTAACAACCTAGATAATGCATCAAAACTTGGATCAACACCTGAGCACATTTTCTCTTCTTTGCCACAACTTCTTTAAGCTGAGGAGGAGATGACACTATTTGAGTTTGATTCGCATAACAAAACAATGTTGGATTAACGGGTGGTGGAGATGGATGAGGAGTGGGTGTATGAGGTGGAGAGGAATGTTGTGGAGGGAGGTGTGAGTTTGTCTCTCAAGCACACACTTTTATATAGGCTTTCTATTTTTTCATTGTCTCCCTAAAGATTCATTCTTTTTGGAGGCATGCACTTGGACCTCTCACATGCACCTATGAATGCCACTCCTCTGTACTTAGGTCTGTCTCTTGACGTTGGATGTACACCTCAATAGAGTTGATTTTTTTGTTCAAAATTTAATTTATTTTACGTGTGCTTTATGTTGGTGTGAACATGGGTATTTCTTATCCGGTTTCCCCTTTTTAGTGTGATCAAGAAACTTTATCCAACTAGTCATTAGTTAGATCCTGTTCACATGTGTTCACATGCTAACTTAAGGATTTAGGAATCTTTCTAGAAGTCTCGAGTACACATGTGATCTTTCTTATGTTATAGAAAGTTCTCTCATGACAGAAGAATATCTGGTTA
Source organism: Thuja plicata (assembly GCA_018584345.1). Taxonomy (NCBI): domain Eukaryota; kingdom Viridiplantae; phylum Streptophyta; class Pinopsida; order Cupressales; family Cupressaceae; genus Thuja; species Thuja plicata. The sequence continues at coordinate 1,949,418 of MU224175.1, forward strand.
CCTAGAGCTAAAAGAGCTAAAGAATTACACTAATTTACTGTAAGTTTTTAGTTGGTGCATGGAAATTTTTGATTTGTTTTTTGGAGCAGAATTTTTTTGTAACAAAGCCCAAGGAGATACTAGTAAGAATGTAAACAATAAAAAGGCCTAAGATATCTGCACCCACTAAAGTTATATTTGATTGAAAATATTGTGCTCTCTGAGTACACTTGTACCACGGTTTTTTAATGACGACATTCCCGTTTGGGCCCATGTCTATAATCTTCAAGTAACAATGCTTTGAAATTGAACTGTTTGATATGGTGCACTTAACAAATACTTACTCTCATTTTCATATGTATTTCAAAATATTTTTAATTTTTTTGAAAAATGGTTCAGTTGTCCCTGTCTTCTCTAACAGTACGAGGCCGTCTTCTGGTATTTACAATTCCTCAGAGGGAGTGCAGAATATAAAAATAGAGTATTGCAAATATGGGAACGATTCTTTAGAGAGGGAGCACATAATATATAACGAGAATTGAAAAGATGTCTTTGTCACAATAGATATTAATTTGCAATTCTCTAGATGGTAAAGCTTATTTTATAGTGGTTCTCGTAATTTTATTGTTCAGGTAAATGATGCTGTCCTCACAGGCGAGACACTTGTTTCTTGTTCTTCAGATACGACTCTCAAGGTTTTTGCGTAATTTTTTTTATTGCATTTTTTTTTCCATTTTGGTTTGTGTGCAGTTTTTTAATTCTTTAATATTCTTGCAGACATGGGATCCTTTCTCAGATGGTGATTGTACCAGAACATTTCGTCAACACTCAGATTATGTTACATGCCTTGCAGCAGCATCAAAGAATGTGATTTTCTGTCTATTTATCCTTGATGCAATTCTAAATATGTTGTAAAAATGATGTGAAGCTGTTTCAATTTTGTTAAGGCGGGTGATTTGTGTTTCTGTCCTGTCTTCTGATCCTTCCTTAATGTTATGCATTTTAGAGCAATATTGTTGCTTCAGGAGGTCTTGGTCGTGAGGTGTTCATATGGGATATTGAATCAGCTTTGACTCCAATCTCACGAACCTGTGAATCTATGGATGATGATAATTCCAATGGTGTTCTCAGTTCTGGAAATTCTGTTTTGACCAGTACTACTGGTCGAGCTACAAATGTCACCAACAATGCCACTTCCTTGCATATGTCACAGATGCAGGGGTACAGTCCAATTGCAGCTAAAGGACACAAGGAATCAGTTTATGCATTGGCTATGAATGATGTGGGTAACTTGCTTGTCTCTGGAGGAACTGAAAAGGTAATGTCATTTTACCATACTATCAAAACCGAGTTTGTGTTAGCTTCATCAATGCCTTTAATGTGCATTGAGATGTTTTCCTTTTTCATGTAGAACTTGTTTTCATAGCAGGTAGTGCGGGTGTGGGATCCAAGAACTGGGGCAAAACAAATGAAACTTAGGGGGCACAGTGACAACGTGCGAGCTCTGATATTGGATTCCACTGGCAGGTAGTTGTAATTATAGTATGTGTTCTTCAAGAATATCTTTAAGTTTAGCTGTTTTAAGGAATCTCTATTCCATAACAAGTTTCATTTCATAGGATTTTGTTTAGATTATATCATAAAGAAGATAAGTGATATTATACTTCACAGTGTGTTTTGCAATGTGTTCTGTTATGACTATTGATGCACTTTATCCTAAGGCAAGTACCATTTTCCAATGGATGAGACCTTTTTTCATGGCTGACACATATTGAGGACCCCTATGGTTGTGTGCTTTACTTCTATACAACTTTATTTGATTTGGTAAATACACACACACACACACACACACACACATATATATCTCGTATGGGCCATTATCTTCTGCCTACAGAAGCCAACTAGGATTGCCAGAATTGGAGTAAGTCATATTGAGATAGTGAAATTTCATAAGTGCCTTTGCCTTTAGTTTTCTGCTTAGCTTATAGCCTAATCTTTCATGATTCTTTGGTTTTCTATTCAAATTTTTTATCCATGTGCTGTAATTAGAATTTTTTGATCATTCGACTGTTTTATTGTGTGCTGTATTTTTTTGGGCATTCATATACAAATCTTCATGTTTTAAAGTCTGACTTGATTTTTCTTTGAATCTTTGACTTTGCAGGTTCTGCTTATCTGGATCATCAGATTCTATGATAAGGTGAGCTCTTCTTGTTATGAACATGGTAAATTTGCTGCAAAATATTATTCTACTGTAGATCAATGTTTTCTTAGATCATCAAATATTCAGGCCGCTTTTGCAAATGACCTAGATTCTTCTTATGTGGTCTTTCTTCAAGTGCTTATGACTTTATATGACCACCTAAGAGCTGAACAAGAAGCACAAGCTAAGCCATATAAGCTGCTTGTGTCAAAAAGAGGAAATTACATAGGTATGACAGTTTGTACAGAAAACCATATCAACTGGGGAAGTGTGAATTTACTTGCTTTTTCTGTTTAATTTTTTAGTTGCCTTCAGTTAAGTGCAGTTAATAATTTCATATCATGCCATATAAGCTGCTTGTGTCAAAAAGAGGAAATTACATAGGTATGACATTTTGTACAGAAAAACATATTAACTGGGGAAGTGTGGTTTTACTGGCTTTTCTGTTTAATTTTTTAATTTGCCTTCAGTTAAATGTAGCTAATAATTTCATATCACGCTCAATGATTGGTCTATGATTGTTTGTCTGAGTTTACTCTAGGACGACATGTCTGAAGATGAACAGGTGTCTTATTATTTTGGGGGTAAGCTCAGTATCACAACTGGACTTTTTCACTGCCACCTTCTGGTGAATTTAGTGGTTATGATGTTATGATCCCAATTATAACTTGCTATGGCTGCTGTAAATCGAAGATTAGAAACCCTGTCTGAAAGCAACATCTGAGACTCTGAAAGCTCCTGATTAATCATTTCTATTCTTTTAAATTTTAGAAAGGAAATTGGATATTTGTCAATGATCTTGTTAAATTCCTATGATTGTTAGGAATTATAAAAATTTATATTGTTGAAACTATTTTTATTTTTGTGGAATTATCATCCAATTTTCTATCATTATTTTAATATTTGTAGGACATTATCATATATATCATATATGCTAGAAACTAAAATCCTTTTTTGTCGTGTCAAGGTTTTCTAAAAGTGATTTTAATGGTCCAGAGTTGAGCTTTTAATATAATAAGAAATGGGTGAGGAATATTGTTTCATGTAATTTCTTTATATGGTTTCTTAAAATTTTGCCAAGATAGTATGAAGGCAGGCAAAAGCTCATAGGTTTCATGATAAGACAGTTTTAAACAGAAGGGCAGGGACTGGTGGACTTGGATTTCATAAGTGCACACTTTACTTGAACATGTCTTGCACCCAAGCAGGATTGGGGATGAAGGGAGTTGCCATGATATCTTGTGACATGCCTTTGAAGAGACCCATGGATCCAGTTAGAAAATACAAGAAAGAAAAACAATAAAGTGAAAACCCATACAAAAAAAATCTTACAACCCACAAAGCATTAAGATGCAGGTAGCTTTATTTCTTGTTTGATGGAAAGATATGTATGTTGGGAAAAAAATGTAGGTTCCACTTTTGTTTTTAATATTATTGAGGAGAACAATTTCATGCAAGAGTAGTCAGCATTTGGAAGAAGGAAGTTCTTTCATTTCTTAAATTTGTCTCACACATATTTAAAATGCCAATGTTATGTTCCTAACCTGAAAATCAGCTATAATCGTGTTAGGAATCCTAGAGATAAAAGCTTAAAATCTCCAACATTATCCTCAAATGGTTTTTGAAGGCAAACGAGAGATTGAAAATTAGGTTGTACCAACTAAATCGATAGGGTAATGGCGAACAATCCCAATTTGATGTCCAAGTTGAATTCAAAATGGATAATTGGAACATGCATAAGGACATCTGTTAGATTAGGAAAGATATAGAAGGGTTTGACTCCTGGTTGAGTAAGATTGAAAAACAATGTGGATTTGGAGGCGTCTCTGAATAAGATCATATTTTTCAGCAGAACCACCATTAAAAACATTGCAGATAGCAGAGCATTGCATCAGGGAAACATTTAAAAAAAGATAGAAGTTGAATCCTCAAGAGTACCCAAGTAAAAGACAAGGAGCGATATGAGGCAGGAGGAGGGCATTGTTTTTGAATTGGCTAGTGAAGTGATGGAGAATCAATTGGAATCAGTTTGCTTGGTGTTGTTGTTATTGTGTGATCAGTTTGTTGCTGTCTAGTTTTTACCTTCTCGGGTTGTTGTCTTTGTTTGATGAACGTGATTCTTCAATGATTACTTTTTGTTCTTGTTTAAAGGTTTTGGGCCTTTTCCAAAAATCTACTTTTGTTTCTTCAAAACCAAATGAAGACCTTCAAAACCACACAGATCTGGGTGTTGCCCCCCCAAACCCCCATCAAACTATAAATCTAAGCAAGTGATAGGCCAATGATGAATCATGATCATAAAATCTACAAAATACATATCCCCTGTTTCAAATCTCTGCATCTTCACAGTCCAAGCCATAATCAAGGATTATCTTGTTTCATACACTGGACGATTTGTTTAGTATACAAGGACTGCCATGGACAGTTGTCATGATGCTGTCATTTTATTGTTGAAGTTAAGTCATAGTTGGCAAGCAATGCCATTTTCATAATGAAAACAATGTGTTAATAATGCCCTGGAAAGACAACTCATAGAACGATCCCATATATTAGTATACTAGCTAAGGTCAAACTAGAACATAACCATATATATTTTTACTTATTAACCGTTCCTCTTTGTTAATGGGCTTGACAAAACATGCAGTCTTGAAGGCATCAAGAAAAATAATAAATTCCTCACTTGAATATATACACCAGTCACTGTGACACAAACACATCCTGGCTACACCATCATCCATGACCTATATTTGATGCCGATTCATGACTTGCCATGATGTTGGGATGACTAATGTAGGCTCCTTTGAGCCTGAGACTTATATTTTTAGTTATGATATTTGTTTTGATGCCATAGATTTCATATTCCATGAGTTTGTACACATTTGAAAATTTTTATTATCTAATTGTGTTATTTCCTTCAGCTAAAATTTGTGTTTATACTTATGTGATCGATGTATACTTGTGTATGTGATAAAGTAGCTTCTATTTGATGAGGTTATTGCTTCTTTGAGTTTAATTTAATAAATTGTACATGAAACAAGTTTTACATCCTAAAAATATTTGAATTACTTGGGTTGTTCAATTTGTTGAGTCTTTGCCAAGTCTGGGCCCCGAGTTTGAGTATGAGTCAAAAATCAGCTTGCTGAGTCCGAGTCTTGTAATACTGACTCAAACACTCGGTAACATATGAATATTGTCAGAGGTGTCAAAGTTGTAGACTTGCTTCCAAATTTTGGACCAAGTGAAGGGAAAACTACCACTTTTTGATTAGAGAGGGCATGCCTTCTATCTGAAGAACCTACTTTTCTCCCCCAAACTGTAATAGGGAGGCTCACTTTAGTAGTGCTTGTTGAACAGAAAAGGTGTTATGGATCAATTAGTGGCCATCAACTAGAAGGTAGAAGAAACTGATATGATTGTGATCTAAGTCATAGCTTGTCACATTCCATCATAGATATTCACCATTTAATTTAATTACAAATCCCAAGAACTTATTGATATTCATCCCAAAAAATGTTTGTATAACGTTTACGAATTTGTTTGGGAGATCTGCTATTCAAGATTTTACCATTTTCGTCTAGGGATTTTCCGCTTGGTCTTTTGGCTTAGGGGAATAGGCTGTGTTGGAATTGGGTGACTGGCTGTTTGTGCTTTCCAATTTTAGCTTGGGTGTTGAACAGTGCAAGGGAAGTGTGGCTGCTGTTAAGGTTGAACAGTGCAAGGGAGGAGCGAGTGCTGTTAGGGCTTTCCTTCATTTAGCTTTTCTGTTGAACAGTTCAAGGATAGAAGGCACAGCTGGAGTACTGCTTTATCTGCCCATGATTTTGTGACATTGATGCTGTTCTGCGCTCTGACTCCACTGCTCTGCTCCCCTGTTCTTTATTTCTCCTCAACTGCTTTGGTGCCGTATTCCTCATTTTTCATTAACTGCTGCTGTGTTTTTCATTCATCATTTTTTTGGACGGGTGTTTATTAAATTTGAATCCTATTGCAAACAAATTAATAACTTCTGTGCCCTAGCTGGTTAGGAACGTAGGACCGTTTAATTAATATTCAAATTCTATTCTATAAACTTGATGCAATTTATATTTAGATTAGTAAAATGACTAATTCTCATTAGAAAAATATATTTTTGAATAGAAAATTCATAAAATAAAAAAGGAGGTATCTTCCTTTATAAGTTCTAGTGTAATTTTTTATTATTTATGATATTTATTTTTATTTTAACTAATTCCCTCCAAAATATGTTTTCTATTACTTCTAATTGTTAAATACAATTTATATTTAGATTAGTAAAATGACTAATTCTTTTTAGAAATAATTGTTTTAGAATATAAAATTTAAAAATTAGTAAGATAAAAAAGGAGCCACCTTCCTGTTAATGTTTAGCCCAGAAATAGTGATAAACAACAATAAACAAAAGTAGAAAAAAATAGGTACAAAAGGCACGACGACTTTATGCTGGGAAAACCCTCCTAGAGGGAAAAACCCAGCCACACCGGGAAAATATCTCTTTTATTAATAACAGAAGTTCAAGTACAATGCTTTCAACTTGATGCAACAACTACACACACAAAGCAATCACATAAATATATAGAATTGAGAGACTCTTCATATCACAACCGAAGGTCTCTTCAATTTCCAAAAACAAGTCTCTTCATATTTCCAAACGCATGAATCTTCGCATGTCCCATGTCTCTTCATATAATAAAATGTCAATTATTTAGAGTGTGACACCTAGCACACATTGAATGCCACATTGTGCTCACTTAAAATGACGGAAATATCATCGTAAATATCTTCTCTAGCTATGACGCAATACAAAGGTATTGTCCCAATTTCAACATATAGCAAAATCAGAGATAAAGATCTCTATCGCAGCAACAATCTCCAACATTCCCTCTTAGCAAGAGAGAGATCTTTAGTATGGCAGGCACACATAGCTGCAACCAAAGATGTCAATAATAAATTCTCATCACATTGTTATCTCAGCATAACATTATTCATCATAGTTACTTCATAAGTGCATAAAATTAAAGTCAGCATAACATTATTCATCATAGTTACTTCATAAGTGCATAAAATGAAAGTCATGGAGTCACACACATGACTTCCACAATGGCTACTCCCAGAGGGTGGAACAAGGCTTTCACCTCAAACTTCTCCCAGAGAAGAATGCATTGCCACCTTGCCTACTCGCAGAGGGTTGATCCACCATAGCTACTCCTAGAGGGTGGAATAAGGGATTTCACCTCGAACTTCTCTGTGGAATAAGGGATTTCACCTCGAACTTCTCTCGCAGAGAAGAACTCATTAACAAGGGATTTCACCTTAAACTTCTCTCGCAGAGAAAACTCATTAGCAAGAGATTTCACCTCGAACTTCTTCCTCTCGGAGAAGAACTCATTAACAAGGGATTGCACCTCAAACTTCTCCCTCTTAGAGCAGAACTCATTAACAAGGGATTGCACCTCGAACTTCTCCCTCTCAGAGAAGAACTCATTAAAACACATAAATATCATCAAAATACTGAGACTCCCTCTCAACATGGGCAGCATTCTCATGGCTTTGATTATCACAGTACCAAGAAAATTGGCTCCAATGTTTGTCAACAATTTTGCAGTCACACTGCTACACAAGTTTGCTGATCCTCTGCAAAGGACATAAAACTCTCCCTCTGTCGCTCAAGCTCCCTCTGAATCTTATTTCCTCCTCCTAGAAGAAACGAACACAAGATAATCTGAATAGATTCTTTTTTTTTCTTCAAGAGTCACCAGCTCAGCTTAGGCTGCAATCTCTCATCATCCTTGTGCTCCTTGATCCATCTTGGAAGCATTTAGAGAGATTAAAAATAGACTCAAATTAGATCCCAAAGAGAAATATACAGACTAATGCTAGAAGTATACAAGATTCACTATTCCCAATGTTATTGCATGAATTAACCTCATAAAATTCATGATCAATATTCAAAGGTATAATCATAATACTTGTCTCTTCATTGTTTAATCTTCCTCACAGCTCAAGCACACTACAAGAAGACGAACCACCGTTATTACCGCCTCTAATCCTTTGATAATAAACAACATTACATGCCTACCCATGACAGATATCAAATCTGAATCTCCAACAGCAACAATAAATTGAAGCCTCTTTTTTTTTCCATCTTCAGTAATTAAGCTTAGTTTCTCCTCAATATCGAACCAGCTCAATGAACATCTACAAATTACCGGTCGACCACCAACCCCTCTCGTGAGAGAGTCAGGGCTGTCCAAGCTCTGATATCATTCTTAATGTTTAGCCCAAAAATAATGATAAACGACAATGAACAAAAGTAGAACAACATAGGTACAAAAGGCACACCAACTTTATCCTGGGAAAACCCTCCGACTAGAGGGAAAAACCCAGCCACACCAGAAAAATCTCTTTTATTAATAATAGAAGTTCAAGTATAATGCTTTCAACTTGATGCAACAACTACACACACAAAGCAATCACATAAATATATAGAATTGAGAGACTTCATATCACAACCGAAGGTCTCTTCAATTTCCAAAAACAAGTCTTCATATTTCTGAACGCACGACTCTTCGCATGTCCCATGTCTCTTCATATAATAAAATGTCAAATATTTAGAGTGTGACACCTAGCACACATTGCATGCCACATTGTGCTCACTTAAAATGACGGAAATATCATCATAAATATCTTCTCTAGTTATGATGCAATACAGAGGTATTGTCCCAATTTCAACATATAGCAAAATCAGAGATAAAGATCTCTATCACAGCTACAATCTTCAACACTTCCTTCATAATTTGTAATATATATATATATATATATATATATATATATATATATATATATATTATGAAATTAATCCCCTGCAAATTTTATTTTTATGTCTTTATTTGCTCCCCCAAAATCAAATTTTGTGGGTGGAAACATGTATGGTAACAATATCATTAGTTATTCTTTTTAAGGAGTTTAACAAGGGTAGTGGCCCAGCTACTTGGCAGTTTAGGTGGTTGTGGAGGCACCGTTACTCCATGCAATGTTTAGAGTTTAGAGTTCATAAAGATAGAGAAAGATCAAGTCTTCTATATCAACAAAAAAATAGAGGATCCAGGAGGAAATGTCCAGGTTCAGTACCCCTCAATATCTTCATCTTCAAACATTCCCTGGGCTACAATAGGTGTATCATTATAGACTGGAACATTGAACACCTAAGGAAACTGTTAGAGAAACAACATGCACATGATGCATTTGCTTGGTATGGTTTATTCAAACAATATTCCATTCAATATAGCTAGAAAGCGACATTTTAAAAATGCAAGTTATAAAGTTGCCGAATTTGGCCAATGGTCCATACATCTCACCTCAGAGGCTTTTAGAACACAACTCTTTTGAATAGGTGAAAAGCAAGGGTGTCTTAAGAAATTAGCAGCAGTTAAAGCCTCTTTGAGTGCAGTATGCTGCATGGTACTGAGTCGTGGATGTCCAGATATTTGTAGTGTTTTGTAAGATGTGGCTTCTGATAATGTGGCTCTTTTTAAATTTGATAGTTTTTAATGACAATGTTATTTTGGGGGACCATATTGGCACACTCCTGTTTAGTTTGGATTTAAAGAAAAAGTATGATTCAGTATGTATATATGATGCATTATATCATACGTGCACCACTTTTCAGGAAAATTGCAGAGTTCATAATTTTTTTTTCTTAAACATCCATTATTTTGGATATCTGTCTTAATGATCATCATCTGATGTAGGCTCTGGGATCTTGGTCAGCAGCGTTGTGTTCATTCATATGCTGTGCATACTGACTCTGTTTGGGCACTTGCAAGTACACCAAATTTTAGTCACGTGTACAGTGGTGGGAGAGACCAATCGGTAAGTTTTGTTCAGATTCTAGTGGAGATGAATCTCAATGACTTTAAAGTTCTTCTTACACTGGAGTTACTTAGGAGAAATTGAGTGAGCGTCTGCATTTATAGACTCATCTAATTTTCATTTGATTGTTCAACTTCAGTTATACCTCACAGATTTGACAACAAGAGAGAGTTTGCTGCTTTGTATGGAGAAGCATCCTCTTCTACGATTGATGCTACAGGATGACTGGATATGGGTTGCCACAACAGATTCTTCTATACATAAATGGCCAGCTGAGGTACGCAATCCACAGAAGATTTTCCAAAGGGGCGGAGCTTTCCTGGCAGGAAATTTATCCTTTACAAGGGCAAGAGCATGTTTGGAAGGATCATCACTTGTAAGTAACTCTGTAACTTCTAATCTAGTGAAATATCTTTTAGGAAAGCTTTGCGGTCTTCAGCTTCCTTTTTTGATTGTATATTTGCTTTGCTTTTGTCCTGTAGCATGCCTACTTTTCTTCCTGTTTTGACGTAACCCTTTATTAAATCATAGTGTCTAATGCAATATGCTAGAAATTTTCTGTTTGCCTCATTCCTCAAGGCACCAATTTTGCATTTATTTTTTTACTGCTTCTTGTTTAGTTCCTGAAATGGTCTTATAAATTCATTGTATTTACTTTTTCTTGCAAAACCCTTATATGGTCATTATTATATAGTTTATATGATGTCAAGGTCATAACTGACACACGAAAGCCTGAAATACATGGAGGTTTGTTAAGTGTCCTACTTATTAGTGAGAAATCTGAAATACTGCTTGCATGTGATGCTTGAGAAACCTATCATCAAAACCCTAAGTTGCTGGATCAGGTATGGATTGGCACAGCCATATTATATAAATAAGATCCATGATATAAAAAATAAGGACATTTATTGATATGTACATGCATAGATGAAAGACTCGTAGAGTTTTCTCGCTTTGTGAGTTTTTGCACTAAAAATTGGCAGCAAAAAATTGCCGCTTTTTTGCCAAAACTCGATGATTTTGTGGCAAAAACTCAGCTTCATAAAAGATAAGGAAAAGATGCATCAAAAAATAGTCTTTTTTTTTTGTGTGGGGGGGGGGTGGACGTAACCCCCTAATCCTCCTTCCAGCCTGTGAGGAAACAAAATGTTTCCCTGTACCTTTTCTATCGTTGGGATTTTCTCACATCTAACACCTTGTTTAACTTATCATTGCTGCCCCTTAAACCCATTAGGGTATCCATTCCCAAAATTCCGCTAGTTAGTGGAATCTCTTGTCATATAAGGAATTTGATTACAATGAGGGGGTCTGGGAGTGGAGATCAAAATTGACAACTAGACAACTGTTTTATCACCTTTTTAATATCATTGATCAATGATGAAATATCATACTATTAGTATCCAAGATTCAAATGTGATTATTAGAAATTTAGAACCTCTCCCAAAGTTTTAACTAGAATAGGGAAGAGGAAGATGTAAAATGGAGTGTTAACCGAGACGAGTCCCCGACATAATTTGACCCGTCATGGAAACTTGGAAATGCGTCCCTTGGATGTCCCATAGTATTAATGTTTGAGTTTTGATAATTTGTTTGACTTCGACTCTCATTTGAACTCTCAATTTAAATTATTTAACACAAACATTATATGTTAAGGTTCTATAATGTATATAAGCGTGTTTTGTCCATGTTTTCATATGAATATTTAACATTTCCCTATATATTTTAAAATTTCCCTATTTTTTATATAGCCGTCTCCGCTACTGTCCCCACTATCCCCTATTCTAGGAAAACAAATCCGTCTTGGAAACCCGTTTCACTATCCCCCAATCTCCCCTGTCTTGGAAACTCGGGGTAACTTAGGTAAAATGTTGTAATATGCAATTTATGAATTATGTTGAATCATGATGATGTTCTAAGGCAATGATCATCAATTCATTATAATTGTCAGCTAATTATTATATTAGGATTCCACATGAGGATGTGTTTTTGTACTCAATTTGCATTCATTTCAATAACTTTTGTACTCATTTATGGACTCATTGAATACATATTGTCACTGAATTTTGCAAAAAAAGGGAAAAGAATGTTTCTAATGAAATTTATGCAATTTTTTAAGCTGCCAATTTTTTTCCGAGTCACATATTTTGGGCTTGCCGAGCTTTTGACGAGTCCGAGTTTTTCCACTATGTGTACATGTGTCAAGACATTCCTCAAAGTCTTAAAATAAGTACAAGTAACAAAACTAAATGGGAAATGGCATGGGTATGCAAATTTTACCATTACAACCATTGTTTGCAGACTCAGACTTGGAGAGTACTCGGCAGGCCCAAAATTTTCAACTCAGCAAAAACTCGGCAACTTAGAAAGTACTAAAAAATAATATTTCTAAAGATACATAATTTTTTATGCAAAATTCAATTACAAAATGTATTAGATTAAAAATTGACAACTCAAAAAGAAAATGGATAGTTTTATAGTGAAACAAATGTGTTTTAACCAGCATTTTACCTTGTGTTTTTACCGATGTTTTTCTTGTGTCTATAAAAGCTTGAGAGTTAAACTTGTGGAGCAAAAAATAGAATACTCGACAACTTGGAGAGTACTTGCAGAGTTTGCAAACTATGATCACAACTATGAACAATGAAAAAGGGATTTTGTTCTCCATTTCAAATATACACTGCTTTATCAGCCTAAATTAATTATAAGGTATGTTTATTATACCTGATGCACATAAAGAAAAGCAGAAGGTGCGTAGTTTTAATTTGAAAAGAATTTATAGACTAGAGCTAGAAGCTTACAGCTGTCACAAGTATATGAAAAGCAAAGTGCATTCCTGTGTAAGATGTGCTTGATACAGAGATGGACAAAATTGACAAATTTCATTTCAATGTGTGGCTGTTTTAAGTCACAACATGCATAATTGTGATAGAAACTGTAATGTTCCCGAATTGGGGTATACCTGATTTTTGCCCCCAAAGTAACAATCTCACAACAAAATTTGTTTACAAATAGTAGTCTATAATTAATCGTATGATAGCCACTGAATCTCTTAAGTTAATAGGCAATTAAATTAAATGACATCTCATATGTGCATCAAATTTATAGTTCTATTTTCAATAACCAACCATAGTAGGGGTTGAAGAGGAGAGCATCATAGGGTGCCCTGGAACATTCACCACCACTATGCCCAAGGGTGTGATAAAAAACCCCTTGGCCCACAAGTGCCAGGAACACTTCCATCTAACATGGGGTGGTCTACTTAGAAGGGGAACCCGTTTCTGCCCTCCCTGCTTGTGTCTCCTTATTAATTCATATATGATTGCTGTTGAGATTTTCAGATCTATGCAAGGAAAATACAATCTATAGATGGCTTCTAAAACTGAAACAATATATGGATAAAATTGACAAAGAAAGATGGAAGGATAGTACCAATTTTGTACACCAATTTTTCTTGACAAGTCTGCCCTTGTTTTAGATCTGCAACTCCAATGTTGATGTGATATGTAATTGCATAAAAGCTTGAGAGTTAAACTTGTGGAGCAAAAAAATAGAATACTCGACAACTTGGAGAGTACTTGCAGAGTTTGCAAACTTGCAGCCCTGAATACAATCCAATTTTGGACCTGAATACAATCCATTTTTAATCTATCAAAGTTTGGGAATTTGGAACATGCACTTATTCCTTGAATAAAAGATTCCCAAGATTTTGGAAGACCATTTACTATTTAGGGCTATCATTGCAATTTCCTTGTTGTCTATTTGATGACCTATGGTGGACAATTGGTCCTTCAGTTCAGTGATCCTCATGAAATAGGACGTAATTGTCACTCCATTATTCATTTTCAAATGGTGAAGTTGATTTTTCAGAGTGAGTGCTCTGCTAGTGTTATTTATCTCATACATGTTTGCTAGGGCTTTGAACATGTGGTATGCAGCATCATATTTTGCAATAATTGGGACTAAGTGATCTCTAACTGCATCCACTATTATTTTCATAGCCTTCCCTCTACAGGTCCAAAATTGCAGCCCTTTATGTGGTTGAATCCGAGTTCCAAATTATGCTAATTCTGCCCTTCAAATTATGTTGAATGGAGATCAAACCCTAAGTAGGGTAAATATCGATCCTTGGCAAGTAATAGCAATTTATGACAAGTATTATATTGCTGCTCCAAATCGTATCAAAGATCGCCCTACTTGCTGCTCCAATTCGCATATAGATTGCTGTGAAAATATCTGAGAGAAGAACAAATCGCTGCTTATTTATTCTTGAGAGAAGAAGAGCATGTTATGTTTTTGATACCTTCTTCCCTAGAATCGCACCAATATATATACAGGATTATAACAATTATGCACCCTCCTCTAAGAGTGCCGACTTGGCCTACTATGGGCCCTCAATTTATTGTTAATTCATATATATATTATTATTACTTGCATTTATAATAATATCCTTATCAATATATTATTATAAAAATCACACAAGTAAAATAACTTAAGGGTGTTATAATAATATTTTATTATTAATCTCAAATGTCCAATTGATCTTAGCCGTAAAGACTACAATTTTAACAATTGCTTCCACCCTTTTGTTCACTTCTACAACCAACTATTGTAGAGATTGAAGAGGAAAGCATGATAAGGCGACCTGGAATATTCGCCTCAACTAAGCCCAAGGGCGTGATACAACACCCCTTGGCCCACAAGTGGTAGGAACATGTCTGTTCAACATGAGGTGGTCTACTTAGAAGGAGAACCTGTATCTGCCCTCCCGATTTGTATTTCCTTACTAACCTCTACATGATTGTTTGAAGAGGAATAAATAACTTTAATAATTTTATTCAGAATCCAGATTTAGCATTTCACATTAGTAGCTAGTCAAAAATACATAAAAAATTATATGCTGAACAATATCATCACAGTGCATACCACAATACGTGCTAGAACACAAGATTGCCGTGTCTTGAAATGCAGATTGATTATATCCTAACTGATCTGATTGAATTCCTTTATTGTATGATTTGAGGTATTGGTGAGTGATGATTAACTGATTTGCTGATTACGTGATTGATGAGTGATGATTGTAATGAATGTTGGTTTGATAAATTGGTGAATGGTGATTGAATGTATGCTGATTTGATTGCTGAATTATTTTTTTTCTTGATCCCAAGACGAAGTGATGATTGATGTGGATTTGATGATTCTTTGCTTGATCTTTCCGATTGATTGTTTGCTTGTGTTGATGTTTGTAGCTTCAATCAGATAAAATAGTTATCACTTATATTAATATTACGAGAATAGACTAAATTATGCACATACATATACATACCAATATATATAATAATAACAGATATTATTATTATACATATTGATATATATATTCGTACATTCATAATTGAGAAAAAATAATATTAATATATTCTCATATTATAACTAATCATTTGTTTGTTATTTTAAAAGGATCGAATGACATCAAATCTGATTATCGATATGCTTTACCGATTCAATTGTTATTTAATCATCGATTAGTATCGTTTTGATTTGGCATTGATATCGATTGATATTGGTTAATATACAATCACCGATTAGTATCGGTTTGATGTAAACACAATCACCGATCGGTTAGACATGAATCAGTACGAGTTATTGTTTATGCTTAGTTATCGTGGAAGACATGTTGATGGAGAGACATGTCTCCACACGTGGAGACATGTCTATTCATCAACATGTCTCCACACACACACACACACACACACACACACATATACTTCTATCAACATTTATTTTGTAATACTTCCATATTCTCATTGTGTATTAAAACTTGAAATATCAGTTGTGAATTCAAAATCTTTTATTTGTTGCATACCTAAAAAGAAAAGACATATATTAGTGATTATACAAAATAAAATTTGCATTCATTTTTCATTTGCTATAAATCTATTTACATTAACATGGTATCAGAGCTTTAGGCTAAGGAAGATCCGATTAGATTGAAGATAGCAAACTGATTAAAACTATAAA
>MU224175.1:2006821-2042823 GCA_018584345.1 Thuja plicata
ATTACAGTCCTCCCTTCCCGGGATTGCTTGCCCTCAAGCAATCTCAACGCTGGGTGCTGCAGGATAGACTCGCCCTCCCAAGTGGCATCCTCATACGGCAAGTCTTTCCATCGGATCAAGTATTCCCAAACAACCCTGTTCCGCAGGTTTCTTTCCCTGACCTCAATAACCTCTGCTGGAACCAAAGCCAGTTTACCCTCCTCATCCAATGGAGGTAAACTACCTGACGCTACGGTCTGCTGTCCTATTGCCTTCTTGAGGCAAGAGACGTGGAAAACATTATGAATTCTGCTATCTGCTGGAAGCTCCAACTTATAGGCCACCTCACCAACTCTCCTCGAGATGCGATAAGGGCCATAGAATCTAGGCCTGAGCTTCTCTGATCCACTCTTCTTCAGCGAGCTCTGCCGATAAGGCTATAGGCGGAGATAAACCATGTCCCCTGTCTCTACCTTGTGACGATCAGCGTACATCTTCTGCTGATTCTGTGCTCTTTGAATATTCTCCTTGAGAGAACGGAGAATGTCCTGGTGATCCTGTAACCAGTCACTAGCTATTGGAGCCCTGCTGTCCTGTAAAGCCAAATCTATGAAAGATAGTGGCTCGCTACCATAGAGTGCCCTGAATGGCGACATGCCTATGGTCATATGATACGTGGAGTTATAACAGAACTCCCCCAAGTATACATCCTCTTGCAATGAAAGTTCTCTCACGAGTACACATTTTAATTAAAACCAACTTACTTTTCTTTGGCAGCTATATATTATATTTTAATTTTATAATTGCAAATGTTGTATTGACTTTGTCTTCAATCTCAAAAAGCTGATTTTTTTTTCAGTTGAGTGAATCTAAAGCACATACACTTCTATTCACTCAGTCAAGCTGGAAGAGTTGGTCTATGTGCATTCCAACTTGCGTTTCCTATCACATAAGCAAGTCGAGAACATGGAGCAGGTAATAAGGAATCGGGATGTAGCTCTTTGATTGTGCCGATTATATGCTTTTGTTGCATGAATTGCCAGAGTTTTTTTCGAGGATGAGGACACTCCTACACATAATACAACTAGTGGGAGTGGTACTGTGGCTACTTACAGTTCAAATTAAATGATGACATTGATGCCTTTTATGAAGAGCAAGATGAAGACTACTGATTGTAGTTTTGTATTGATTTGACATTTAACGTTGAATTATCAACTATTTTTATTATGATCACCTGTCCCCAAGTATGTAGTTTTTTTTTGTTTTGCAAATGGATATTTTTTATATATTTTTAAATATTATATATTGTATGGTTGGTACTCAGCCATATCAAATTTAGGGAAAAAAAAACTCACCATATCGACGATGTGGAGCTTGAACCATGGATCTGGATTCTGAACCTGAACCCTAAGACATACCTGAACTGACATAGGTGCAGGATTATGAGTGCTATGAATTACCTGAAGTCTGCAACTCAAGGACGAGCAAATATTCAGATGGAGATGCAAAATAGTTGTGTATAGTATCAAGAATCCAAAATAGATGATGAGATCACTTTTTCTCTTGCTTCTCCCGAGGTTTCATCTGGTCAGGTTGAAACTTGAAAGTGCTTTTGATCCTTGGTAAGGTTGAATGTTCATAATAACTCTACTTTTAGCAACTGTCAAAATGCTAAGTTGTCTGCTCCTTGTGAACTAGTTTCTCTTGTATCCATGTAGTTACCCATCAAATATAATTGCATTGATTGGCTCTAGAGCCATTGTCATAAAATGCAGATATTCCCTGTTCTATTTGAAGCAAGGTAAAGATTCCTTCGTTGTTTTGAAGTTCTTTGGCCTTATAGTTTTGCAATGATCGCATCTTCACTATGATCCCTATAACTCATTGGAAAATTATCTTCCCACTCCCCAGAAAATTTTGGCCGTTACACTGGATCTTATAACTATATTGGGAACACAAACCCTCAATTTGTTGCTTCTCTCTGTGAAATGTTGATTAACTTCAAAATGCCATTGAAATTGAGCATCCAATGATTGACCAAGCATATTGCAGAAAAGGGTTTCACTTACTTTGCTCTGGAAAAATGATCTGTACAATTTCTTGATAACCAAATCGAACAATTCGAGTGCATTGATCGGCAGGAACCCCATTTGACATTCATTATTGAGATAATAGCTAGGAAATATGTCAGAAAGAGGGTTGTGGAAGCAAGATTCAGGACTCGGAGCAATTCAGTGTAAGATTTTGGCAATATGCCCTACAGGAAATGGCAGATGATTTCCTCATCTGTTTCAAGTCCAATGTATGTTGGGGACAATACAGATTCCTGCCATGCAATTGACTAAATAACATGATCAGTTTTTTGCTTTCTTTCTTAGCATCTTATGCTATTGTGCCACCGAGCCTCAAGTTCCAAAATGATCATGGACACTTACAGTGTCCAATCTCACGAGGCAGTCTTTGCTCCATAAGCTTCAATTATTTGGAAGTGAGCTCTCCTTGTTGCTTAGCTGTGCCTGTCCATGCTTTGTTGATCCCCTTAGCTTGTGCTGGGGAGTTTTGTAAGGCTTCCTAGTTACAGTTTGGTGACTCACATTATAGCTACGTTAATATCTCCATTTTGACGAGGCTATACGATTCTACTGTTTTCATGACCCTTTTCATTTGAGTTGACAAGTAGCTAGCCCATAAAGCTAAGGTTAGGTTGCAGTTAAGTTAAAATTACTTAAATTATATTGTAATCTGCATTTGTATTTCAAAAATATGGTTGAATTGTTTAGTAATCTACAAGATGTACATATTTTCAACACCTAAATTTGATTCTTGCTGGAATCTAGTGTGATCACAAATTTGGCAACATTGTTTATAATATTAGATTCACTACGAGTGTTCTACCTTCCATTGAAAAACGCTGCTGCGTGTAATGGGCCTCTTTATTTTTGTCGATTATTAAATGTATTGCCAATATCAAAATTCATTTATGAAAGTTTATTGTATTGCTAGTATCTCTTTTACTTTGGTAAGGAGTATTCAACCAAGTTTGCCTACTGGAAAAATAAAAAGGATGTATTGTTACTGCTCAAAGATAATCTGATAAATAAAAGTTTTGCTTTGAAGCTCTATTTGCTTTTGAGTTATGAAGATTGATATTGGTTTTATTTGATGGCCTTTGTTTTTATTGAAAATTTGTTATGGACGTTGCAGCATCATTGCTGGACACATGTCCATAAGAAGTGTTTAGAGAGTACTGAAGAGAATCATGGTCTGGTCAATTTCTTGAGTTTTCTGCTGATGTTCTATCTTGGTTCTAGTTGCTGTGGTCATATGAATGCCCTTGTCATGACATTGGTTACCTAGATGTGATGGCAATGTTGATTAGTTTGATTTATCATTTTTTGGCTACTTTCTGTGATTAATGACAAATCTAAAATTATGCTGGGATTTCAGGTGTAGCTTTTATTTACATCCATATGAGGGAACAACAGTGCAAGTGAGCAGCAATGGAAAACTCAGCGCACCCAGGATATTGCGTATACAAAAAGTGAGTTCTCTGTGTTATATTTATTTTTTCATTTTTACAAATGAGGGAATAATTTTGAGTTTGAACTCAACTTGATGAATCATTGCTTTCCAATGTTCATTACCTCACAAAAATCAGAAACTTTACATAGAATGACAATGTGTTCTTCTTTATGCTTTCCCATTTTTTGCTGACTAGATTGTAGATGTAGGTCTTCTCTTTAAGTAGAAGCTTGTATTTAATGCTCTGTTTTAGGGCTAAGTTGATGATTGGCATACTTTAACTGTAGCCAATAGTTTACCTCAAAGTACCAATCTGTACATTTACATAATGCTCCAAAGAAGCTAAGGATTATGCACTTTTAATTGGAACATCTATAATATTTACAGGTCATAAATTATGTGATAGAAAAAATGGTACTTGATAGACCTCTGGATACTAGCAATTCGGAGACATTCACTCCAGTTTTGAGTGGTAGTCAGTCACATGCAGTAGCAATTGGAGATGGCTCTCTTAGATCTGGCATGAGAATTTGGCAGACAAAAGCGAAGCCAATGGTGGAAATCCTTTGCAACAATCAGGTGTTCTATCTTTACTCTTTATTGATTGGATTTGTGACCACCTAGTTGTAATGAAGGGGAAAATACTTAAAATCATTTTTTCTTAATTAAAAATTCTCAACACATTCAATTGTATTGTGCACAGGTGCTTTCACCAGATATGAGTTTGGCTACAGTGCGAGCATATATATGGAAGAAACCAGATGATTTGTTCCTTCATTACAGACTCATGCAGAAATAGATGATCAATCTCTGGTGTAGTTTCCTTTGTGGGTGCCGTCGTAGCTTCCTAATATTCTGATGCATTACCTTCATTTTTGAACTTTCTTTTCAGCTCACAATCTTGAAAGGTTATTTTCATCATGATGTGCAAATTGTGCTGAAGAAAATTTCTAGAAATCGAGTTGAGAGTTCTTTTACTCTATAGTCTTTCCCAGTATTGATACTCTTTAAGTGGCATGAAGGAATGCCTCTTCTTTGCCGTGTAGGCTAACATGTAAAGACCAGAGGTGTTGATATGTAAAGGCTGCTTCTAACAAGGTGTGGAATAAAGATCAAGGGAAAACTCATGCTCAGCCCTTACAGCATATGATATTCATTATTTCTTGCAGAAGTCATATCAATGATTGGTATGCTCCAAGGGTACAGTGCTGCTGAATAGAGTCGGCCAAGGTTCAATGCATGTAAAATCCCCCCCTAGAGTTTCTTATTTATATGTAAAATGGGACGTTTTATTGTAGTAAACTGGTTCATATAATTTTTGAAGCAAGCATCACAGCATTACATTTCACCATAGTATCAGATATGATACAACCTATTCTTGTATCTTTGTACTGACTATTTTTGTCATGGTAAATCTTTATGGATATCATAAAGTTGATTTGCTTGTTTCAACCTGGTAATACCAAAATTTGCATTGCCGAGCCATGTAGTGATTCATGCATACAAACATATTTAGTACATATTCATGCATTTTCAAGATGTACCATGATGGCTATGTAGATGCTTAGAAATAAACTATCAATATTACAGATTATTATTTTGTATCGTATGGTAGAGGGCACTGATAGGGCCTTGAAAATTCTGTTCAGAAGGGTCCATGCTCACATGCTGATGACAAAAATCTGTTTTGCCTTGTGGACTTCTTTATGTCCCATTGTTGCACAAAGACAATTTGCGTGGGAAATCAATAATTCGGGCATTTCATAGCTTGAACTTGTTGACAAGACTTTTTTGGACAAGAATATATACTAGTACAACTGTTTGCCTAGTCTACCATATGCTTATAAATCACAATGTTAATGAATCCTGAATTCAATAGTGAATGACGCCTCATATTTGGAATGCGTTGTATTACCTAAAAGTTGAAGCTGGGATCACAACTCATCCATGAATTCCAGAGTGTTCCTTGCCTTTCATGTATGTCATGATGGGAAGCTTTGGGTTTAAAGTTGCTTATTGAAAGGAAATGAAGGTAACTAACAAAGAGAAGTTGCTAAATTTGTTATATAATCTAAACTATTACAACAGTGTAAATCAATGACAGAATTACAAGACACCTAATTGGATTAGCTTTTATGAAAAAGTTGAACACCACCTCCTTGTATATTATAAGGAGAGCGATTGTGTAGATAATTTATTTGTGTTGATGTAATGTCTTGTATCCCCAATCTTGTAATCAATACAAAAACACGCACTTGCTCTAGAAATTGTTAGATAACCATGTCCAAAAACAAAGATAAACACTAGATTTATAGATCAGTTACAACTAGGAAACCATCGAGTGGTTTTGGGGGTCAAAAACCATGGACCCAAAACTCTTATGTGCAAACTAAATACTCATCTCACATTGACCAATGAATGCATTTAATGCCCCAAAAATATTCCCTTCTCCTACAAACAAGAGTATAACTAGTATAACATAGTTCTCCATTTGAAGCGTTCAATTCCCTTATACAAGGTGTTATTATATATGGCCATTTTAAGCTAGTAAAGATGCTTCTTCAATCTCTTTGGAGCACTCTATGCGACTTTGTTTTCTAGTGTCTTCTCATATTATACATGGGATGGCAAGTGGCATGATCAATATTACTCAGCCAATTTCAAGGTTGCTGTCCAATGCGGTATCACATTTTATGAGAGCCAAATACTACAATAATATTATATTATATCGCAAGGCGTGCACCTTCCTAACAATATCCCTTTGGAACATGAAAATTATATGTTTTTCCAATGTAACTTGTTATAGTTGACATTCTAGGTGACAATCAATATACAAAGGGAATTCTTAAAATTGCTATCCAAAATGGTGTCTCATTCGAAGATATTTCAAGGTTATAACAATATTTGTTATATTAAAAATATTGCTTTTGATAATAAGAGCAGCAAAACAAGGGTATTGTCCCTTGCAACAACTTGAGGGCGTAGAATAATAGACCAGAACGACTATTTACAATAAGGTCAAGAACATGCCATTAACAACACATTTGCACCACAACTAGTAACCCACATCAAAAGTGGGAAGACCACAACAGAGGGAGGGGAATGAGAGACTGAAGAGTGATTCTTTGTTCGCCCATATAGAATTGTTCAAGCAATACTTCCACTAGGGTCCCCAACACATAGTGAAACCCTTTAATAGGGACATTCATCACTAGGAACATGGTGCTGACAATGTTGTACATCAAAAACCAATGGGTGGAGCAAATTAGGAGTAGTCGTCAAACAAGGGTCCATGCAACCAAAGGGGACAATAAAAGCATCGCCCTAAGAAAAATATTGTTATGTATGATGTACAATACTCTTTCTTGGTAGCAAAACAAAGATCAAAAGCATGGAGCCAAAATGTCGATAGCTTTTTTCTAGCAAGAAAATTTGTGTTCACTTTGTTTAAGTTTACCTCTTTTTATGTATAAACCTATTTGAGTTCACTTTGTTTAAGTTTGCCTCTTTTTATGTATAAACCTCTTGTATCTTTAACAACTCATAGACCAAACTATGAAAACTTGATTCAAATCCTTAACATCTAGAAGATACTCAGAGCTTCCTTTTTGGCATTTGTTTGAAGCCAACAAAGTTTTTTTTGATAGATAAATTATGATCACCATTAGGAATTGTACTTCTGTTATATCACCTTTGTAGGTTTCTTACATCACCTATTCATGATGCTAACATCCAACTTGTATAGAGTCCAACCTTTTGTCAACACTAATGCCAAAGACTACTTGGACATTTGTATCATTCATTTTACAAAGTAAATTTTTTTGGGGGCTAAACTACGAGCACCAAAATCTAAGAAGCGACTTTAACCTAACGATATTTGTGGCTAAACTAGCAATACCAAAGTCCACGAAGTGACTTTACCCTCCTCTTTTTTAATATCTAATTGAGTTTCAACATAACTAATGGTCTTATGAAGTAAGTTATCACCTAAGAAGTCATCACTTACATATATTCTGAAAACCACATTGTATGATGAGTCACTCGAGAAGCTCTTGAATTAACTAACCATTATCATTAAATGCATGTGTACTTGACATCTCAATCAATCATTACTTTTTAGTGAAACTTGTATTGTCTTTTAATATGTCTAGATTTACAACAATTCCAATGTTTCACCTTAGGCTTGTGAGATTTACCTTTAAACTTTGATTTTCTCTCTTGACTTGATTTTACTACCATAATGCCATATGACAAAATGCTGATGTGGCTGCTTTTGAAGCAGATATTAATGAAGCTTTGTCCTATGATCTTCCTTATCCTGGGAGTGGTGGCCGCCGTCCCAGATCCGTTACGCCTGTCTCTGTAAGTGACCCCATACTGGTAAATTTGGAAAATGATATAGTTGATGAGATCTTTAATAATGTAGAGGACTATTCCTCTTATGCTGCTATTTTTAGATTTAGGGGTTTTTGGCCCTCTCTTTCGGACTTGCATGCTTGGATTTCCAAACATTGGGATCCTTTTTTATTTGATTCTATTCAAATATTCCCTGTGGCAAAGGGTTTTTTTATTGCAAAGTTTGACAATGCTGAATATCAGAACACTATTTTGTGTAGTTTCACTTGGAAGGACCATTTTCCCTTGATGGCCAAACCTTGGCATCGAGATTTTGATCCTATTACTGAATCTTTTAATAAAATACCCTTATGGGCGAGGCTTTCGAATCTTCCCCTGCATCTCTGGCTAGACTCTGTTCTGGAAGTTGTGGGAGAGGCTATTGGGGATTTTCACATGGTTGATGCGGTTACTACTAACATTTTTCACCTGACGTATGCTCGTATCCTAGTGGAGGTTGATGTTTCTAAGGGTCTCCATGAGAAGCTGACTCTAGCTTCTCCTCGGGGCTCTTGGATCCACACCCTTGATCATGAGGGAATCTCGTTCAGATGCAGAAGTGCCACAAGACTGGCCATATTGCTGTCTGGTGTTTATCAGATAGGGTAAAATCAAAGAAATCACCCTCTTGGTGGGTGGGCGTTGATGACCACCATTATACGGTTCATAAAGTTTCTAAGGATGGGGGTTTGGATGACTGTCCCTCTCAGGTTAAACTTGCTATTGCTGTTTATAATGTTGTTGTCTCGGATGCTATCTCAGACGCTGTTTCTAATGTTGCTGTCTTAGATGCTATCCTGGGTCAGATAGATGATGCTACTCTTTCGGGTGATGTGACTACTATTTATGTCTGGATGACTAATGCTGTCTCTGTTTTTGTTGTCCTAACTACTGGTGCTATGGTTTCTATTGCCCAGGTCTCTCTGGGGGGGGGGCTGCTGTCCCTGTCCCTGCCAGGGATGCTGGGGTGGACATCCTTGCTTCTCAGGTTGTGGGCTTCTCTGCTAAGTCTTCGTAGAATGATGCTTTGAAGGTGGAGGAAGGATGAACAACTGTTAAAGGAAAGAAATTAAAGTCTCCCAAGCCTCCTTTTGATATGAGTTTACGGTCACATAAGGGTGGGCTTAAATGATTATCCTGATGGCCCTTTTTGTTGACTGCTATTCTGGTCTCGGTTTCTTTCTTGTGGGAGCGTTTGTTTGTTCCCTTTGGTGTGTCGGGTGTTGTGTCACATCAGTATCTTTGTTCTTTTAACGTACTATCTTTCGGTGTTTTGTTGTAAAAGGTTTCAGGTCCTTTTAAAACTTGTTTTTACTTAATCAAAACATAACATTGTTTATAATAACTTTCATTTGATATTAAGGTTATATCTAACACTCCAACCTTCAATTTAGTAGATGCACTATCACTTAATGTAATCAAGTTATCTTAAGATTCTAACAAAGAATGCAATAAGGTAATTTATAAATCTTCATTATCGATATCAAAAAAATATTAACTAATGTTTCCTAATCTTGAAAGCAATCAAATTTTTTGTTATAGAATCAATAAAACTTCATGTGAAGAAATAGTTTGTTCTCCGGAGATTGATTAATACAAAGCTCTTATCTTGGCCCTTTTCTTAGCAATGTCTTTTTCTTATTAAGCTTATTTTAGCCATCTATTGCGGGTTCACCACTTGTGTGTTGGTTAAGTGGTGGTGTTGTTGTTGTCCCTACCAAGGTTCAAACCTCCACTGGGCCATTGTGATCGCGGACTTGTGCATTCGTTGATCCAATGTGTTCATGGGTTTGAGCTTCAACTTTGTTACATGGGGATGAGGTCCCTCGTTTGTCAATTTACTAGTTCATAGCTCCGGGTCAAAAGTGTTTCACGTAGGGCTAGAGGGCGTGTTGTGCCAGCATCACCAGTCACATTAAAATGTTTACCAACAATTATTTAAAAAAAATAAATGAAAAATAGTCATCTATTGTAAGATCAAAAATTTATTTTGCAACCCGAGCCTTTTGTTTTTGCGCTCATTTTGACTTCCATTCTCCTAGCATTGTTTTGCATATATTTTCACCTATTTTTTAGACCTCAAATGCATTTGGAAAACTCTCTCTCTCTCTCTCTCTCTCTAGTGTGTGTGACATATAAGTGAATTGTAATACCCGAATTCAACAAATTGAAGGCTAGAGATTTGAGATCATGGAGCATTCTTCGAGCTTCGAGTGATGGATCTTTTGTAGTTTTCCTTTCTCTCTCCCTTTTGTAATATCCATTTCCCCATTTCCCTATTAGGGAGCCACCAATAGCTCATTTCCCTCCCCATAGGATAATCCTAATCTACAAACACCACTCATTTCCTTCATAGCCAATTTAGAACCATTCATATCTTTTTTCTCTTGTAAATCCTTTTGTGACCATTCACATATATTTGTCTTTATCATTGCACATTGCACCTCTTGTAGTGCCATTAACCCCCTAGAGTTTGATATTGTGATCACTATTATGCATAAATCACCATCACTTACCATTAGATTTGCACAATTTAGTTCTATTAGTAGTACTTTGTGGAGGTTGGATTATAGCTAATGAGGTATTGGTTGAGAAATCTCTTTATTAGGAGACAACATCAATATTCTACAAGTGAAAATGTGAATCAAAGGGGAATAACTCCAAGCATTTGTACAATGGTTGGCGGTGAAGACATATATGCTTAGTAGGGACATCATTGCCCAACAATGTAGCATCTACTACCAACAATGCAACATATAAACCACTCTATTCATGTATAGTGCCTTAAATCTCAAATTTTGGTCAATAATGAGAAAAGTTTTCTAGAGATAGTTCTATGACCTCCTATTTCATTCACAATTATAGATTTGTCAAGAATGAAGTACAAATGCTTTTAATTTTAATGTTCTTTTCTATAACCTTTCAAGTTGCAATAAGCGTTCCAAACTCCAATATTTGTTTTTAGTTTTAATATTTTTTTCTATAATCTTCCAAGTTGTAATAATTATTTTAAACTCCTATATTTTAATGAAGGGTTACTCCATCTAACACTCACATGTAGTATAATAAAATATAACACACAAATTGCAAGAAAGAAACAATCCAATTTCTATTTCTTTATTGCAATGGAATTTAAGGATTCAAAAAGTTACAATGCTATAACCAAATGGGCTTAAATAATTATAGTAAATCATCTCTTTAAGAAAACCTTACAATCTGGAGCCACAATCTGTATTGATGGAGCTATCTCTTGTAATCTCCATTCACCTCTTTATTGGCACCAATAACCATCATAATATTCCAAAAAGTTTAACTACCCCTTCTGGACCTTCCATTTTTCTGTCCTACCCCCTACCTTGGAATAGCTCAAAAATATGCTCGAAATGGGTTTTGGTACCCACCAGAGTATTTTGATTTTTTTCAAGTTTTCCCTCCTAAAGTAGCACCACAACTTTTGATCTAGGAACCCAATTGAGCCATTTTTAAAATTGAAGATCTCAAAGTGCTCTACACCATGCTTTTCTCATATCAAGAATTGATCACATATTCAACAAGGTTTCATTCAATCTTATAAAGGGTCAAAGGTTCACGCTGAATATTTTTTTAATAGAATTTTAGAACATTGAAAGACTAACATCGCCCAAATAGTACGATATATTGAGATGATTCTTTCACTCGTCATTATAATTTTCAATTTCGTTCCTTGGGGCTAGTTTTCACATCAAAACATGCTCGTATGGACCAACTTACTAAAAATATCAAGTGATTATTTTTTGTTGTTTCAAACTTTTGATTGTTCACCACCTTGTAAGTGTCATCATGGACTCCAAACCAACAAAAGAAACATACAAAATAGAAGGGAAAGACATTTTTTTTTTTTCAGTTATGCAAGATCTGCCCTTATTCTATTGGATTCTCCCACATTAGATATCCGGGGTAATTTGTGAATTCACCTTGTCACATCTCTGATCCCAAAGAAAAGCTAAGATGATCAAACACTGCCTCAAACAACCCTAATAAATTTTTAATAGGGTTTGCTCTTTAATTAACTAGATGTTCTTCATACAACTTGTTTCTTGTACTCCTTCCCACATTACTATCCAAGATCTCTTCCATCTTTCCCTTATTAGGTTTAGATGTTGAAATACTCTATTGTCCTTTGGCTAGTCCCTCTTCAACGATTCCTTCTTGATACTTTATCAAGTTAAAAAATGTTGAACACAAGTGATTTGTTAATTCCACTTGTTAACTCCACCTCATATGCATTTTTTGAATAATATTTTTTAATAATCTTTCATGGTCCACACTTCTTTATTTTTGTGTAATGTCTCGCTTCTCAGCTATCTCAACATGGTGGGGTCATTAGACTATTTAGTCAATTCTCGTGGGGTAATGATTAGGGTTAGAGAACCTTGGAAGAGATAATAGATGTGATTTAGTATTTAGAGAGTTGAATAACACTTTTTTTGGAGCCTTTTCAAGTTAGTTCTCCTACACTTATTATTTTTAGTAAGTCAGTTTTGGGAACCTATAGAGTTAGTTAGCATGCTTGCTATTTTTAGTATTGTTGGTGGCTCCAATTTTGATGATCATCTTGACTTTGATATAGTCTAGGGACTTTAAATAAAATAACGATAAGGTATAAGCTAATAAAGATAAATTAAATATTTAATTTTATTGTTATTTTAATTTATTTATTTAATGAAGAGACTATAGAGGTCAAATATCTAGTTATAGATGATTTATTTTAATGGGCGAGCCTTTATTATTTAATGCTACATTGGGAGATTAAAAAGGGAAGTGATTCTTTTTAAGTAAAATTTTTTTTTTTAAAAATAGTAAAAAATAAAGTGTTTTTTGAAAAGCGCAATGAAAAAGAATACTTATTCGCAAAAAATAACAAAAATGCAAAAAAGTATTCTTTTGAAACAACAGCCAAAAAGCTATAAAAGGAGGATAAGGGGCTTTCATTTAGCCATACTGAGTTTTATTTTTAAAAGGGAAGTGATTCTTTTTAAATAAAAGCAAAAGAATATTCTCCAAAAAATAACATAACAACAAAAAAATATTTTTTCAAAAAAAGAAATAAAAAAGAATAATTAGTTCCCCCAAAAATAGCAAAAATGCAAAAAATTGATTTTTTTGACAAAGTAGCCAAAAAGCTATTAAAGGAGGATTGGGGCTCCCATTTACCCATGTGGAGTTTGATTTTTGAATTTTCTTATGTTTGGAGGAGATTGCTTCTTCATCTTTCGTTTCTAAGGATGAAAACCTTTGTAGGCAACATTCTCCACATTGTACAAATATAATCTGGAGATTTTATTTAGAGTTCACATTTGGACAATACCTGCACTAGTGGTAGAGCTTAGAACAATAAATTGCATAAGAAGGTAAGGAAGTTGACACTACCTTATTATGATGGATCAAGGAAGACTTTAGCTAGAGCTTTGGTACAGAAGGTCGATACTTATTTTCATCTCAATCTATGGCAAAAGAGGCCATTAAGTATGCAACAATACATCTTTATGACATTGCACATGAGTGGTGGCATCATCATATGATCACCATGGGGCATGATAGGACCACTATTTATGCATAGTTTACATAGAGGCTACTTGAAAGGTTTGATAAGAAGGATCCAAAGCTACATTTTAAGGAGTTGGTGTAGCTAAAGTAGTGGAGTTCATTGGATACTTATAATGTAGATTTTCAGAGACCTGCAATGCTTGTCATAGACATACCATGGAGGAGGCTTATGGTTCTTTTTATGGACTCATTGTCATATCCATTGAAATGATGGATCAAATCTCTCAATCCATCTACCTTGCAACATGCCATTATGAAAGCAAGGGATATTGATGTTTCTACATCAAGAAGAAAATTTCACTCTAAAGGTTTCCCTCCTAAGATAGATAAAGATAAGAAGTCATTTAATAAGGAAACACATCAACCATGTAGTGATTTAGATAGGTTGGATAGTGAACAATTGAATGAATTAAGGAGGAGGGAATTGTATTTCTATTGTAGACAACAGTGTGACCCTTCTCACAACTGTATTGTTAAAGATACGACTATTCAATTATAGTATTTTTCTACTGATGAATATGCATGAATATTTTTAGATCAACAATTTGATTTAGATAGTGGGGTTGAGGAAAACACTAAATAAGAGGAAATCAAGGATGATGGGACCATTTCCCAACTCACTAGTGCCAAGAAGACAATCACATTCAAGTTGAGAGGTGTGATACAAGGGAAAATGATGATAGCATTGCTTGATACAAGGGTTACATATAATATTATTGATGAGAAATTTGTAGATAAGAGGAGATTGTAGACTGGGCAGCATGATGGTTTCAGAGTGATGATGAATAACACGACCATAAGCTACAATGCACATGCAAGATAAAAATATGAGCATGGAGCTATCCCACCATTAGTTGGGGGATGAATTCCTTGTAGTAGACATCAGAGATAACAATATCCTAGGTATGACTTGGATGTTGTCACTTGCAGAGCTCTTCGATTGGTAGAAGTTGGAGATGAGGTTTGAACATCAAGGGAATGAGGTAGTTCTCTGAGGAATTTGAGATAGAGGGATGAGGGTAATGTCACTCAAGAGAGTGAAGAGGTTGATTAGGAATGATTAGGTATAGGGGCAGTAGAGTGTCTTGTTATTCTTTTAGAGCCTATAGTTAAAAAAAAGACTAGTTATCATCTAAATATCTAGGTATTGCTATCTAAGCATGACAAGGTTTTTGGGAGAGTTCCTCATGGATTTCCACCTAAGAGATGTATAGAGAACATCATTGAGCTAGAAGAGGGTGTCAAACTAGTGATCACCACACCACAGAGAAATACTAAGAGGTTCAAGGATTAAAGAGGGAAGGGAATTAAGGAATTACTAGAGATGGGGAACATTGGACCTAGCAAGAGTACATTCACATAAACAATTATATTGGTGAAGAAAAAAGATGGCACTATGTACATGTGTATTGATTACAAAGCACTAAAAAAAATAAAACAATGAAGAATAGGTGTTCACTTCCCATTATAGATGAGATAATACAATATTTGCATGGGGCTTGACTCTTCTCTAACTTAGATCTAAGGTTTGGGTACCTTAAAATCCAGATGCAAAAGGAGGATATTAAGAAGATGACTTTCAGGTGCCATTTTGGGCAATTTGAGTTCTTGGTGATGCCTTTTTAGTTAATGAATGCTCTGACTTCTTTCTAAATCCCACTAAATCAAATTAATTCCATCTCACCCTCTTATACCTCATATCTTCCACCTCATCCTTCCACCTAGGCATGTGGCTAAATTATGTAATTATTCTTATTTGTTAAAAATGAATATATTCAACAAACAAGTTAGCCACATGTCACATGGATTCCTTTCTTGCAACCATATTGGCTACATGTCACCAAATGGGCTTATGCAAATTACACTTGGCTTATTATGGTTGAGGAAGGAATATATCATCATTGGTTTCTCCTTCCTTTTCAATGTCAAGCGATTATTTCTCCTAATCAATTTTAGACCGTTGATTCATGCCACCTATGTCTAGACCTTAGAAAAATCTATAAAAGGATATCATTTTGAAGGTAAATTGATCCCACTTTTAGTATCAAATTGCTGCTATTTTCATTTCATAAGCACCTTAGTTCAATTAATTAGCATGTTAGTTTGCATCATGGTAGCTTATCTCATCATCTTAGAGTTTAATTGCATAATAATGGTAGCTTAGTTCATCATTTTAGTTAAATTTATTGCATCACATTTAGCTTAATTTGCATTCAATATGGTAGATCTTCATCTTTAATATGCATCATATCTTAATCTACATCATATCATGGAAAATTATTATAATTGCACTCTTACATTCATTTATAATGATCATAATCTCATTTCTTAGGTAGTCATCTTTCTGGTCATGTGCTAATCTGAGAGAAATTCAAAAGAAAAATTAGATCCTTAAGAATGAAGGACAATGTGAGGATTTTGAGAGTTGTAGTTTATATCTGTTTAATACTATAGATTATTCTAATTCCCATTCTAATGTTTCATTGGTATGCTAGCGATCATCCATTTTATATAATTCATAGCATACAACCATTATGCATAGATTGGCCAAATTTAGAGAATATTTAGTGGGGGGCAGATTTGTCATCAAAATGTATCATAACAACATAAAATATCTCATGAACTAGACGATCCTTAATGATAGGTAGAAAAAGTGGGTTAGTAAGCTACATGCATATGATTTTGACATTGAGCATGTCAAGGGGAAGAAGAATGTAGTTGTTGATGCATTTTCTAGGAGGCCACGTTTATGTTCTTTGATGGAGATATCTCCTGATTGGAGGGAGTTGATTTCAATAAAATTTTGACACTTTTTGTAATACCTTTGTCATTGTTGTCAAATGGGGAGTAGTATAAATAAGGCTAAAATTTGGCTAAGTCCTTGAAAAATGAAATGTAATGATTAAGGGGAGTAGTACACGTGTTTGTAATTCCTAGGGGGAACTGTTGAGCTATCAAGAATTAGTTTGCAATGTAATGTATTTTTCATTTATGCATTAGCTAGACACTTAGCAATTTTTTCTAAGTGTTGCCATCAATGCCAAAGGGGGAGATTGTTGGCATTTGATGAAGATGATATGAGTTTTGATGATGTGATTGTATTGTGGTATTGTCATTGTTGGAAACATGATCTATTAGAGGCATGCAATCCATTTTACCGATGGTGTTGAAGGATCAAATTGGAGAATTGACTAAGTGTTCAGTCAACTAGGAAGAAGATAATACACAATGTACAAGTGACTAGATTTGGAGTTGGAGATCGAGTTAAGGTGTGTGGTCATGCATTTATCATCTACAAAGGCATTTCTAGCTATATCTATGACCACATTAGTTAGATCCAAGAACTGACAAAGTTATTAAGGATTGAAGCGACACTGGCATGAAGAACATGAGTCATGCAGAGTGGGTTTGGTTAGATTAGCTAACTGGTCAATTTAGTGGTGGAAAATGTTTTATTTATGACTTGGTTAATGTTGTGTTAATTTTGTTGAGTTGACCAATGCATTTTGGCCCGATCAGATTTGATTTTTATGTCGATGGGTAAAACTTTTGTTTTGCAAAGGCCAACTTGGAAAAGTTGTTATAAAAGAAGGATGAAATCGAGTTTTAGAGTAGTGTGGTGATGTGATAGGTGATTGTGATTGTGTAAAGATGAATAAATGAGAGTTGGACATTTAAGGTGGTGCTGTGATCAAAATTGAAGTGGATCTGTCAGACAAGAAGTGTCATAATGAGATCATTTATTCTTGGGTCTATCTCAAGGCAATCTCTAACAGGTTTGCATGTCAAATCCTTTAACAGGGTCACTCCTAATAGGGTGAGAAGGATATCTAATAAGATATGAAGTATAAATCCTCTAACACGGTGACTCTCAGAAGGAGTTTGAAATCCCTTAACAAGGTAGTTCTTAACAAGGTTTGTATTAGCTCCTAACCAGGCCAAAGATACTCTTAACTGGGCTAAAGATACTCTTAACCGGGTATACCCTTAGCAAGGTGTTTGTAATTACTCCTAACAGGGAAGCTTTTAGTGGAACACTAGAGAAATCTATGCATATCATTCCCACATGTGGTTTTCTCCCTCTAAAAAGGGTTTCCACAAGAAACGTCTTGTGTCTTGAGTTTACTTTGTGTGAATGTTTTATTTGCTAAGCCTCTATGTAGTATTTTATTTTGCATATTGGTTATTGTGGAAGTTATTTGAGAAGTGTTTCAATTTTTTTGTTGCATTGATTCACTCCCCTCTCAGTGCCTTTAAAGACTAACAATTGGTTTTGGAGGCTAGTTCCCTTGAAGAAGCCTAAAAACTCGGGCAAGATCCTTAAGGCGAATATGTAGAGTTTTTTGAAGCACAAGAAGCAGCTCAAAGAAGCTGAAATGGTCATTGAGGAATTGAAGAAACAACTGAAGTAGTCAAGAGCTTGTTTAATAATTGAATGAGAGTCAAGACTACATTGAAAAATTGTCTGAACAAATTGGATCTGAGGAATTTGAGGAAACCCTAGAAGCCAAGGCTATGGAGAATGAACAATTGCACAAAGATAAGAAAAACCTTAAGAGAGAGATTGAAGCCCAATCAATCAGAATGTGTGAAGATTCAAAAGAAAGGAGAACTGTAGAGTATGAAAGGAAAGTTGTAGAAGATTCCCTAAAGGCCAAGGATGAAGTAGTAAAAGGTGTAGAGGATGAAATTTTCAAGTCAAGACAAGAAGTTAGCACATTGCATGAACATATGCATGATACAAATGAAGAAAATGAAAAGGCCCTAAGGGAGAATGAGAATATAAGAAATGAGAATGAGAAATTAAAATGAGAGTTGAAGACTACTAATGATCTGCTAAATAAATTCAATGAGAGTACTGCAAAACTTGATGAACAACAAAGGAATCAAAGAAGGAGCAAAGAGACCACATGCCTTGGATATACCGGTCATACTACTTTTGAAGTTGGTGAATCTTCTAGAAAAAGGAGATCAAGAAAGAATGAAAGTCTCCACCGAAGGTAACACAAAGACATTTTGGTAAGACAACTTAAAAACCTGTATGTTTCAATTGTCATAAGGTGGGTCATAATGCAAATGTGTGTAGGAGAAAGTCTGCAAATAGAGCTAGATTTTTTGTTGGATATTGCTACAAATACAATAAGTATGGACATACTGGTCATGACTGTAGATCTAGATCCAGTAGTAGACCTGGTAGCTTTGATGGTTACTGTTACAACTGGAATAAATATGGTCACAAAGATGATGAGTGCAGGTCAAGAGTTAACAATCAAAGGTCTCTTGTAAACCGGGAAAGACCTTACCAAAGGGAGAGGCAATTAAATGTCACATGCTTAATCTGTGGTAACTATGGACACATGGTTATGAATTGAAAAATTGGGTTTGCAAGAGGTAATGCTAGACCATGGAGATCAAATGGTATGACATGTTTTCTTTGTCACAAGATTGGACATCTAGCAAGGAACTGCAGGGTAAGGAACCAATCAGTGAAAAGAATATTGTGAATGTAGAAGAGATGAAAAAGAATTGGAATAAGAATGAAGACAAAAAGACATTTAAGGGATCCACATCTCCATCAGGTGTGGAGAATTCATCATCAAACTAAGCCTTCATGTGGCTAAAGGGGAGAAAGTATTATTGAATCCATCTTCAGACCCCCTATAGTTTTATGGTAAGAGCTATTAGCATCTTAAGATGCAATAGGGTCTTTTGGAGTGTATTATGAAGCTTTGATAAATTACATGGTGTTTTGATCATTGGTAATGAGTTTTTGGGTCAATCGATGAAAAGGTAAGTTCTATCAATAAGTACATTTAATAAACACACGTGAAGGTAGATAAAAAGGTTATTTTGGATTTATTTTTCACCTTGCACATTTTAAAAGTTGTTGTGGAGAGAAAGTATCATTGTTCAAGCCATTTGCAGAGATCCAAGTGAACATGAGAGAATGTTTGTGTTGATTTGGAAGAGAAAATCACTTGGTTGTTGTCGTGTTCTTCAGCAAGAACCCTAGTTGTGATCTGTTTGAGGTATTTATCTGATATCTGAATTTGTGGTTAAAAGTTTGAGATGGATATTCCTAAGTTAATCAATATTACTGAGAGGCCATGACCGGAGTTTACGAAATATGCATTAAAATCGATGGAAAATGACCTAGCGGGTGCCCTAACTAGCGTGCACTATGGTGTTATGCATATAAAATATTTTAGAGCATTTATTTATTTCAAGTTGGAAGATCCAGGGTCAGGGGAAATATATGAACAATATAAGAAGCTATGTGATGATAAATCAATGTTTAAGGATGAGCATAAATGAATTGTCGATAAAGGTTTTCATCATGCAGTCAATTACCCATATGAATTTGAGGATGATCAGGTTAGGTATGTTCTAAGAAGAATTTATGACTAGTTCATGTGGCTAGATCGAACACATAAAATCACAAAGGAAGAAATCCATGCTATAACTGGTCTATGCGCAACTGGTGATGTGCTCGTTCTTCACACCATTTCAAAATAAGTGGTCAGATTGACAAAATCTAAGTGGGATGGTTGTACAATGACTTTTAATGATATTATAGATGAAGAGGTAAAGTATGCATCTATGGTTATTGGCTAAAAGGTGTATTAATCTAGTTAGATGAATAGTATACCCAGTGGTGTTATTCATACAACCCATATGATGATCAAGGACAATGAAGACTATGATTTGGCTGAAGCTATGAGAGAGAAGCTACTGATGAATCTAGAAAAAATCAAAAGGACAAGAGACAAAAATTCAACTATGGTCAAGTGATCATGTGTTTGTTTTTCCATTTCCAAAACATGTTCCCTGGTATCGGTAACATTACATGATCGATGGATACTCTAACTTTAATTCAAATCAATAAAAATATCAGAATCTTAGGAAATGATTTCACTGGCAAGGTATGGGGTTACTTTAAATAATTTCAGAATAAGATGCATGAAAATAAAATGATACCATTTGAAATTGTTGAAAGGTATAAGGTTACTATTTTCTTCATGGTGGATACATACACTTGTTTGATGGAATAAATTGAGCCAAGGACCTCATGGGTGATGCCTATGGGTTATGAAGTGGACAGAGACATTTTGGCTATGTATGTAGAGAATTTTTTGGCTCAACCAAGAGATCCCAAGACTCTAAGGTTTGGGACATATCAAGAGAAGCCTCTTCAAGTACACAATTGTTTGATGGAACCTTATATTGAAAATAATGTGAGAAAGGATGTTGAGCAATTCATGATTTAGAAAGGTTTCAAAATATAACATATTGAGAAAGCAAGAGATAAACATGCTATAGAGAAAGATAGTACATATGGTGCAACAAAATATGATGATGATGTTGAAGTTGTTGGTGCAACCGGTAGTACCCTAACTGGTCAAAAAACTATAAGTGTCACAAAAGTAAAGAAGGAGAAACCTTCTCCTCCTATTAAAACACAAGACAAGAAACCTGCAATGGGTGTTATGCCTTAAAGTACATTAGTCAAGGAGACACAAAGAATAGAAAAGGTGATAGGTAAAAGGAAGAAATAAAAGGAAAAGAGGATTGAGAAATTTTTTGATGAAGAGTGAAGGGACTCAAGGCAAAAATCAAGAAATCCAAGGTGGTAGGTTCCCCAACTATTAAAAGTGTTAAGTCTGAATATGGTAAGGTAGCTTTTGTCAATGCAATCATTTAAAATATTAGTAAATTTGGGATAATTGTTGGAGTTAATAAGTATTATCACTTACTTGATAAGGGAGATCAAAGAAAAGTTGAGGATGCTGTAATTGCAAGCATAAATAAGCTAAGTCAATTTTTAATCGAACAACAAGGACAAATTCCTAATGGCTTATATGATAAAATTGATGCAATATGAAAGGTAATACATACACATGATAAGAAATTAGTAAAGTATGTTCTACTGAGACTATCACTAAACTCATCTAAGGAAGAAATAAACAATATGATTAAAAAGACAAGTCCTTTATATAAGACAAAAATAAGAGTTACAAAGTTGTTAGTTGGGGAGGCCCAATTGATGCAGGATGAAACAAAGGAGATTCTATGAAGGCATTTAGGTCTGGTGAAAGATAAAAGTGAAGAAATTCATATGGACATTCAAGAGGAACCAATGAAAGAAAAAGGGAGTGATCCAGTGGTGACTCAAACTAATGAGGGATTTACTATTGATGGTGTGAAGATCACACTTAAGGAAATCTGAGATGCGATGGACAATACAAGTGATATTCCCACCATTGAGATATAGGATGAACACATGGATACGCAAGATCAATAAGAATTGTATGAGAAACGAGATTCTCATAAGGAACAAAAGGAAGAAGAGCTAGTAAACATGGGTACCAGTCAAGCTATGATCAATGATACACAAGATAAACTTTCTACAAATGATCAACAATAAGAACAAGTAAAAAAAAAGGAGGTTATAGATGATGTTATGCAAGGAAAACATGAACAAGAGGAAACTATAGAGAAGGAAGACGATCAAAAAAATGTAACACATTCCTCACAATCCAAGATGAGCATTGATAAAGATGATATACTGATTAAGGGGAAGATAGACTTGAGCACTATGAGCCCCAAGAAGATGATAGAATTTTCTATGGCGATAAAGTCAAAGTCTAAAAAGGAAAGGATGAAGCAAGAAGCATAAGTGATTATCACTTCTAGAGATATACTTTTAGGTAAACTGAGAAATGTGAAGTATGACGAGACTGCTACACTGATAGAGAAACTAGCCCATTTGGTCATTGCTACCGGTGAAGAAATCAAGATTTTAGAGGATGCTTCAACTTTGAAAGCAAAGAAGGAATATGAGAAGAAGAGATCAAAGATGTTAGCATAGTCAATTGTTTCATGAAATGAAACACTTACTTTAGCTTTTAATCAGGTAAATAATGCATTAAATGAAGGTGGTAAGATTCTCGAATCTATCATTGACTTTTCCCATTTATTGAAAGATTTAGAGATGTAAAGATCAACATGAGCCTAGATTGCATGTTGCAAATTTTGATCCTATAGATGAGAATTATACTACCTTTGGTGCTAAGGTTAGCAATATAAATCACAAGTTGAAATCATGTAGGAATGAGCAAGAAAAGAGGATAGATAAATTGATGGAGTTGTTGAGTTTGTTGATTTCAAAGTTAGACATTTTGCA
Source organism: Thuja plicata (assembly GCA_018584345.1). NCBI lineage: Eukaryota > Viridiplantae > Streptophyta > Pinopsida > Cupressales > Cupressaceae > Thuja > Thuja plicata. The sequence continues at coordinate 2,029,488 of MU224175.1, forward strand.
ACATTGTGTGAAGTAGGCTGAGCAGGTTCTAGCGTTCCCAGATGTGTGCAAAGTTGATGGTTTAGAAGAACTAGCATTTCTGTTGTGTGGAAAGATTGCCATTATGGAGAACTTAATGAAGACTTAGGATACCGATCTACTTATTTTGAAGGGTAACTAAATGATGTTTTCATTTGAATGTAACTAGGTTTTTCTAGTCTTACGTTAATAAAATTTTGACACTTTTGTAATACATTTGTCATTGTTGTCAAAGGGGGAGTAGTGTAAATAAGGCTGAAATTTGGCTAAGTCCAAAAAAATGAAATGTAATGATTAAGGGGAGTAGTACACATGTTTTCAATTCCTAGGGGGGGATATTGAGCTATCAGGAATTAGTTTAATCCTTTGCAATGTAATGTATTTTTCATTTATGCATTAGCTAAACACTTAGCAAAATTTTCTAAGTATTGCCATCAATGCAAAATGGGGAGATTGTTGGAATTTGATGAAGATGATATGAGTTTTGATCATGTTATTATATTGTGGTGTTTTAATTTATAGAAACATTATCTATGGGAGGCATGAGATCCATTTTACCGATGGTGTTGAAGGATCAAATTAGATAATTGACTAAGTGTTCAGTCAATCGGAAGAAGATAATATACAATGTACAAGCGACCATATTTGGAGTTAGAGATTGAGGTAAGGTGTGTGGTCATGAATTTATCATCTTCAGAGGTATTTCTATCTATATCTATGACCACATCAGTTAGATTCAAAAATTGAGAAAGTTATTGAGGGTTGAAGTGACACTGACAACAAGAACAAGAGTTATGCAGAGTGAGTTTGGTTAGATCAGCTAACGAGTCAATTTAGTGTTAAAAAATGTTATTTACAACTTGGTTACTATTGTGTTGACTTTATTGATTTGACCAATGTATTTTGGTGCGATCAGATTTGATTTTTATGTCAGTGGGTAAAATGTTTTTTTTTGGAAAAGGATGACTTGGAAAAGTTGTTATAAAAGAAGGATGAAATTGAGTTTTAGAGTAGTGTGGTGATGCGATAGGTGATTATGATTGTGTAAAGATGAAGAAAAGAGAGTTGTATGTTTAAGGCGATGATATGATAAAAATTGAAGCAGATTTGTCAGACAGGAAGTGTCATAATCAGATCATTTATTCTTGGGTCTATCTCAAGGAAATCCCTAACATGTTTTCAGGTCAAATCCTTTAACAAGGTCACTCCCAATAGGGTGAGAAGGAACTCTAATAGGATATGAAGTATAAATCCTCAAACAAGGTGACTCTCAAAAGGAATTTGAAATCCCTTAACATGGTAGTTATTAACAAGACTTGTATTATCTCCTAACCGGGATAAATATACTCTTAATTGAGTATACCCTTAGCATGGTATTTATAATTGCTCCTAATAGGGAAGATTTCAGTGCGCACTAGTAAAATTTGTGGGTATCATTCCCACATGTGGTTTTCTCCCTCTAACAAGGGTTTCCATGGGAAAAATCTTATGTCTTGAGTTTACTTTGTGTGAATTTTTTGTTTGCTAAGCTTCTATGTACTTTTTTCTTTTGCATATTGGTTATTGTGGAAGCTATTTGAGAAGTGTTTCAGTTTTGTGGTTGCACGGATTCACTCCCCCCTCTCAGTTCCTTTAAAGAATAACAAAATGAAGTCCTTAAGTATATGAAAGAGTGTCTCACTTGTGTTAGAACTGTAAAACCTAGCTAGATCTTTGTTAATTTTTTCAAAAATTGACATCATTTTGTGTTAACCTTGTAAAATTTTCATCTCATTTGTCAAGAAAATGGAAACCAACTTGTTGAGTTAGAAAATTTCCTAAGACCATGCTGGTTCTTCCTTGTTTATTCTTGCAAAATAACTGTGGCAATTAGCTGAAGGCAAAATGTTCATGTCCGCAAGTTAGCGGTTCATTTTAAGGTTTTTCGCGCCTTGCAACTGTCATATTCTTAGACAAAAAAATCACAACCTTGTGGAACAGTTAGTTTGAAGTGTTTCAAATGGTTGCGAGTCAATTATCCAGTTAAGGATTTTAAGTTACAACCATGCTATGGAGTTAAGTCAAGAAGTTTAGTCATGTTTAGCGCATGGTCACAAGACATTAAGTGGTCAGGATTAGGCGGTCACACCCAGGCGATACCTTTTGTTGGAAGTTGAGTATATTCTGTTGTAGGTTCACAAGAGTTTTTAGCAGTCAAGTTACCAAAGTTCAAACATGCAAAAGGATGCCACGTCTCACCAATTTTAAAGACTGACCAATGTTTTATTACAGATCGCAGGGTCGCGAGTCTTTTGTAACGACCAAGGAGGTTGTTGCGATGGTGCGAAAGGATGCCACGCGTTGAAGAGAGGATGTAAAGTAAAAAATTTTGGCACGACCTCACAAGGTTTGAAGGAGATTTTTTTGCTTACCTGTGGTGTTGCGAGATATTGACACATAGATAGGGTATTATGATCAACGATTGGCGCATAGTCGTAAGATGTTTTGGCTTAAACATTTGAAGCTTGCAACCCCGTGAAAAGGTTAGAGACAATGATTGACACAAGATCACACAATTATGATGGGGTTTTCCTTGAAGGTTGTGACTGTATAAAGGTAACTGCTACGTGTTGGCGCAAGGTCGCAAGTCACACTTTTGAGTCATGAAGTTAAATGTGATGCCAGAGAAGCAACTGACGAAAGTTGAAAAGGGACAACTGGGGTTAGGGCCAAATAAGAAGATGACACGACTACGTTTTGCTAGAAATATTATTTAAATGATACTTAAAAACTACTCAAAGCTTCTGATTTCACAACGTGATGACATAACCATTTTCATTCTGTGACTAACCACAATTATTATGAGCATTAACATTAATGGTGAGTTGATAAACACAAAGTGGTACTCGAGAACAATTTTTAAAGCAATGCCCATAGCTATCATTTGCGTATCCATTGCCAATCCTATTTTTTGTGAGAAGCTAAGTGCCTTGATAATTAAACCATTGTCATTGCAGAGAGAGTAATTATAGAGAAAAAACTTTCCTATATAGTTTAGAGATTTTGTTATTTTGGAGAAATGATAGAACCAAGTATCTCTATCCATTTTGAAGCTGCAAGGAAGTAAACAAAGGATAAATTTGTAGAAGAATGGGTTTAGTTTCTGCTAGGGACATCAAATGCAATGTCAGCCAATGATCGGACATGACATGATACCTGTTCTCTCTGCAAAAATCCAGATACTCTGGGTTCTATTGGTGCATCACTCTTCTTGTTCTTTTTCAATAACATAATGGGTGATATTCTAGTATGTAATCCATGGGTTCTGAATATGGCTAAAATGATTCTTCTTGATGTGTTCATGGATGTTAACTTGGTAGGGGTGCTAGAAAAACACTATTGCCCACTTACCAAATGCATAAGAAGGGAGACACAACCGCTCTGGTAAGGATTGATAGAGCTAGTTTTGTGGAAGCATTCAAAATTTCTAGTGCCATGAGTGTAGATATAGACTTGGACAAGGAAAAGAGGCTATATCATCTGCAAAAGACTATATTGAAGAAGAATTTAATACCCAAATTCATTCCTAGGGATGGAAAAACACCTATACCAATACCAGACAACATGAAGGATCCTTTTGATTTGGATGCATTTTACAATTACTTCAAATATAAAATATATGGTCTCTGCAAGGTATTGGGAACTGAAGGAGGAAAGACAATAGAAGAAGATTTTCTGATGATGGCTATGGATATCCAACATCCTCATGTGAACACAAAGTATGATAATGTTGGATATATAGTCAACATAATTCAGAGTGACCTAGAGGCAATACGAAGCAATCCTTTCAAGATTGACTTCTAGCACTACTTCATCCTCATGCATCTCATTCTGTACTACAATGCTGACCACATGGACAATGAGTTGATCCTATTAAAGGAGGATATGGGTATTCCAATGCAAATTCAATTATGGACAAGGGTACGAGAATCCACTACTTATCTTTCTTCATTTTTACATTTTGAAAATTAGACTGTGGACCCTATTAGGGATTTGATAGGAGAAAGAGATGATAAAATCCCTCTTTCCCTTAGGAGAATGATTAGACCCTTACATGTAAACAATAAGGGGCCTATAAGGAACAATTGGGGTGATGCTTTTCTTTATGATAATTTTACAATCATTAGGGTTTATGGGTTCCCTCAACCACCACACCTTCTACCAAAATATGTCCCTCTAAGGGTGGGAATTATTAAATTCATCTTGCAGTTGACTCTTGTAGATAAGGAATACTTAGGTAAGAAGACAAAGAATGCAAATTTTCTACCTAGGTTATGGGTGGTGGAGGATTTCACAGTGGGAAAATGGGATTTGGATCCCATTAATGATTTTTTGAGACACTACAAGTTACAAACCGCGAAGACAAGAATGTGTGACCCAGAAGGGTTCATGAAAACTAACCTGAAAGAAATGGAAAATGTTTCTTTTCCATCACATGAGGCATTTACCGAAGAGGACATTATTAGAAACTTAATTGCTCCTAATGAATTAGATAAGAAGAGAAGGAAATGGAATGATATCCAAAGAGTGGAGGCAGTATTCAAGGAAATGGATCCCTCTTTTCTTGGTTTTTACAATGAATTAGGATATTGGGATAAATTAAAAACACTCATGGAGAAGCATGATGAAATTATGGAGAAAATTCCCAAAATACCAGGCGGAGTGAAAGCCAGAGTTAACCCTATAGAAATAGAATCATCACATGATGATGTTCCATTCATGAGAGAATAATTTGTGGAAGTGGAGGAGGGAGATGAGGCTGATTCTTCCCAACAACCAACAACAAAGAGGCAAAAGGTTGAACATGTTATCCAAATGATGAAGGATAGGTCAAAGAAATTAATTATTGAAAGGGTTCCCTACTTCCATCAGATTAGATAATCTATGAGGGATGCTAAAAAACCACCACAAGGTGAGGAAACATGGGAATCAAGTCTAACATTGATGGCTAAGATAGATGACAAATTGTTGTTCTATAAATTGTTTATGTAGGACAATGACTTCATCCAAAAAGAAGAGTTCAAGAGTTTTATTTTCAAATTGAAAGAAAATGAACTAAAAATCAACTTGAGCCTTGAGGATAACCCTGATGAGAACAAGGAGAAACTGGTAAAAGCATTGCAGGATTATGATCCTGACAGTCATATGTTGTCTGCAGGATAAGCTAGAGAATTGGTAAAGAGAAGTGAAATTGTTTTGCTACCTGGATGGGATATGCAATCATCATTCCTGATTGACCAAATAAAGAAACAACTAGACCAAATATTCAAATCTGAGGTTGAGGCTGGTGATTTCCTAAGAGGCTCAGGTTTTGACCCCAAGAGAAAAACATTGGAAATTTGGTCACTTGCCCCTACAAAAAAAATCCAAAGATATAGATATTCAGGATCAGAGGAAAGGATAAACTCATCTGGAATATCCAAAATGTGAGCAATGTGGAAGTTGCAAATTTTCTAACTCATGTGTCATTTTTGAACAGAGCCAAAGAAGAAGACTTGGAGAAAAGGGTTACACAAATGTACAATAGCCTCATTAGAGTGTCCAAGGAATATGAGGGAATTTTTATGCTGAATGCAAAGCTAGAGGAATACATCACTGAGCTAAACATAAAGTAGCTAACATGCCTACTGTCAGTGAAAGAGTGGATGCTGCTGTGGGAACTACTGGTGACTTTACTCTTGCTGCATTAGATGTTGTTATTTATGTAGAGGTCAATGATAAATTGGATAAATATGTTGGGAGGATAGAAGAACTTGAAGAGGAGAAGAATACTTTGGGAATCAACTTGTATTAATAGAAATAATACATCATAGGGTTGACATCCTAAAAATAAAATTGAGTATTGTCCGCAGTTCCCATGTGTCCTTGCAATCTGCTGAAGGAAAGTGTGCATAAGCCATAGTTTGAATCCCTTTCTTACATTATCGGTAGGCAGGAATGTATCATTAGAAAAGATGGATGCAATTTTGGTATACTTGTCTGATTTTCATGATAAGATCCGCGACACAAATAACATGGTAGGGACAGTAAATACATTGTTCACTTTCTTTGCATGGAAGGATCCGATAATAAAGGGGAAATTGAAGATTTTTGTAGAATCTTATAATGCTTATTTCCATAGCATCTATGACAAGGAGGGGAATTTGAAGGACATCTCCACATGGACATGGGATTTTGATTTAATTATTGAAAGCATTGAAACATTATTGAACTTAACCAATGATATTGATGTACCAGGGTTTAATGAGGTAATCGATAATTTGTTAAGAGCTGAAGTAGATTTGGTTAGGTTTATTACAGATGTAAGAGTCATAACTGATACCTGATAGAATGAGGCTTTTAGCTAGATTGATACTATTAGATATTTTGAGTGGCTGAAAGATAGAGAGTTCACCAGTGGGATATAGAGATGAATAAGAAGAAGGTAGTTTGAAATCACGGGGGATTCACCATTTTTGTCTTTTTGCAGTTAGTTGCTGACTTGGTGCTTGAGCTTGTTTATAGGGAGAACAATTATATGAATAGGTACCATGAATTTTCTATCAAAAGATGTGGGTATACGACATAAATCAAATAAATTGTAAATGATTACCTACAGAAAAAGTGCCAGATATCATTTTGATGAAGCCAACTTTCCGCATAGAAATTTTTGAGTATTTGAAGAAGTCTTCCCAGGTCTTTATTGTTAAGCATTCCAAATATTATTTTTCCCCAAGTGATATGAATCTTGTTGCAGTCCTTACTCTATAAAAGGATTTCCAAGATCACTTAGGAAGGGATGAGAAATTTTGTCCAAATTTCCAATAGGCTTATTTCATATTCAGTCTAGTTTAACTACTATAGTTGAATTTTGTAAACAATTGAAATGGAAAATATATGTTTAGTATCAGAGTTTTAGTCTTATTGAGTTGTATTTTTAGTGAAAAAAATATTGTATGAAGACGATGATTCTGAAACATCAATGAAATATAACCTTGATTGGTGCTCTCCTTTGTATTGGTTCTATGAGTTGTGAATTTAACAAATTCTAGTTTCTCATTCAATTCACTGCATATTGTTTATATGTGTAAGTCTTAATTCTAAGATTTGATCAAGGATCAATTAAAATGATAAGAATTAATTCATGAGTTCATAGGGTTGGTGCAAGGATCATTATAGGAAGTTCAATTTGAGATTACATTGACGGATATTATTGTAAGGCACTAATAATTTGAGTCATGAATCAATCATAGTTTGTGTCTTTGTACAAGAATTGGTAAGGTGAAGATATTTCCCAATAGACAAGGCACTGGTGTAGAAGTCACTGGAGTTTGTTACTTTAGTGGTTTAGTATACCTAGGTATTCCATATTTTGATAAATTCTATTTGTTTTCAAGTTTAGCTGCGGTTCTTTTAATCTCATGCTACCAATAAGGTTGACGTTCAATGGGTAATTAGCCATTATCTAGTATCTCCCAGTTGTGTTGAGCTTGATATGAGATTTTTGCATTCAAAGGCATTAAAGGGACCCCCCTTGGTTTTACAGAACCTAAAGTGTAGAGGGATAATTTAATGTCCCTGTTAGTTGGTCCATTCCTCTTAAGACTTTGAACATTAGAGTTGGCTTCTCTATAGAATGTGTTGAAGGGTGTGCTGGTAGCTTAGTAAGTGTAAATCCTTTTCAGGAACCAACAAATTACAAAAGAAAAAAAGAATGAGTGCACTTATCCCATTGGTCTACTTCAACCTCTACCCATTTTGAATAAAAAATGGGAATTAATCTCTATGGAATTAATTGCAAGGATACCTAAGGTATAGGGTAAATATTGCATTTATATGGTTGTTTATATGTTGACTAATTTTTCACACTTATTTTCCATTTAACTACCTATACAACCACACATGTAGTATATTTATTTTTAGAGAGATTTTTAAGTTGCATGGGTTACCTGTTAGAAATTAATCTTTCCTTGGTAAACTATGTAATTAAAGGATAAACCAAGGACATGTCACATATTTTCATTTCCTTTATTAAGGAAATTAGATATTCCTCCTTAAGAGGATTCCTACACATGACACACATCTAATGTGAAAGTGGCACTCATAGAGTATGAGAGTTACATGCAAACTCCTTCACTCATCTCTACTTAAGAGATGTTTTTCACACACTCTTGAGAGGGGTTCTCATAGGGTTCTAAGTTGGTTCTCACAAGTTAGATTTCTTCTCTCTTCTCTCATTCTCATTCTTGCAATATTGTAATGATCTCTCTCTCTCTCTCTCTCTCTCATATTATATGCACAAGGTATTTTTCTTAGTTTTCCCCTTTCAAAAACATTGTCTTGGTGTTGATCTTGAGCTTCTTTGTGTTTTTGGTGTAAGTTCTTGAATCACCATTCTTTCACTTGGTTATGGTAAAATTTTTCTTCTTGCAACTCTCTATTGGATTCTTTTCTGTTTCCTAATCTCTATTTTTTTTCTTAATATTTCTAACATGGTATCAGAGCCACTACTAATCCTTGTTTGAGTGTTTACATGATTTCTCGATCTAACATTTGTTGCAGGTTTTTCAAATTTTTTTTGGGTTTGGCTAGCTTCCTGCCAAACCCAGTTGTTATTATTTATCTAGTTATAGTTTTACACCCTCTGATGGGTAACCACAAGGGATTTCATCTTGCATTTTCTGTATTTTATCCTTTTATCAATATCGAAATCTATTTCTCTAACGCTTTGCAGGTTATTCAAGCATAATTCTTTGCAGGGTTATATATCTCTGCTTGTTGCTATATACATATCTGATTTATCTATGCAGGTTTTAATCTAATCATTTTCTCAGCCCTCTACTGGTTTGGTTCTTGCAGGTTTCAAATAATAATATTTTAGATCTTGTAGGAAATACATTATATTATCTCAGATTTTTGTGATGTGCATGCATGCATCTCTTTTCTCTAACCACTGTTTTCATTAACAATTTGCTTGCAGGTTTTACCTTTGGTTTGCTTCTTAAATATCTATTATTTTTCTGTCTGATAGCTTCCTATGGTGTTTTACATTCATATTTTATCTAAACATTAAAAACAACTCTTTTAGTTTCAAACCATTCATTGTTTACTAGTTTTTTTTATATAGACTCGTACTCAATGGATCATAACTTTTGTTCCTGACATTGTCTCTTTAATCTCTTAGGCGATATCCTTTGTAATTAGGTTTTTACCAACATATCCAAAATTCAGCCAAATCCAATGGTTTATTTGAGAGATATTACCCCCGTACTAGGACTGTATTTCTGAGGCATTTATTCATTCAACATTAATTATCAGCTTATTCTCTCTCTGTTTTGTGTAGGCTATTCACTTGTTGCAAGTTTCCGTTTAAAATTTCTCTGTGCATGATAGGTTTTCAGCCTTCTCATTATTTCATGGTCAATCTTTAACCTCTTTTCTATTCTTATATCGTTTCATCCATTTGGTACCACATTTGATTATTACATTTTTTTTATAAGTAGTATAACACTTTTTATTTTGTCTCTTATAATTATTACATTACATATTATTAGATAGTTTTCATCATAACATTTTCCTTGTCTTCTTGCATCTATAATATTAGTCAATTCCATAATCATTAGATTATTTTATTTTAACAAAATGTTTAAACAAATTACAAACTATTTATCCTTCATATTATTTAAAACCATTTAAAATCCCTTTCTAGTTTATCGTTATAATTTTATTTCAATAGCTAATTCCTCATTTAACTACAATTAAAATTTATTTCATTAGTTTAACAAAAAAATTAAATTTTTTTAATTATTAAAAATTCTTGCAATTGTTCGTTTACTATTTATGTTAAATTTATTTGTTGTGCTCCTTAGCATTATGTCTTAAATGTATTTCACTCCATTGGGCTTACTCTCATTATTTTGTGTATTTAATTATGTCTCATCCTGATTATGAATATTCTTCTTTTGCTGATATTTTAGATCAAGAAGAGGATATTATCTCTACCTTTCTTAATGCCAGTTTACCTTCTTTTGAATCTCCTAGTAGAGATGTTTGTATTGATCAAGATGAAATTCATGAATTATTTCAATTGAATACTAATCCTATGATTTTTGTGGAGGTCAATGATACAGATGACATTACTGTATGTGGTAAATTTGGCCTTGTTAATTCACCATACACTTCAACATAGTCCTTCTTCACTAGGTACACACAAGACTGAATATGAGATTATTCATCCTGTCTATCTGCATGATTTGACCTGTTGCCTTCTATCTAGACGGGGTTTTTGAAATTGCTCTCATAATGAGAGTCTCACAACCATGGATCAATCTAGGAACGAAGGATTTATCATGATAAATGCAATACAATGCAATATTATACTAAGAAATGAGAGACATGAGGTAATCTAAGACATAATGATCAATGCAATTATTCTAGAAATTGAAGCTATTCTATTGCAATATGAAATTATTCGATATGAAGCTATGACAATAATTCAGTATTCTAACAATGCCTATTTTCTTTAGAAATTTAGGGGGTTTTGAATGAAGAATGAGAGTTCTTTTATAGACTCTGAGATGATCAGAATAGAAACTTTCCTCTTTGAAATAAAACATATAGAAAAGCCAGTTAAAAATAGAAAGCTTTATTCAAAAGAATACAATAAATTGTTTTCTTCCTGCTTTAACTATTTTCTTTCTTTGATTTAATTCTATTTTATTTGAATTAAATTGTTTTCTTTCTCTTTAAAGCATAATTAATTCAAAGTTTCCATTTCTAAATAAAAGAAAGATTTTTGATAGAATATTCAATTAGTTAAATAAATATGACCTCATAATTGTTTTTTCTCAATTATCTGAATATTAAATTCAATTATTGAAAATGAAGATATTTATTTAATAATTAAATATCATTTAATTCCTTTTTCATGTTTCTCAGCTAAAGAGGGTGAATTTAATTTAATTAAAGTGCTAGGACTTTATAATTAAATTAATTCAATCATAAGGTTTATTTAGCCAATAGATATTTAAGAATTAAATGTGATGTATGATTAATGTAGATTTAGGATTTTCTACATTTGACACTCAGGTCGAGTAGAGTCAGTAAAAAACTTAGAATTGCCTAGTACAATAGGACTTTGATGACCTAGAAGAATGAAAAATGCAACATAATTGGTTAGGGTTGCAAGATGCCAATTTTGGGGTGTTACATTTTGCCCCTCTTTGAATTAATGTGCGAGCAGCGCATTGATTCAAAGAATAGTTTGATGCCTGAAGCACAGAAGAATAGATTTGAAAATTGATGATGTGAAGATTTCAGAGCCATCTCCAGAATAGAGCTTGACTCTCCAAAGCCTAGGATAGGTTTTGAAGATGTCGGTCAAATAGATATCTTTCACAAGACTGTCCCCAGAATGAGGCTCAACCTTCAGGAGTCAGGGTTAGATTGCCCCGATACCTATCCCAAAAGATAGTAAATAGAGGTTTTAGGACTATCTCCAGAATGAAGCTTAGTCCCCCAATATCTAGGTTAGATCGCCCAGACACTGGCCAGATTGACATCTTTCACAAGGTTATCCCCAGAATGAGGCTTAACCTTCAGGAGTCAGGGTTGGATTGCCCCGATACCTATCTCAAAAGATGGATAAATATATTTCACAAGGTTATCCTCAGAATGAGGCTTAACCTTCAGGAGTCAGGGTTAGATTGCCCCGATACCTATCCCAAAAGATGGATAAATATCTTTAACAAGGTTATTCCCAGAATGAGGCTTAACCTTCAGGAGTCAGGGTTAGATTGCCCCGATACCTATCCCAAAAGATGGATAAATATCTTTCACAAAGTTATCCCAAAAATGAGGCTTAACCTTCAGGAGTCAAGGTTAGATTTCCCCGATACCTTTCCCAAAAGATGGATAAATATCTTTCACAAGGTTATCCCCAGAATGAGGCTTAACCTTCAGGAGTTAGGGTTAGATTGGCCCGATACCTGTCCCAAAAGATGGATAAATATATTTCACAAGGTTATCCCCAGAACAAGGCTTAACCTTTAGGAGTCAGGGTTAGATTTCCCCGATACCTGTCCCAAAAGATAGTTTTCAAGAATCATCTCCAGAACAGAGCCCGATCCTCAGGAATCTGAGTTAGATTGCTCAGATGCTGAAAAGGTGACAAGATGTAAGGAACAAAGATACCCTTATTGATTGTGGAGTATCCAATTTTGACCGTGAGGTATGAAAAATTGAACATGCCCCAAGTGGTGAGATGCCCCTAGAAATGAGGACTTTCAAAAATCAGATCAGATTGATTGAAACAGATTTAATGATGTAATCATCCTGCCCCCTCGGGAGCAAAATGGAAAGATGACACACCATATTGATGATGGAAAGTGAAAAATCACAGATAGATGTTGAGCCAGAGATCAAGAAGAACTCAGAACAAATTACAGAAGAATGCAGAAGATTTAGAATCAATTTCAAGGTCTGGTTGACCAAGTTTGACTAGGGTTGATCAGAGTTGACCAAAGTTGACTTTTGAGGAAAAAAGTCAAAGATTTCAAAAAATGATGATATGATATGATTCTGACAAGAAAGTGACATCAGAAAGTTGACTGTACAAGCGTCTGATCACGTCAATCTCAAAAGTTTTAAGAGCGATATAGAAGTGTCAGATTTCAATTTTGATCCCGAAAATGGGTTGATCATATAGCTGAAGATAGAGAGTGAGGATCAAACACTTGGTTAGTCATGATGAAACCAAGACTCTAAAGAAGAACTCCCCTATGTATGAACCCAGGAGGATGCAAAGAAGAGAACATTGAATTGCTGCCACAATGCAAGTCTAGAATGAAAATGCAATCCTATGCTAGATGCAATATGAAAATGCAATTCTATGCTAGATGCAATATGAAAGTGAAATTCTAGGACATGATTGTGAGAACTATCATAAAATCATCATCATTGAGCATTTTTATGGAACATCAAAGTTGATACAACCCTTACTGGCACCACAATGCAACCATAAGGATATGAATATGAATCTTCATCAGATGAAATGTAGGAAATGAACATAAGCACCAGGGCACAAAAGCCAAGATGAACTGAACATTGTTTCCAGTTAATGTTGCAAGAGTACACCAGTATCAAGGCATTCGAAGCCAAGATAACCATGAGTGTGATCATGCGTAAACAAACAGATCAATAACAAACAAAACAATAACAAATAGAGCAATAACAAGCAAGGAGATAGTACCGACCTCACCATGGCATACAAATAAACAAGATCGAGGGATGTGAGGCTGTT
>MU224175.1:2069933-2086066 GCA_018584345.1 Thuja plicata
GTGAATTTAATTTAATTAAAGTGCTAGGACTTTATAATTAAATTAATTCAATCATAAGGTTTATTTAGCCAATAGATATTTAAGAATTAAATGTGATGTATGATTAATGCAGATTTAGGATTTTCTATATTTGACACTCAGGTCGAGTAGAGTCAGTCAAAAACTCAGAATTGCCTAGTACAATAGGACTTTAATGACCTAGAAGAATGACAAATGCAACATAATTGGATAGGGTTGCAAGATGCCAATTTTGGGGTGTTACAATTACTGGTGATATTGATGATTATAATAGCTCCACTCTTGATTTTTCATATATTGATGGATACATTACAAATTTGTTTTTTGAAAGTGCTGATTGTGTTTCAGATTACATACCTGATTTATTTTATGATTCACACTATGATTGTGTTTTACAAAGTTTTACCGATTCAGCTCTAGGAGACCCCAATGTCAGGAGATCTACTAGTGGTTATTGCCTTATTGCAGGCTTAGGTGTTGATCAGGCTCCACCTCTATTTTTTGCTGGAAATGAATATACCAAATGTACAAATGAATCGAAAGAATCTCAATGGTCACTTGAAGATTTGGGACCCCCTTCGCAAGCATCTGCACCTTTATATTGTACTAATCAAAGCTCTATTTCCTTAGCAACACATCCTATGTACATTTCAAGCTCCAATCACATATCACTCCAGAATCACTTCAGAAAATAACATGTTGAAGTGACACATGAGTCCCTCCTCTATTGCATGTGAAATGATCAAGTTGTCGATACCTTAACGAGAAATATTTCTAAAGAGATATCTCTAAATCATTGTAAACATTTGGGTTTGATATGTATTTATCTAATCACCCCAAGTAAAGATTAAAGGGGGATGTTAAAAATTAATCTTTCCTTGGTAAACTATGTAATTAAAGGATAAACCAAGGACATGACACATATTTGTATTTCCTTTAATATGGAAATTAGATATTCCTCCTTAAGAATATTTCTACACATGGTACACACCTAATGTGAATGTGGCACTCATAGAGTATGGGAGTTAAATACAAACTCCTTCACTCATCTCTACTTAAGAGATGTTTTTCACACACTTCTGAGAGGGTTTCTCACAGGGTTCTAAGTTGGTTCTCACAAGTTGGATTTCTTCTCTCTTTTCTCACTCCCATTCTTGCAATATTCCTCTCTCTCTCTCTCTCTCTCTCATATTATATGCACAAGGGGTTTTTCTTAGTTTTCCCATTTCAAAAACATTGTCTTAGTGTTTATCTTGTGCTTCTTGGTGTTTTTGGTGTAAGTTATTTAATCACCATTCTTTCACTTGGTTATGGTAAAATTCTTCTTCTTGCAACTCTCTCTTGGATTCTTTCCTGTTTCCTAATCTCTATTTGTTTTCTTAATATTTCTAATATTACCCAATATTATAATTAGTGAAAGAGATAGTATGTTCTTGAGAATATTTTGGTGGGATATCCTAAGGTTTAGTGGGATTGAGCTCACTCCTAGTATTAGCTACCACCCATAGATGGATGAAAAAAAAAGATAGCGAATAATTGGGTGGAAGGGTATCTCATAAATTATGTTTTTGGATAACAATGAGCTTGGATTAAATGGTTTCACCTTAGTGAGTATGGCCATAAATAATACCTTTAGCATCATAAATTGCATTCCTATACAATTTCTTGCTTTCCTAGGCCTCATTTTAGCATTCTTGGTCTCCTGTTCTACACATTCTTGATCCAACTCAATTCTAACAAAAATCTAGCTTTCTCTTTGTATTCTAGACCTTTGATGTTGATTTTGGCCATTTCTGGGAGGCCCTAGAGGCCCAAGGCATTTGGGTGCCCATAATTATTTCCCAAATTCAAACTGTGCAATGGTAAGCTTGCGAGAATGGGAAATTAAAGATTGTGTTAGCTTGCTCCAAAATTTACACCCTAAAACACTTGTGAGAGGTACACAAGAAATTTAACCTCCTTCATGTTGACATACACATATACACTCTCAATCTCTCTATTACCTTCTTAATTTCAAGTACTCAAGTCCTCAAGAGCAAGTGATAAAGCATCCAAGGCGTTGAAGACAATGAGTAATTTTTGGATCTATGCATTCATGATGACATACATGATCTAAAATTCCTAAATTCAACTCTAAAAAGTCAAAATCAATATCTTAATGAGCACTTTGACACAAAGAAGACCTATGAAGGTATACATGTTTGTTTTCAAATCTAGCCTTTGCTACATAATAACACACTTTTGATTTCATTTCAATCTATTTCAATTTCAAGGTTAATTCCTAAATTAGCTTTTGACCTAGGAAAACCCCTTTCAACCCAACATTTTATCTCTTTTCTATGTGCAATTAATAGGTGGCAGATGCACATATTTAGGTATAGACCGAGCATCAAAGGAGCTACAAAATGCCTATTTGCAAATCCAAAATATAAGACCTAGATGTCCTTCTTGTTTGAGTATGAGGACCTACATGCCTAGATCATTTGAGTCCCTCTAATTATACTCCAAATTAAAACTAAAATTTAGTCATTGTTTGTACTTTCTAGATCTTCTGTCAGAATCTACGTATCTATTTTTTGTTCTATTGTGCAATGCTGAAGTCATAACTTTATCATATTTTGCTCTAGATCTTGCAATCATCTTGCACAATTGTATAGTCATTTTCAACACCTAATGAAGGACCACTGAATCCACTTTGTACCCAAACAATCTTGATCCAAGTGGATAATTCTCCTTCTATTATAAGTGGTAGATAGGCCTACCATTCCTTTTTTACATGGATAAACTAGTGAAACCTTTTTTCCCCAACATTATATTTGGGTGAACTCAATTCCTTACATCTTGATTCTGATTTGGAAGTCTAGATATTAGATGTATGCATTTCATCAAGGTTTTATGCAATAATTTGTAAAGTATATAATTAATTCTTTCATATTAGGTCTTGTTTATCAACATTCTATTTTAGGTAAACTTGACATATGCTTGCATTATATTTTTCTTTTCATTTTATATCTTATTTTTATGCTTAATTATGATTCAGATATGATATATATGCTTAATTATTTCATAATATGCATTTAGAGATCCAGATCTAAATTTAAAATTTCATTTTATGTAATGTTTCTAGTCAAATTTGCTAAGGAATAATATTGTTTAGAAACCCCTTTCTTCCCTAGCTTTGTGTATAATTTTTATTACCTTGAGCCCTACATCTAGTATCCTCGTGAGAATAAGCTATATGATTATGGCTTCCCAACTTAGTTTAAATACTAAGGGTGTAGATTATGAGTCAACTAGAATTTCCATGAGAATTCAGGTAAAACCTCTATGCCTACACATGAAATACCCAACACCATATCAAACCATTCTTCTCATACTTATCATGATGAGGGTGAGTCCTTAACATGATTAAAAAATTGGGAAAGCTTGTTAATGACTTGGAAATTCTTGAAATGGATCAAGAATAGTCAAATAGTAAGGCAATCCTCTATAAATGAAGGGTTGAGGAGGATGATTCAAATTGATAAACATGGAATGGACGTCTTGCATGGTATATCTTATATTTTGAATACTAATATCACACCTATCAAAAGTTGTTCTGAAGCTCTTAACTTCTGTAATCCGACCAATCATGTCAAAATACGCATTCCTAAACCAACATAAATTCCTAATGTATCTACTTATACACAACCTGTCATGGATACATCTACACACAAAAAAAATCCTACACATGCTAGTCTTGGAGGGATGTCTATCAATCAATACTCTTTTATACCTCCTTTTGTGAGTGTTCCATGTATTTCCCAACCATATCCTATATCTACTTACCACAATGTCCCATTTTTATATATTGACTCTCCATCCATTTTCCAGAATGTTGCATCTCCTTCACAATCAAACATGTCCAATACCAACCTATCCATTGAAGAAACCTTCAGTAACCTAGCTCAAATTGTCTCTTCCTTGCAAAAATAATTGGCTTCCAACCCCATCCAAATTCAACATTCCATCCTATGAAATTTCTAGCCCACTTTCCCATGGCATCTTCCGTGCCATTATCTGTCAATACATAAAAATTCCTCAATTGGACACATACAATGGAAAAGGTGATCCCTTGATTCATGTAAAAATAATTTAATCCTTATGCAACGATTTCTTAAATGATGATAGAATCATGGCTAAATTGTTGGCTAGAACATTTCGAGATAAGACATTGCAATGGTATTGTTCATTGCCTCTTTAGTCCATTGAATCTTTTTGAAAATTGGCTAATTCTTTTATATAACAATTTCAAAATAATATTGGTCTTCAAATTTATTTGATTGATTTGATACATCGTAAACAAGGAGTTAAAGAAGTGAGTAATTTTATTAGTAGATATAAACATTTGCATGCTCAAATTTCTTATCATGTGCTTGATATAGACGTTCAAAGAATTTTAATTTCTAATTTTCAAAAAGCCATTAAAGATACAATGCAATTTTTTGAGTTTACTTCCTTTACCCAATTTTTTGTAGCACTTCATTATTATTAATTTCAACTGAGCCAATTTGAATCATCCACATCAATGACTTTGGTTAATAAGAATGATGTTGTTTTTCAATCATTCGAAAATTTCTAAACTCCAAATAAAAGATTCATTAAGATTAAAAACAATTCTTCAAATCATGTTTATACACAAGTAGCAACTGCAACATTAGGTGTGGCTCCTTTTTCATTAATATTTAAACCAAGTTGTAATTTCACTCCGCTTTCTGCATCTTTACATAATATAATTGTTAGAATATTTAATCTTTCCTTGGTTGTATTTAGTTATTTAGGATAACCAAGGTATCCTACATTTAATTAGGAGATTCCTATGTAATCCCTACATGTATTTTTTCCTCTAGTCCAAGTGGGAGGACATGTCATCTCTTGTAATTCCTTTATTAAGAAAATTAGCTTATCCTCCTTAAGAGGATGTTGCCACTTTGCACACATCTATTATGGATGTTGGCATTCATAGATTGGTGA
This sequence comes from Thuja plicata, assembly GCA_018584345.1. NCBI lineage: Eukaryota > Viridiplantae > Streptophyta > Pinopsida > Cupressales > Cupressaceae > Thuja > Thuja plicata. Next base: position 2,074,965 of record MU224175.1, read on the forward strand.
GTTACTTAGTAACTCCTATCCTCATCTCTATTTAAGAGATGCTCCTCTCTCTCATTTCTACTCTATGAAGTTATTGTAAACTCTCTCTCTCTCTCTCTCTCTCTCTCTCTCTCTCTCTCTCAGGATTTGCCTCATTCATAATTTCACAAGGAGTTTTTCTTTTCTTTTCCCTTTAAAAAAATTCTTTTCTTTGGCTCTTTTGGTGTATGCTCCTAGTTTTGCATTTCTCATGGTAACAATATTCTCATCTAATATCTTTCTTGGATTCTTGTTCATTTCATTGCTCTTGATTTTTCCTTTCATGGTATTAGTGCTTGGGTTACTAATCCTTGTTTGAGTGAAATTGGTTGAAGGTTACCATTCTGTGGAGTACATCTTGTTGGAGACATTTTGAGAAGAGAGAAGCTAGAAGTCATTTCGTAACTAATTTATGTTTGCAGGTTTTTTTCCTATATTTTTTTCTCTAATCCTCTTTGGAAGGCTTTCTGCTAGAGAGTTTTCTGCATTTCTTTCAAATTTTTATTATAAAAAAGCCTAACCTCAGTCAGGAAACTGTAAGATTAAAGTTTATTTCTAATCCCACATCTCATTTGCAAGTTTCTATTCCATTTTTGTGCATTTGTATTATCTGTAAATCTCATGTTTTTTATTGTAGGTTTCATTGAAATCAATATATTAATAAGTTTCATCTACATGATAATATTGTGTTTAATTTTTTAGGCTTATATTCATCCGACGTTGTTTATATCTCTATTATTTTCATTCTCTATTATATCTGAAATTCTGATATTTGGAGTGCATATATTATGTAATTATTCTATCGTAAAATTCACTTCCCTTTTGTGTTCTCCTCTCCATTCATTTCTGTTCTGTGTTTATGTTTCTCTCATCCAAGCTTATTCATAGCAACTTGTCATCTCTTCTCTAGCTCTTCACAACATTCAAAACACTACACTTTGCTATCTAACTACATTTTTCCTTTTCTTCCAAGAGTTGCCTATCACAGCTGTCTCCCTACCACACTCCTAAGACTTGTTTAAATCCCTCCTCTTTGTGTTTATTATCCCAATGGTTTTCGAGAAATGTAACTCCAACTTGCACTATTATTTTTGCATCTCACTCCACACAGACATACCAATAGAAAATTGTTCATACCAATACCGTTTGCTAACTTTCATTTGTTTCTTATCCGTCTCTCCTAATCCTCGCGCTGTCTCAAAGTTGTAGCTATCCAATTTATCTGCCCTCCTTTCGTTTGAAATGTGTCCTCCATCTATTGTAAATGATTCTTCCCTTCCGACGCTATCAGTCATCATAACGATCAACATATTGGCTATTTTTAATAGAAATCATTTATATTTTGTTTGAGCATTTTAAAATACTTTGACTCTGTCTTAAAATCAGTTTAATCACACTAATTGTTAATAATTTAATTCAATTGGTTTTTAAATAGTTTTCATACATTGTTTAGTTTAATTACTTTTTTAAAAAAAAAAAAAAGTTTAATTTCAATGTGCTTTTTTAAAATACTTTAAATAGTCCACATTCATATAGTTTTAATACATTTTTACTCTCTTTTAAATAGTTTTTAAGATTTTTTATTTGTTTAAGAGTTTAAATCAAAGTTTTAACAAAAAATTATTATTATTTAAATGTGATTTAAATCAATCAAACATTTATTAACATTGCATTAAATAAAATTCTTAGGATTCTTTGGCTCTTATTTATCACTGTTTCTAACATGTTATTGTTTAATCATAACGTTTATTTCATTTATTTTTACATTTTTGTACAATCATGTCAACCTTAATTCTTGAATTAAGTTAAATAATACTAGCTATCATGACTAGAAAATGCACATTTCCTTTATTTTTTGTTTCAAACACATGTTAGATGTTGCTACAAATCCTTCTTCTCCTTCTGCCACTGGTCCTCAAGCTGACATAGACACTTGAAATGTTAAAAATGAGGAAGCACTTGGTCTAATTGAAATTTCACCAAGTCTCGAATCATATGTTTTAATTGCTAACTGCACTACAACACATGCAATATGGGACATTTTGAAAAACACCTATGATATTCTGAATGAATCAAGAAAGATTCAACTCTAAGATCAATTGGAGGATCTCAGGTATATTGATTTCAAGTCTATGGATGATTTTTTGTTAAATTTTGATTCCGTTAAAAGTCATCTGCATGGTTTAGGAGTAACTTTATTTGATATTCGTTTAATTCATATTATTTTAAAGAAATGTCTTCCTAGGCAATTTCAACAGTTTATTACTAATGTGCATTCTCAACTTTCTTTTCCTACTTTAGCTACTCAATTAACTTATATTGTTTTTCAAACTTTATTGCACCAAGAGGAAGCAAAGTTGATTCAATTTGGTACTCTTGAATATAATGAACATGCTTTTATGTCTAAAAATCAAAATCAAAATCACTTTAGATTAAATAATAATCATATCAACAATCATAATCATTATAGTCATTCTAATAATAAATTTAATTCTAGGCCTTGTCATAACAATAATAATAATCATAACAATAATCATGACAATAATTAAAATAATAATAATCATAATCAAAAGAATAGTCCTAATAAAAAACCCCATTGCACTTATTGTGGGAAATATGGTATTTTTTCTCATAATTGTTTTAAAAATAAAAATGATAAGAAGACTATGAATCAAAATAATCAAAAGTCTCATTCTAAGAAGGATAATGGTAATCAATCTCATCATGATTTTACTGTTAGTTATAATGTTTCTAGCCCTTTAAAATGGATTATTGATAGTGGTGCATCTCAACATGTTACATTTCATAGAGAAGTTTTTGATTCTTTTCATCTCGATACTTCAAATATTCCTATTCAATTAACTAATAATCATAGTTGAAAATTTGAAGGTTTTGGTGATGTTAGCGTTCCTAATAGAAAATGGCATGATGTTCTTTATGTTCCTAATTTGAAATCCAATCTTCTTTCAGTTGATCAATTATGTCAAGATTATAAGGTTGAACTTCATAAGGACACGTGCTATGCTATTGATCCTAAGTCTAACCAAGTTGTTTCTAAGGCCAAAATGGATCATGATAACTTATTTAAATTTTATTAGTTTGCCACTTCAAGGTATTCATTAGATGCTACTATTGATTTTAATGTATGGAAGGAAAGGCTTGGCCATTTGAATTTTGATTATATCTCTTTGATGCAAAACAATAATATGGTTGATGGATTTCTTAATATTATTCCTTCCAAAATTATATGCATTGGTTGCATGAGTGGTAAGATGCATAGGGACCCCTTTCCACTTGGTAAATCTTGGAGGGCACATCATAAGTTTCACCTCATTCATAGTGACCTATTGGGACCCATGAAGAATAAATCCATCCAAGGCTCAAGGTATGCACTTACTTTTGTTGATGATTTTTCTAGAAGAACTTGGATCTATTTATTTCATAGTAAAGATCAATTTCTTGATATATTTACAGAATTTCATATGTTTGTTGAAAGGAAATCTAGTTTTAAAATCAAAATCCTTAGAACTGAAAATGAGAAGGAATATTTTAATAATTCATTTCATTCATACTTGAAATATTTTGGCATAAATCATGAGCTTACCATTCCTTATACACCATAACAAAATGGTGTGGCAAAAATGAAGCATATAACTATTGTGGAAATGGCTAGATGTTTATTGCATTATAAGAATATGGATTATAATTTTTGGGCTGAAGCTATGTATTGTACTACTTATCTCATTAATAGGACTCCTACTGAATCTTTAAGGGATAAAACTCCTGGAGAAGCTTGGTCTAGTAGGAAGCCCAATTTGGAAAATTTAAGGATCTTTGGTTCAATTGCTTATGTTCACACACCTAAACAAAAGAGGAACAAATTATATGCTAAATATCCACCTTATATATTTGTTGGGTATGATGAAAAAACTAAAGGATATAGAGTTTATAATTCTTCTACTAACAAAGTTCAAGTTGCAAGAGATGTTTTTATTGCAGAAAGTGGAGTTCACGATTTCCCTAAAGTGCAAGCTGAATGATTTAGTGGAAGTAAAGTTGTGGTTGTGGAGGACCTGTTGGTTGTATTCCTGGTTTTGTTGGTTTGCCCTAAAATTTTATTGTCATCATGCCAAATTCTATCCAAAATTAGGTCTTTCCAATTTTGATTTATCCTTGTGGAAATTTTGTGTTCTTAGGTCATAATCCACATGAATAGTGAAGAAACCCAAAACCCTGAGATGTTTTCTAAGTAAAAATGCAAAAAATCCCTAAAATGTCAATCTAGTTTCTATTTTTGCATTACCTTTTTGAGAAACTTAAGTTATAAAGGTCATGTGCCTTTTTCAATGGTCGCCTAGTCGCTTAATCCTCAAAGCATATTCCATTTGTCATGAGACTTGGTGATTAACTGTTGTCGGGATGTCTCAAGAGGAAAATGAATATTCTTTGTAAGTTATGAGACTTAGCGAAGTCCTTCAGTCGTGAAGTCTCCCAATGAGCAAAAACATCATCTAGTGATAGGGAAACAAGCGGTTAAGTCACGGTGTTGCGCAATGTATCTTGTAGTTGGAAAATTATCATGAGACTTAGTGATTTCTTCAGTCGTGGGGTCTCCAAATTAGAACACAGTTAGTGACAAGTTAAATGCTTCTGTTGCCAAGTCTCCAGTTAAAAAGTTAGTAAAGTAAAAGGTTCTAAGACTTGGCGACAAACCACAAGTTTATTAAAATATATGGTGGTCGGGTAGTCGTTGGTTAAAATGGTAAGTCAGCATTTCTTCAGTGATTTGGAGACAAACAGTTAGGATGAGACACGTGTCCACAATGAATAGAAAAAAGTGTATCAGTCGCATGGTCTCCTAAAAGGAAAATATCATTTGGCAATTAAGAGACTAAAGGGTGTAAGGCTTTGTATTTTAATATTGTCGCGTTGTCTAGAAATGATTTAGGGTTTTCAAAATATACTCAGCGACTTAGCAGAGCCATCAGATGCAGAATGAGATAAGATCAACGGTAGTCGCTCAGTCTCTATCAAATTTGTATAAGAGTAAAATGTTCTCACAACAATGAGATGGGCTATGTCGCAAAGTCTCCAAAGGAAATATTAAAGAGCAGTTTTTATTACCGATTGGGCCACTAAGTTTAGTCGCGGGGACTCGTAAAGTGAAATAGAAATTCAAAGACTTAGCGATAAGAGTTTAAAAGATGAAAAGTAACCGTGGTCGTGGGGTCTCCGAATAAACTTTGAGTTTGGCATTTGATCTAGTGACTTGGATTCATTTGGTCGTGTGATCGCCAGAAGATAATCATGGTTAAGAGAAGTGAAGAGAATCATTTAGTCGCTAGATCTCCAGAAGAATTGAGAGTTAAGAGATTTGATCAGCGACAAAGAGATAGTGCATAGTCGCATGGTTGAAAAATATGAAAAGTGATAAAAGGTGGCAGTTGCTAACATGAAAACATAGAGATTCATCATCCAATGAGAATCTAGGAGATTAATTATTGAGTGAAAAAGGTAGTTGAGATGTCTGGCAAAGGACCAATCATATGAAGACATGTCATTTTGTTCAAATTTTGTAAGGGTTTTTTTGAAAATGCACTCATATGAATTTGATTTCCTATCACATTCATGAGCTACGGCTAGGATTTCAATTAATACCGTAGAATGTAAACTTGAAGGTGAAATTGATTGTCTCTTCAATGATGAGCTGAGTACTTTGAAAAGTTACCATAAAGAGATGATCGCAGGTTCATTTTTCATTCATCATACATCCAGAATTTCAGAGCAAAGAAATTGCTAGGTTTTCTATGTCCATAAAGCAAGAATTAATCAATTTTAGGGTGATTTCCAAGTTTTCAAGGTTCTTGATTTGTCTTCAGTGCACAGAGAAGAGTAAGGAGTCCTGAGAGAAGATTTGTCTCAATATTGGTGAAAGAGAAGTGGAAATAGAACAAGATGAGTAAAATAGTCAGTGTGGCTTCTACTAGTGGGAAGAGTGATGAAGTAGATGATGATGCCAAGGGAAAAAGGAATTTCTCTGATGAATTTTTAAAGCTATTGCCAGGGTCTACATAGAATAAGAGGGAAAATGCCAACTTCTTGGCAGATGAATACTGTGAAATTAGAGATGCCCGTACACCAGGTTCCACAGGTTTTTCTCTATATAACTATTTTTATAATAATTCTGATAAGGCCATCCCAATATCAAACCCTTGGACTAGTGGTTTGGCTAGGTTAATTGTCCCTGACGTCTATGTAGATGTAGACTTGTTTTTAGGTCTTGCAAACCATTATGACTCTTTGTCTAGGACAATTAAAAATAATGATAGTACTGCATTGTTGATTCTAAATAGGAATTCATTTATGCAAGCTTTTTGTTTATATAGTACCATGTCTACTAAGATTAATATTACCAGACAGGAGGAAAGGTATAGGTTACAGCCTGGGGTTGCTAGAAACCAATTGCAAAAACATATTATTAAGGAAGTTAGAAACCATATTACCCCCATACCAGGAATTGCACCCTACTATTTCAAAGATTTACATTTCTATATCAAGTACATTGCTTATGCTTTGTGTAGAGTGTTGGGTATAGATGGAGGAGCTGGAAGATAAATTTTGGAATTTTAATGATGGTGTTAGATTTGCAAGATGTGCATTCTAGTACTAGTTATGACTATATACAGTATATCATTGATAAAATGCATGAGGGGTTTGTAGCTGTGCAGAAGAAGGGTAAAGATCCTAAGGAAAAGGATCCTAGGTTTTTACATTATTCTATCTTGATGCATTTGTTATTGCATTTCAATTATGGTATTATGAATGTAAACAACTTAAACCCTCAGAGGGTTTTTTAAGACCGGCCCAATCCTATTCAATTTTGGATTAGGATATGGAATTATACCTCCAAGGATTGTGATTTTTGTGGATTTGAGAACCGGATTGTATATCCCTTGATGTAGAGTATGGGTATTAGCAAGACTAGACTCCCAGTGAAGGTGCTACAGTTGCTGAGACCCCGTGAGTATGTTGATAAATGGGAGGGTGACCACAATTGGGGAGGCTTCTTTTTAGAAGAGAGTTTTACTATGATCAGGGTATATGGATGCACACATCCTCCTCATGTCCTACCATATCATGTGCCATCAAGAGTTGTAGCTATGGAATTCATTTGGTAGCTATTGTTGATAGATAATGAGCACTTTGCACCACACAGAAAGGGGACATTGACCCCTAGGTAATTCAAGATTTTTTAGTTTACAATTGGTAAGGGTGCTATTGATTTATTGAGAACATGGTTGGAAAGCTGCAAGATGGGAGAAAAATTATATAGATACATTGATCTAGAAGGATTTATTGTAGGAGCAAAGAAACTCCTAACTCCTACCATACCAAACACATATGTACATGGTCTTTGTGTGGAGGAGGATGCTACTAGAAATATCCTTGATGAGGATGAAGTGAGAACTAGGAGAGAGAGAATTCAGGAGTTACTAAATTTAGAGAAGCAAATAAAAAGAAATGGATTATCATTTGGAGGTTTTTACCCCGAGCTGCCATATTTTGATAAAATCAAAGCTATGATTGATAACTTTTACACACTCTATGAGCAATTGGACAGAGTTTTGGATGTGAAGAAAGGGGGAAAAGAATTTGAATATTCAGAATCTGAGTATGAGAGTGAGAGTGATGGAGAATATGCCTATCCACCTCAAATAGATCAACCCAAAAAAAATGTTGCAGAAGCAACTCAGATAGAGGGAGAATAGGGGCATATCATAGACTTGATAGAGGTTTCCCAACCAGATGATATAGAAGAGCCTGCCACCAAGAAGCAAAAAAGTTGACCTTGGTCAAACCTCTTGTACAAGAAAGGAGAAAAAGGGAGATAGGATAAGTTCTCTTATTCCTGGCAACAGATTGTATGATCACAATTTGAGAAAAGAAATTAGAAAAAGAAAGAGACAACAACAAGAAGTAGAGGAGAACATAAAATCGCCTCTTAGGGCATGTATTTGTGAAAGGCTACTTCACCAACAACAGTTTTTGAGTGATGACAATAAAAATTGATGAGTTTAAAGATTTCTTAAGGTGGCACAAGAAGGAGAAAATCAGAGAATAGCTTTAATTAGATGGTGAAGAGGCAGTGATAAATGAGGCTATTCTAGCTCTGCAAACCTATGATCCTGATAGTGAAGATGTTTCTCCTGATGAGGCTAGAAAGATGATTTTGAACAATGGAATTTTGCTTCTTGAGAGCTGGGATTTAGCCTCAGCATTCATAATAGATCAAATTAGGAAACAACTAGATCTTAAGATGGCAAGTGAGATCCATATGGGTGACACGATCAAAGGGTTTAGATACAGTCCAAAATCACAAGCATTTTCCATGTGGAATTTATGTCCAAAAGACCAGAAGCCTCAACTTGTAAATATTTAGGAGAGCACGGTTGGAAATCAAATGGTGTGGACAGTACATAATACTAGAGATCTTGAGAGTTCTTAGATCATGACACATTGGGCACACTTAAATGAGGATAAGACAAGGAAGTTGTCTGAAAAGTGTGGTATTTTAATTAAGGAGGCTAGTGCCTTAGCAAAGGATAGGGAATTATGTCATATTAAGATACATCAACAAGATAAGGTAATTTCTGAGATGACAAGGAAATTACAAGAGAAACTCGAAGTGGTATATGTGCCCTCAGTGCAGCCTTTGCAGATAGAGGAGAAAGCTGAAGCAAAGGAAGTGGTTGAAATAGAGGATGTGGCCAAAAATAATGATGAGGTGGCCTTAAATGCATTAAGGAGCATTCTTCAGCATAGGATAGATATACTAAAAGATAAAATAGATATCATCCTGAATGCTTATAACAAATTACCCATTTTACATGCTGAAGTAACAGGGTATATTTCTATTTTGAACCCTTATTTTGTCACATGGTCTCCTAGGGTACAATTGTTTGAGAAACTTGCCTCTTTGCAATAGCATAGGCCAGATTTTCTAGAGATTGTGATAGAGGTAGAAGATGAAATAAAATGGGTAAATGTATCTTTATCTTTCTTTAAGGGGAAGCTATATCGGATAGAGGCTAAGATAAGCCTATTTTCACCAGATTTCAATAGGTTTGTTCCTCCTTTAAAAAGAGAAGATAATCAGGTCAAGGCCTTGGAGGCCTGGAGGAATGAGTTTGATATCAGAATGCGTAGTAATGAGGCATTCATTACAAAATTTGACTTAGATTTAGATGGTTTTAATAAGATTTTGGATGAAGCATTCAGGGCAGAGACTGACATAAATTTTTTTTTAGTGGATGTCAAAGGCATCACTGATGTCAAATGGGAAAGGAAAAAGGGAAAATTGCAGAGTATTCAAAGTTTTAAATGGCCTGTAGAGGATGAGGTGATAGCTTGGGACTTAATGACACAACCAAAGAAGAAGAAGCCTGTGGTAATAGAGGAGGAGATTTTGGATGAGGAGTAGATAGGAACACTTGGTGCCTGACCATTGAGCATAGGGAGGTTAGTTATTATCAAAGACAAGTGTAGGTTAGCCTAAAATGGTGGTCACTTGATCTCAGTATGAATATTAGATGCTATCCTGAATATTGTCAGACAAAGGTGCCATAGTTCACATGAAGACAAAGAAGATCAGATTTCATCCCCTATTTTTGTCTTCCCATGGCTTATACATTCTCATTTATTATCTTTTCTATACTTTTAGGGTTAGGTTCCTTAAACCATCTAAAGCTCGTTGCATCCTATCTTTAAGGATTCCAAGATGGTTAAGAAGCTATATATAGATCAAAATTGTAATTGTTTTAGGAGATGAAATATATTGGCAAACCAGACTTGATGATGGAGGAAATCAAGTCCTCACATTCCCACCTTTTTGAAAAGCTATAAGTACCTTTGCCTTTAGAATCAAAAAAGGAGGAAAGGAAATGTATATAGTTATGTACAATATATATCAAAAAAAGGGAGGAAAAGAAAAGTACATAAGGATATGTATATATACTTACACATACCGGCATATACAAAGGGGGAGTCATTCAAATGAATAAGGAAGGAGTATACATAGGTGTACATACTAATACACTTAGTATGTTGCACATATCATGTTTTTGATACTAATGTCAAAGGGGGAGATTGATGACATTATTTTTCCATTAGTATACTTAGTGAAAAACATTGACAGAGATCACCGACAGACTACAAAGATCACCGGCAGAATACAAGCATTACCGGTGGACTACAAGTATTACCAGCGAACAGTGATCATACTCGATAGAACACAAAGGTCACAAGAAAAATGCTAAGTATGGAATTGACAAGCACCATCGACAACTACAAGCATCACCGACGACACAGTTTTGAGAAAAAATCTGACGGAACAGAAAAGGCATACCTGACGACCAGTTCAAGAAAGGAACACTGACAACAAAGAAAATTGACCATCAGAACTGATAGTCAGTTAAAGAACCCACAAAAAGTGGATCTGAGTTTTACATGATAGATAAAGCAATGTAATTCTATTTATAGAGTTTTAATTTGTTTTAAATCATAACTTGAGGGTCAAGCAAGCTTTATATAAATGTTTAAAAGCATCCTAACGGATCTAAAACATATCTAACTAAAGATCAAGGTCAAGTTGTAAACCTTGGATCTAGAGTTAACTTGTAAAACGTGAATCAAAAATTGAGCCAATAACTAGTATAAATAGATATTCAACTCAATTGTGAGTTATGAATTCATTATTGTTGATAGCCACAAAGAGCATGTAAGGAGCAGAAGGCAAAATTCATGCAAAGTTCATAAATAGATCACATCAGTTGTTAAGAACACACAGAGGCTACCAACGAGTAGATAAAGGTATTATTCAATCATGTAAGGATGATTACTTATATGTATGAAGCTTAGTAGGATTTGTTATCATCAATTAAAGATTTCATACATCATCAGATCAAAGACTTATGTAGTTGCATTCTAACAAGTGCATCACATCTAAAATCCTTTTGTAGAAGGTGGAATTAACCATTCTTTACAAATCTCTTAATAGAGTGCACACTTAACAGTGTTGCTAAAGC
>MU224175.1:2113323-2160628 GCA_018584345.1 Thuja plicata
GATGATCTAGAAGAACTTGAAGCACTCATGGAAAAAAGGCTATCTAGAGGAAAAGGAAAATTCAAAGGTAAACTTCCTATCATATGTTTTTCATGTAACAAAGTTGGTCATATTGCTGCTAGATGTCCTCATAAGAATGACAAAGATGAAGGAAGGGACAACAAGTAAAAATATAGAAAGGATGACTAAGAATTCAGAAGGTATAAGGATTACAAAGACAAAGGTAAGAAATCTTGTTATATAGCTGAAGAAGCTTCTGACAATGATTCTAAAAATTCTGATGAAAATGATATAGAAGTTGTGTATGTTGCTATGAAAGATGATTTCGACGATGATGAGAAAACTACACTAATTTCTTATATGAGTAAAGGTGACTATTGGATTATTGACAGTGGTTGTTCACATCACATGACTGGTGATAAAGATAAATTTGAGACACTAGATCAGTGTAATGGCGGTTATGTTAAATTTGGTAATGATGCACCATGTCTTATTAAAGGCAAATGATCAATTAATTTGACTGACAAGATCAGATGTGACAATGTATATTGGGTTGATGATATTAAATATAATTTATTGAGTGTTGCATAGTTGAATACTTTTGGTTACAGAGTTGAGTTCCATCATAGGAAAGAAAAGATCTATGATGCCAATGAAGAACTAGTTGGAGGTGGTGAGCAGACTAAAGGTAACTTGTTCTATCTATATTTAGCTGATGAGACATGCTTGTTTGCACAATATAATGATGTTTGGTTATGGCATAAAAGGTTGTGTCATGTAAAATTTGATAACTTGGTAAGCATAAGTAAATTGAAAAAGGTTAGAGGGCTGCCTAAGTTAAAGAAACCTGAAAATGCAATGTGTAAGCAATGTCAATTGGGAAAGATGACTAAGTCTAGTTTCAAGAGCAAAACTCATACTTCTGAGGAAATTCTAGAATTAGTTCATACTGAAATTTGTGGACCCATTGGAGAGAAAATTTATTGTGGAGACAAATATTTTATTCTATTTGTTGATGATTACTCAAGAATGGTGAGCGTTATGTTTCTTAAAGAAAAATCTGATGCATTCCAGTTATTTAAGTGGTACTTGGCAAAATTTGAAAATGAAATAGGTAAGAATCTAAATGTCTAAGATCTGACAGAGGAGGTGAGTTTATTTCTAATGAGTTTAACAGGTTCTGCAATGAATGAGGGATAAAAAGACAAATGTCCGCACCTAGGAAACCACCATAGAATGGTATTACTGAGAGAAGAAATAGATCTATCATGGATTGTGCCAAAACACTAATGATGGAGAAAAATGTTGTACAAAAATATTGGAGAGAAGCTGTAAGTACAACATTCTATACCCTAAACAAAGTACAAGTCAAGAAAGGTACTAATGCTACACCTTATGAGCTATGGTACGGATATGCACCTAATGTAAAATATTTCAAAGTTTTTGGAAGAAAATGTTTTATACTGAAGGATAACAGAAATGGGAAACTTGATGCTAAAGGTGAGGAAGGAATATTTCTTGGTTATTCAACAAAGAGTAAGGCATATAAGTGTTTGAATTCTAACACTAACAAAATTGTGGAAAGTGCAAATGTTAGAATTGATGAGTATGCAGAAAGAAATGAAGTTGGAAGCACATAGGAACTTGAGAGTTACAAATCATTTGTCTATATGGATGAGGAATATTCTAATACATTACCAGAAACAAAGAATGAAGTTGTCAAGCAACAACTAGCACCTGCCGAGTCACAGAACAAGGTTGGCAGGCAACATGAGGTAATTTTCGAGCTATCTATTGGAGATGTCAAGTTGCAGAATCAACCTGAATTGGACATGAATTATCAACCTGAAGCAGAAAAAGAACCTAATCTAGCAAAGTATGTAAGGAGGAACCATAAAACTGATCAAATCATAGGATCAAAGGATTCTAAAGTTATGAAAAGAAGTAAGTTGAGAGAAGATACATGCTTATTATGTGATTTTGAGCCTAAAATAGTAAAAGATGCTTTAGATAATGAAGACTAGATACAAGCCATGAATGAAAAAAATGAATAGATTGAGAAGAATAAGACTTGGACACTTGTACCTAGGCCTAGTGATAAAAATTTAATTGGTACTAAGTGGGTATTCAGAAATAAGTTGAATGAACATGGAGAGGTAACAAGAAACAAAGCTAGACTGGTATGCAAGGGTTATGCACAAGAGGAAGGAATTGATTAGGGAGAAACATTCACCCCAGTTGCAAGATTGGAAGGAGTAAGAACCTTACTTGCATATGCAGCCTACAGAGGTTTTAAAGTCTATTAGATGAATGTGAAGTCAACATTTTTAAATGGAATATTAGAAGAAGAATTTTACATTGAATATGCTGATGGATTTGTAGACCCAAGCAAGAGGAATATGGTCTGTAGATTACACAAAGCGCTATATGGATTGAAGCAAGCACCAAGAGCATGGTATGAAAGATTACACAATTATTTGATGAAGATTGGATTTGAAAGAACAAATGACAACAACAACCTGTATTTGAAGAAAGAGAAAAGTAAAGGTAGTTTATTGGCTGAAATTTTTGTTGATGACATTATCTTTTGTGGACAAGATGTTTTATGCCAAGCATTTACAAAGGAGATGCAAACTAAATTTGAGATGTCTATGTTTGGTGAGATAAAAAATTTTGTTGGCTTACAAATATATTAGATGAAGAATGGTATCTATATTACTCAATCAAAATATATCAAGGAGATACTAAAGAATTTTGGAATGGAAGATTCAAAATCAGTGAGTACACCCATGACTACTAGACAGAAGCAGACAAAGAATGATGACACAAAGGAAGTGAATCAAACCCTTTACAGATCAATGATTGGAAAGCTACAATATGTTGTACATAGTAGACCTGATATTACACTGGCTGTTGGTATTGTTGCAAGATTTTATGCCAATCCAAAGGAGACACATATGATGGAAATAAAAAGGATTTTGAGATATTTGAAAGGAACAGATGAATATGGTTTGTATTACAAAAAGAATGATAAGTTTGAGATCAGAGTTTATAATGATTTTGATTGGGCTGGAAATGTGGATGATAGAAAAATCACCACAAGAGGAGCATTTATTTTGGGAAAAAAATTAGTTTATGGACAAGCAAGAAACAAAATTGCACCTCACAATCTATAGCTAAAGCCGAGTATGTAGCAGTAACAACTAATTGTTCTAATATTGTGTGGTTGAAGATACTACTGCAAGGTATGAAAGAAGAGATCACAGAACCAGTTGTCATATATTGTGATAACATGAGTGCCATTAATATTTCTAAGAACCCTATAATGCACTCTAAGACAAAGCATATAGCTATCAAGTATAATTACTTGAGGGAGCTATTTCAGAAGAAGGAAGTGAGACTGGTATATGTGAACACTAAGGAATAGTTAGCAGACATATTTACAAAGGCACTACCCAAGTATGCTCATGAGTATTTGTGAGGTAAATTAGGGGTGATTCCCCTAACAGAGGCTTATTAGTTCAGAATGACACTGTTGCATCAAATTTTATATTCAAAATATTTGACACATTGATGCATAGGAAGTCACACTTTAGGATGCTGCCTAAAGATGTGAAAGACAGACAAAGAAAGAAAAGAGGATCTGTCATAGGCAAGATGACATGAACATCATGATACAAAGTTTAGAATAGAATAATCTACATGATGAAGATGTCAACATCTTTGGCATTATTGTCAAAGAGGGAGAGATTACAAAACATAAGATGTTTACAGATAAAGAGGAGAGATTACTGAAAAATAGATTGTTGTCAAAGAGGGAGAGATGAATGAAAGAGGGAGTCTACAGATGAATATACATAGAAAGATATCAGTGTGATTACAGACACAAAGGGAGAAAATTTTTACAGATGAGATTCAAAATGAAGCTAAAGACATTAATAAAAATTTGTTCATATCAAGGAACACAGGCAGACTTTTGGATTGTATGGTAACTATGGTTGAAAATTATTGTTTTATTGTTTAGTGTTGCCATCAATGCCAAAGAGGGAGATTGTTGGAAATATTGTTGGAAAGCTACAATGGAAAAAATTGTTGATTTGTCATTGATGTCAAACCTTAACTGGTGAGACTATTGTTATCTATTTGAGTACCATATCTATTGATTGATGAAGGAGATTTAACAAGAAGACCAAGTGGAATGGTTGAGATATGAGAAATCACAAGGGTACTAGATCAATTGGCACATTGGCAAAGTAATGAGTTGTTTATCTTTCAGTGACAGTTTACTGAGAACAGTTTGTGTCGAGTGCCAGTATATGCCGAGTGAAGTCAGTGATGAATGAGCACCAGTAAATTGCCAAGGAACACAGTGTTGGCCGAGCAACAATATGTTGGTAATTGTTGAGATTTGAGATCTCTGGCCAACATAATTGATCTTATTGGGATATGTAAATTTAATTAAGGATAAGCACATTTGATCCACATTATGTAAATGCACAGGTAATTGTAATTAATGCATGGATCAAATATTTAATTAGTGATTTCATTGGAGAAGGAAATTAAATGTAAAGATGGAAAGATCCATTGGATTTGACCTAAGCTAAGATCTACGATCTTGATTAAGTGGCAAAAGATCTATCTGACCTAGATGAAGAAGTATAAGATAACCTCAGGAGGTTATTCATGATGTATGCTATGTATGAAGAGTATGCAAGAGGATTGCATAGTTAATTGACTGATTGGCATGATCTAGTAGAGAAGGCTGAACAAAGAAGTAGAGAACTAGATGAGTGATTGCTTGACGGATTTCCAAGCAGATCTAAAGATTGAAATGAGAATGGAGGCCACTTAGTGAATTAGCATTAGAGCTGTATTAGATCTGGATTTGCAAAGTAAGTTGTATGTATTAGATCACACCTGCTGATTACTTTCTAACCATTGTATTAGTCAAAATCGTTTAACTAGGTTGACCTAACAGTCATTATATAAATCCTTTAGAAAGGTGACATTCAGGTGGAATGTTCTAAGTCCTCTAACAAGGCCACTCCTGATAGGGTGATTAAATCCTTTAACTAGTTCATATTTAGGAGTGTGTTTTGTAACCTTTAACAATGTTGGCTCCTAACAGAGCTCACTTCAGAAGAGTGAAAAGTTGATAGCATGTTATTGGTGGTTTTTCCCATATTGGGTGATGAGCCTCTCAGAAGGCCATCTTTTCCATGTGTTTACTTTCCATTTTCAGCATTTTGTTTTCAAAGCAGAAACTTTAAACTTATGGTTTTTATATATATTTTATATGTAAGGACATAAGTAGGTAAAATGGATGGTAAAAACATAATGTATTTTGCTTGGAACTGATGGATAGAAGTTGTAGGATATAAGTGATTGCATGTTGAATAGATAGTCCTTTTCCCTATGCTATGTTAATGGGTAGTCTCCTTCCTGTAGCCGAATGCTGTGCAAGAATATTTAATGAAATCTCACTCTTCTTTCTTAGTATTAAATGATAAAATATATTTATGCATCAGAAGTTATGTATGCTAACCATTTTTTAGGAGTTAAGTCATGGCACATTCAAGAATTCCAGCATGGCATTGAAAGGGTCAACAACAGCCATTACCTTCAGAAGCGCTAGCATAAAGCAAGGAATTAAGTAAAGCAATTAAATATGGGCATGTCACAAAACTCTCACAAAGGAGCGATTTAGTTCAGTTCTTGAGGAGACACCACGCGCAGATCTAGAATCACTGCATGCTATATTCTGGGAAGAACTTGAAGACCTACTAGTGTTGTTTGAGATTTCTATTATGAGCACGATGTATCCATTAGTGATCCTCATTAATGGAGTGATCCTAGATTTAGGTAGTAGTGTAGTTCCTCCTTAAATAAGTGGAATTCTATAGTTCCACAGGAGATTTAGTTGATATAATTTCTGGAATAGAATTTGACATTATAGCATTGTTTATTTTCCAAGTATATTTCCTCCATGAATGAATAGAGTGCATAATTTGAGTTTCAGTCTCTTATCTTGATTGCATTTCTATTCACTCATCCAAGGGGGCCCACTTGGTGAGTGAATCATTTTATTAGATTTGAAGTTATTTCCTTGCTCATTAAGAAGTAAATAGAACTCTGGTGTTCCTACAGCCACTAGTAACAGAACTGGTGCACTGTTCCTACAACATAGGTGAGCAGAGTAATCCCTACTCATGATTACTATTTTCTTAGCATAATTGCATTCAATTGAGATAGTATAGATTCCTGAAGCATAATATATTTTGATTCCATAGGTTTAGCAATGAGAATCAAGGAGGGTTGAAGCATATACTTTGCAAACACCATTCCAAGTTTACTTCCCTGGTCGATAATTAAATGAGACTAAATAATCTACTTAGCAGCCATTTAGGGTGTCCAATCCTAAAGTAGCAGTCCAATGCTATGTGTTTCTGAGATGATTGTTTAGCCAAGCATTTTTGGCGTCGTTGCTGGGGATGGTGTTAGTTCAAGCCCACTTTGGTGTTCATGATTCCAGTTTTTATAATCTAGGATTTAATTTCAAGCAAGCATTTTATGCATAGAAGAAGAGATCCTCATGGAAGATTTCTTCCTCAATAATACCAGGCTGAACCATTTGATCTCTTTAATCCCTAGCCTCAAGAACCCCAAGTAGATAGTGAAGAAGAAGACCTGTTTGAGAATCCATTTGTAGACCCCCAAGGAGAAATTTCATCACCCTCATCCTCTGAAGAATCGCTACATTTAGAAGTCCTTTTTGATGAGCCTGAGTATCATGACAACCCATTAGCTCTTATTATATACCAGCCACCACCATAGTAGCCACCATAGCAGCAACTAGGCACCCCTCCAAGAATGGCTCAGCCTACCTTTCCCTTCCCAATTCCTCCTCAACAAGGTAACCAAAACCTGAAGAACATTCCAGCCACTGCACATCCAAAATTCTATGGACTTATCACTGAAGATCCAGAGACCTTCCTCTTTGAGTTTGATATCCTCTATAGGAGCCATGACTATACAACTGATGCCCATAAGCTGAAGTTGTTTCCATCAACTCTTAAAGAGGCCGCTCTAAGGTGGTTCATGAGCCTCGGAGCTAATGCTGTAGAAAATTGGAATGCCATGAGCAACATGTTTCTTGCAAAATACAAAGAATATTATAGAGGATGGGATTTAAAAGGAGATGACATCTTCAAGATGTCACAAAAAGAGGATGAAACCTTGGAAGACTATGTTTCCAGGTTTATGTTTAACTTGCAACACAATGCTCAACACCAGTTGAATGAGGAATCACAGAAACATCTGTTCCTCAAAGGTGTCAATGAAGGAAGCATAAAAGCCTTGGACGTTATGTCTGGTGGCAACATCACCCAAAAAAAATGGGCAAAGATTAAGACCATATGTATGAATTAATCAAGGGCTACAGTAAAAAAGGAAAGAGGATTAAGGGACCTGCCTCAAAAGAAAAATGGCTCCGGAGTGTCTAAGATAGAACTGTCCAACCTCCTGTCTGACTTCAAGCAGGACATTATCAATGACATGGCCACTCAGCTGGACACCATGCAATCCTGAAGGAAGAAAGAGGACGCAGAAGCTATGCTGGCTGAATTTTTCTCCCACTGTAGGGAGAAGGAAAGAAACTGTACATGCAAAATTGTTGCATTCGTGGACACTACTTCAATGCCCACCAAGTTCAAAGAAATAGATGAGGATAATGGAGAAGTCTTTTACGTGGCTCAAAGGTGACCATGGGCTCAGAGAAAAGGTATGCCTCAAGACCCCTTAAATCATTTTGGTTATAATAATAATAATAATAATCAGTGGTAGAATCAAAACCCCCACAATTCTATCCCTCAAGGATAGAATTGGAATAATAACTGGCCCAACTAGCAGCCACAGAATAACCAGAACTTTTAGCAGCCACAATATAACTAGAACTTCCAACCTCAGTTTAATCCATATCAACAATAGTTTAATCCATATCAACAACAGTTCAATTCATACCAATAGCCGTAGCAGAATAACCAATGGCAACCACATGGTAACTAGCAACAACAACCTCAGTGGGGACCCAATCAGCCTAATCAGTAGAAAGCTATTATGCCTCCACCTCAACAACAAGCTATTATGCCTCTGCCTCCTGTAGCCAATAATAGACCTCAAAAACCACAACTGCCTGTGCAACCCAATCCAAATCCAATTAACAAGCAGCAAGCATATTCACTGCAAGTGAATGATATCCACCTAAGATCAAGGACCACATTGCCTGCACCGAGAGCACCCATAATAACTGATGTTTTTGATACTAAGGAAGCTTCTAACAATCAAAATACTACTATCCCACCTGTGGCACCACCTATTCCAGTTGAGAAAATCCCACCTTTTCCGCAGAGATTAGCCCAACCTTTAGTATCCCCTAAAGAGAATACTATTGCAAATGACCTTATTGACCAACTGAAGCAAATGACTATCCAAGTACCATTATTAGAAGCCCTCAAGGAAATACCAATCTATAATAAAGAAATAAAGGAAGTTTGTATCAAGCACCTTGGTAGGAAGAAGAAAGATCCTGATACTCTCCATTTTCTTAGACAACTTTCTGATCTCATGCTTAGTAAAGCCTTGATTCCTAAATACTCTGATCTAGGAAGTCCAGTGGTTACCATTCACATTAATGGTATAGAAATACATAATGTCTTGGTTGATCTAGGAGCCTCTATTAATGTTATGACTATGGATGTGTTGTTAAGGCTTAATATCATTAGGTTGAGGGAAACACCCACTATTCTCCAGTTAGCTGATAATTCAACTGTCAAACCAGATGCTATGGTTGAGGATATTGTTGTCACACTAGATTCCTTAGACTACCCCTCAGATTTTATCATCCTATCTCCCAAATCCACACTAGGAGGGTATCCATTAATCCTAGGAAGGCCTTGGTTAGCCACAACAGATGCTTATATTGCATGCTGCTCAGGAAAAATGACCATATCTAATGGTATTAATACTAAGAAATTAACCCTGTATTCTCCAGCCAAACCTCAAGCTGAACTTGACCAAGTTGTATAGCCAGATCTAGGAGATACCCCCTTGAAGCCAATTCAATACAACAACTTATGGTTATTGGTATAAATCCATTCATGGTCTCAAAGGAGGAGGATGACATACTAGTAGCAATCCTTACAAACTAGTATGGATTTGAAGAACCCTCATGTCATGACCCTAACTATTCTCTACAAACCATATTTCCCAAGAAGTCTTCATCCAAGTTTCTTGTAGCACCTGATTATCTCCATACTTTGTTGCCCCATGAAATAAAGTCACCTTCTTTTGTAGAAGTTCTTATGTTGGATAAAGTTAAAAGAGTGCAGATTGCCTTAGGTAGGGAATTGAATGTCAATAAGAATCTCACTGAGTCTCAGATGTCTAGCCTTGTAAAGGGGTCAGCAAGCTTTTGCATGGGACTATACTGACATGAAGGGGATTGACCAAAAATTGTGTACTCATAAGATTTAGATTATTCTTGAGTCTAGACCTATTAGGCAACCTCAAAGAAGAATAAACCCTGCATTAAGAGATGTAGTAAAGGCTAAATTACAAAAACTTCTCCAAGCTGGCATCATATATCCCATTTCTGATAGTCAGTGGGTCTCCCCTCTTGTAATCATCCCCAAGAAAGGTGGAAAATGGTGAGTATGTGTGGACTATAGGAAAATTAATAAAGAAACCAAGAAGGAACACTTTCCATTTCCCTTTATTGACCAAGTACTTGAGAACCTTGCTGGAAAAAAGTATTTTTCAATCTTGGATGGTTTTAGTGGTTACAACCAAATCTAGATATCACCATAAGACTTGGATAAAACAATGTTCACCTGTCCATGGGGAACATTTTCTTATTCTGTCTTACCATTTGGGTTACGTAATGCACCTGCTAGTTTCTAGAGTGCAGTGATAAGCATTTTTTCTGACATTGCTGCTGACTGTGTTGAAATATACATGGATGATTTTAGTGCATATGGAACTACATTCAAAGAGGCTTATGCTAGTTTGGAAAAAGTTCTTCAAAGATGTCAGGACTACAATCTCTCACTTAATAGTGAGTAGTGTTACATGATGATGGAGGAGGGAGTTTTCTTAGGGCATTACCTCTCATCCTTTGGTATCCAAGTTGATCCTACAAATATTGCAGTAATTGTCACACTCCCAACCCTAGAAAAGTAGAAGGATGTCCAAAGTTTTCTTGGTCATGTCAGTTACTACAGGAAATTTATCAAGAACTTCAGCCAACTTGCCACTCCACTATATAATCTATTGAAGAAAGAGGCAGAATTTGAATGGACAACAAACTGTGAGTCATCATTCCAGCAGTTGAAGGATGTGTTGAAAAAGACCCCTATTCTTAGAGGACTAGACTAGAAGCTACCATTTCATATCCACACAGATGCATCTGACTATGCAATTGGGGCAATGCTGGGTCAAAAAGAAGGAATAGTTGAGCATGCCATTTATTACATCAACAAAAATTTGCAAGGTTCAGAACTAAATTATACTGTTACTGAGAAGGAACTCCTTGCTGTAATCTATGCATTAAGTAAATTTAGACATTACATAATCGGTTATGAAGTATTTGTTTATACTGATCACTCAGTGATCAAATACTTTGATGAATAAACCAGCCATTTTTGGTAGGTTAGCCAGGTGGTTACTCCTCCTATAGGAGTTTGATATAACTATCATTGACAAACTAGGAAAAGCTAATGTCGTTGCTGATTTTCTCTCTAGATTACAAGCTCCTAATGATCCTGCAGTAATTGATGATAGCTTCCTAGACGAGCACCTATTCTCTCTTGCAACTTACATTCCATGGTATGCTAACATCGCAAACTACCTTGCTACAGGACAGGCACCACCTCATTTCTCACCCCGTGAACGATGGCTGCTGGCTGAGAAAAGTTTCAAATTTTTAAGGATATCTAGATTTATGTTCTACACAGGTCCTGATCAAGTCACCAGCCAATGTGTCCGCGAAGATGATACCTATGACATCCTTCAGGCATGTCATGATGAGCCATGTGGTGTCCATTTTTCCAGAAAAAGAATAGCATATAAGATATTGAAAACCGGTTACTATTGGCCTACATTACATAAAGATGCAGCTAAGCATACCTGGCATTGTGATTGATGCCAAAGGATGGGATGTCCCATGAAGACTGATGAAATTCCCCTACAGCCTCAGGTCATGGTAACACCATTTGACAAGTGGGGCATCAACTTTGTCAGCCCCATTGAGCCATCTTCACATGGTAAGTCTTATATCTTAGTATGCACTGATTATGCCACAAAATGGGTTGAAGAAAAAGTAATGAGGCATGCAAGGGACCATAAAGTAGTAGATATCCTGTATGAATGTATTTTTACTAGGTTTGGAGTGCCTCAAGAAAAAGTAACAGATCAAGGAGCATAGTTCACCTCTAACCTTATTGTTGAATTTATGAAAGAGTACACGGTGAGGCATGGTAAATCTTCACCATACCATCCTCAGGCCAATGGCCAAGCTGAGATCACAAAGTGGGAGATAGAGGCCATTCTAACAAAAATAGTTTCCATTCACAAAACGGATTGGGCTACTTGACTTCCTGAAGCCATATGGGCTTACTGCACAACTTGGAAAACCACTACTGGATTCACTCCTTTTGAGTTGGTCTATGAGAAATCTGCATCCATGCCTATTGAGTTTCACCATAAGACTCTCAGGATGACATTGGAATTGGATATTAACCTAAACAAAGCACAAGAGGATAGGCTCCTACAGCTTAATGGATTGGATGAATATAGGAAATCTACACTTCATAACACATAACTGATTCAAAAGCAGTAAAAGAAGTGGCACGACAGATTCATAAAAGATAAAAGTATTCCATTGGCGATTGGGCATTGCTCTATGATTCAAGATATCAGCATACTCCTGGAAAATTTCAAACCCATTGATTAGGGCCCTATGAAATTGTCTCAGTATTTGATAATGGTGCCGTTCAGCTCTCTATAATTGATCCTGTTAGATTCAAACTCCTAGTTAACAGGCATCGTCTAAAGCTATATCACAAGCCTATGAGTCATCAAGACTTACTACAGCAGTTCCAGCAGCACTCAAACACCGTCCTTCCTGTAGGAGAAGCATCTGGGTCTTCCACCCAGATTCTTGCCAAGATGTGATTTTATTCCAGCTTCCATAATAAACATTTCACTTCCGTGATTTTCTTTCTTCGTAATAAATATCTGCATCACCTTTCTCTCTTCCACGTGTTCGCACCACGGCATAACTCCATCAGTGCATGTCACCTAGCATTACACTCTTCCTGCAGCACCTCAGGTTAGTAACACATACTTTTGCACATAAATTATTTTATTCATTTATTATTTTGAAATGAGTGTACTTTTATTTTTCTATTCTTGCACGCACCGGCCTGGTGGGACCCATACCTTATATTTAGTTGGGGGGAGGGTTATTTAATTCATGCTCGTTTCAATACTTCCAAATTGATTTTAGCAAGTGAAAAGGAATAAACTTTATTTCTTTCTTGTCTTTTCATGGTGACCCCCATCATGTGGGAGCTTATCTGTCCTTCATTGGTGTTGGTAAATAGATTGTTCTTTCAAATGTAACTCTAAAATACCCAAAAATGTTTAAGAACAATTGAATACAACAGTTGCAAAATAGTTACTTAAGAACCTATTTTCCCTCTGAATTGGAAGGTACAGCTCCCTTATATAAATAATGTTCAATGAATTTCAATCTTTCCTAATCTAACAGGGGTATTCTCTTAACCCGAGAGCAAGAGAGGTAAACCAAGCCAAATCTAGATAGAAAATAGCTCGGGTGAATTAAACACAACTCTAAATCTAGCCAATTCTGAGATGTTATCAATCAGATTAACTCCAAAGCTGGTGATGCATGGATGATTGCTAAAATGCAGATGCAAGATTGAAAGCTAACAATATAATGATATGAGTCAATCTATATCATAAGGACATTCCCAAAACTTAGAGTAGCAATTGATTTTCCCCTTAATTAACCGTATCAAATCTTAATACAGAATTCTAGTTCAAATACAGATTACAAATCCAACTCAAAAGAGAAGTTCAAATTCAATAGAAAGATAAATGAAATGCAATGGAATAGTTAAAGAAATGGCATTCAGACATACACAATTGACTCAGCAACAATGATATTCTTCACACCAAAATTTAGCCGACCTTTTCATTGATTTTTGGATTAATACATATAGAGTTCTAGATTGGACCGTTACAAAAAGGGGGAACCGAAACGGTTCAACTTCCCAACCAGAAATGATAACCAAAGGTTTATCCATTACAAAACTTAGCCAAAAATAGCACAAGGGGGGAATATATTTATGATTCAGTTTCCTTCCCCTTATCTAATTTGGCCCTATATGAGATCACAACAGTGATGACTTAGATAATCTCTTCATGTCTATTGATGTGGACATTGGTGTAACGGATGAGCCATCTAGAATGTTCTTTTTCTAGAGTCTTGATTGCTTCTGTCCAGTCTTTCAGTTCTTCCATAGACCTAAAGATGCACCCACTCAATTGCTGGAGTTCTGGCACCTTGTCTAAATGAGTCGAAGACTGCTCCGCTAACTTGTGCAGATAATCTATGAATGACTTCTACATGTTGGCCACCCCAACTATTGCTTTACCTTCTCTGCTGGTTTGTGATTCCACATGAAGTCCTAGGAGGAGTTTATAATCTTTACTTTTCTCCTCTTGCACCTTAACATCTGTTTGTTGTATTCCTATCTCGGCTTGAATGATCATCTCGATTTTGAAATCTAGACTTTGGAGCCATTCGATCAAGGGCTCATCACCCTTCTGTAGGATCTTAGCTTTTAGGGCCTCCTTAGTCTTCATTTTCACTACCACATGCAACATGACTATGCATTCTTGGCATCTCACTCTCTCTGTAGTGAGAGTTTGTAAATTCTTCTCAATGTTGCTCTTCTCTATTTCTAGCCTTAGAACAACATTACCTAACTACTCAATGATCACTAAACCTTCTGATTCGAGCCTCTCGATCCACCTCTTACCAATCTGTCTGTAATGCCGATCTTCTTGTAACTTAGCCAAGATAGCTTGGTTCTCAACAGTACTAGGGTTGAAGGAAGTTTGGGTACTGGCAACACTTACAATAGGAGTCAGGAGCTGTTTGACGAACTCAGTCAGTTGAGCTACTTCTACCTTGAGATGAATTTTGGAATTCTTGAAGTCTTCCAGCTCTTCCTCTATTACTACATTAGTGGACTTCCACTAATCAAATTTGGTATTGTCTCAAGCCAAGCCCATATCAAATGACTGCAACTAAAAGTCAGAAGCCACTAGATCTTTGAGTCTTCCTTATTTGGTGGGCTTGGCTACTTCCATGGTGAAGTGCCCTATCTCAGGATCACGGCCCAAGGTAGACATTGTCTTTATGCTCTTCTGCTTGCTTGTAGTAGACTTGGGCTAAAAATCCTATGACAGAGTGTCCTTGCTAGGAATTGCTTCCTCCACCCTCTTCCTTTTGCGCTCTAGAGTGTTTTCTATCCATGAATTTGTGCTAGTGACCTTGTTGGTGGAGAACACTTCTTCAATGAATAGTTTCCTAATGAGTGGAGGAGTAGCTTTGGGACAGGAGGTTAATGGATTCACTGAAGTAGGTGAGGAGGAGATCAATTTCACAACCTGAGCAAACTCCTATTGCTCCCCACCTCTCTTATCAGATTTTGTAGAGGTACTAGGGCTATCCTCTCCAACTTCAACTATAACAGGGGATGCTCTCTTTGGAGTTTCTTGGGTGAAAGTCCTGGCTGAAGTATCTAAGCAATGACACTAATTGGATATTTAGATTCTGTAGCTTTAGAGAGCTCAGCTGCAGACTTAATTTAATTCATCGGGTTGGCTTCTTCTATGACTCCGACATCTGGAAGAGGACCCTCTCCACAGGTCTTCTCTAAGAGAGAAGGTTTCTTAGGAGGCTCATCGCCTCCTCCTAAAGGTTGAATTGATCCCTTTGCAACGATAGGGATTGTTGCTAAGGAAGTGGTTGCCACACCAGTAGTTGTCCTCGCCAGAGTTCGCTAAGCGGGAGGCTTCCTCTCTGACCTCTTCTTGCGACCGACAGTCCACTCAACCCACTGAGCTATTCTTTTGTAAATACCCTCCATTAGAGTCTATAAGTTACTTACTACCTGGTCCAGCATAGGCTCTGAGATGATAGGGGTGGACTTTATTTTTTCCAAGTAGGTGTAATCATACAGATGATTACCATCATCTTCTAGCCCTTCCACCGCAATGTTAACATTGAAATTTTTGATCTGTTCAATGGTTAGCCGGGCATAGAATCTTTCCCTGCTCTCCAAATCATCTTTGCAGTTGGCCCAATAGTCTTCAATATTAGGTACATGGTGAATGGCCTAGCTCATCTGTAAGATTTCTCTAGCATAATCAACTGGGTCATATTGTGGCCTCAGAATGTCATATGTTGCCAGAGAGAACTTCTTCGAGAATGTTTTAAGGACATTCTTTGCCTCTAATCAGGACACACAACTATAAGCTCCGATGGGCATTGGGAACTCATAGCCTTTCTTCTTTGCCTCTGAACAGATCAGGTTCACCTAGAGTGCTTGCCTCATTACTTCGATCAGCATGATCATGTCTATAGGGTATCTGGGCAACTTCAAAGGAAAGTCGTCGAAACCTGCAAGACAAAGATATGAGAAATCTCCGAACTGAATAAAATAGCATCCAGATTGGCTTATAAAAGCCATGGATTTGGGAGAAAATATCCTCTCCGGACAACCTTGTAGCTCCCTACACAGTCTCATTGTAAAGGCATCATTAACCATGAGATAATTAGCATAACTATTTTGTAGTTGCAGAGAATGGAAAAACTCATAGCTTTTCACATCGTCTCAGAATTCCTCTAATCTATGAAGTCCAGGCCAGATTTGAATCATAGCTAATATATATATATATATATATATATATATATATAAGGACAAAAGACATGTAAAATTCATTATGGAACTTGGCCCTATTTAGGGCATCCGAGAGATTCTAGCTCACCATCAAGGCCTAGTCAATAAAATGATGCTGAGAATAGATTATCTGAACCAGGAAGAAATGCTATTCAATAAAATTAAAATCTTCACTCTCACCTCTAATCCTGTGGAGTAATACCAGAATGTCCACGATCTCAGGTTTCAGATTTGTGCCAAATAATGTTTTGGGTAGTTTTCCCTTGGCTCTCTTGGGTTCTTTAAACCATGACTTCATAATTTCTCTTTTCCAGACTGGTCTCTTTGCTGAATATTCAAAAACTGCCCGGCTATAATTCATCTCAGAGTATTTTGGCTGCTCTGGAATGTAGAGGGAGTTCTAGAGAAATTCTCTATCAATGGAGAGGAGCACCGAGTTGTCCGGCAGGAGAATTTGCTTAGTGTCTAGGTTGTATTGGGCTATACATTACCGGACCAACTCAGGAGCTTGAACAACTATAAGAAAACCAGTGGCCTCAACTAACCCACTCTCCTTAAGTTTCTCAGTGATAGGGTGTATCTGTTCTACTCTCAATCTATTCTAAAAGTTCTGCATGTCGAAGAACTTCAGTGAGGTATCTGAGATCTTGTGCCACTCAGAGGTAATGCCATTCATTCCATCAAATCCCACAAATCTAGAAGCCATGTATGTATGATTCACCTTGGAGATTCAAATTTCTCTTTGGAAAATAGAGATAGGGAGAAACTGGTCTTAGCTACTTGGAATTCAGACAATTTGGTGAACAATGGTGGTTCCAGTTCAAAATCTTCAACTAATTTTATACTTTTTTAATTCTTATCATTTAATGGCTGAATTCCCATGCCACACGAATGCAAAGACCTTTACGTTAATGAACAAGTCCGTTACAAAGTAAAATGAACTTATTTGAATTAATTACTTTTCTTTACATGCCGTTAGAAAACATTTTTTTACTTTAGTAACCATAACGGTAACTTTCTTGACGCGGAAAAAAATTACTTTTCCGCTTCTCCTTTGGGAAAAAAAATCCTTTTGGAGTGCTCTCTATCTGAAAATCTACCAAAGTAGAATTCTGGCTTATAGGTGTGACAAAATGATATATATTGGTTCCATAGGCTTCCTTATACGTAGGATTTCTTATGGGATGGATCCTATTTCAAAACTTCTTCACCTTGATAGTTTGGCAAAAAATGCATCTCGTGAGTCGGAACCCACCGGTAGAAGTAGAGGAGAAGCCATTTTCCGCTTTTTCGGCTATGGTGACTTCCATGAAATCTTCTTTGTTTGATCATTTCTTTTGTTTCCCATAGGTTTGATATGAGTGCTCAAAGCTTTCTTTTTCCCGACATTCCTCATTTTCCATCTTTATTTACTTATGATATTCTTAAGTCTGTCAATTGTAGAAAATGCACCCCATATGTGATTTTCTGCCATGGAGAAGCCAAAACTTGATTTCCTGCCAATGCTGCAACTTGAAGATATGAGGCAAGGTATTTCGCTCATATGTGATTTTGAAGTTAGAATCTTTTAAAACATGGCCTTTACCAGATTAGGGACTTAACCTACCCGATAAAATATGATTTTCAGACCCAGAATCCCCCCAGCCTAGGAAGGAGAAGTCAAGTTAGGGAAATCTGATAAAGGCCTTCTATCCTAAGGGTATTTCTAGACTTAGACTCTGGACTTGCATGAAACTTCCATGACTATTACTATACATAAAACATCCATTTTTGTGTTGAGGTATAAAGACCAAAAGTGGGGCAACAGCTGGCTCTATCTGGGGACTTGGAGATTCACATGTCTATGCAAGGAAGTCAAATCTCTAGTTTCACAAGGTTCAACAAAAAGGTGGCTCACAAAAAAACTAAAGCAAGACACAGAAAGGAAAGTAGAAAGGAAACCTAACTAGGAAAACAAAAACAGGAACTAAACGTAACTATTGTACAATAGAGGGGTTACCTTCTTTCAATTTAGATCTGATAGAGCTTCAAATCTTGACCATTATATGTCAGGGGTAGTACTTCTCCATTTGGATAAGTCAATTTGAAAGAATTTTTATCGAACACCTGATGGATTTTGAAAGGTCCTTTCCACAGTGTTTCAAATTTCCCATGCATGCCTTTGGGTGCCCTGCGCTTGTCCCACAACAACACCATGTCTCCTTCCATAAATTTCCAGGGCTTACTCTTTTTATCGAATAGATTCTTCACACGCATCTAATGACACGTGATATGATCAACCATTTTCTCCCTTTCTTCTTCCAATTTTCTTTGATACAGGATCCTCTTCTCCAAAGCATCTTTATATATGCCATCTTCTACTACTGTATTTAGCTTACAGGTTGCTAATTCCAATGGCAATGGAAGAATGGCTTCTACTCTGTAGGCAAGTTCAAAAGGAGATATGCTAATGGCTCTTTTGGGTGTCACTCTATTCGCCCAGAGGGCTTCATAGATCTTTTTATGCCAGTTTCTCTGGTTTTTTGCCATGATATTTTTCATGATGTTCACTAAATTTTTGTTGCTAGACTCCACTTGACCGTTCCCTTGAGGGAAATAATCATAAGAGTGGCTAATCATGATGCCATACTCAAAAATTTTTTTAGTAATTTGTTGAGAGGAAAAGTATGTGGCATTATCCATAACCAACTTAGTGGGTATACCAAATCTTACCAGAATTTTTTCTTTGATGAACTCACATACTACCTCTGAAGTAGTTCTTTTGGTCGCCTTGGCTTCCACCCATTTTGTGAAGTATTCAGTTGTAGTAATTATATAAGTATGACCTGCACTGGATGTAGGGCTTATAGGCCTGATACAATCGAGTCCCCACTGTTGGAATGGTCCTTTAATTATCACGGATCTAAGGGGCAATGCTGCTAACTGTGGCTTCCCAATAAACATCTTGCATTTTTCACATCTTGCCACCCACTTGTATGCATCTTTAAAAATTCCTAACTAGTAATAACATTGTCTCAAAATTTTGAACACAGTGACTGATGAGGAGAAGTGTCCTCCGCAGGCTTCATCATGAAAAACCTTTAATAGCTTCTCTTGCTACTGTTTATCGACACATCAGAGGAATGTTCCATCTATAGATCTTTTATATAGTCTATCCTCCCAGATTACATATTTATAAGCTTTCAATTTTAGGTCCCACCTTTGCTTTGAATTTAATCCCTCAGGACATTCACCATAGGTCAAGAAATAGACAATGTTTTCAAACCATGGGTCTTGCATACTTATCACCAAAACCAACTGTGTAGCTCTTGGGCCTTCATCTGCTTGGTTTTATGCCATTGCCTTGCACAAGGAATTTCCTCTTACCAACTTGGTGGGCTTGATCTCTATGTCGTATTCTTGGGTTTTGGCTACCCATGCCCCTCGGTCTTTACATCCCACATCTTGTTGAGTCAATATACTCTTCACTGCAGCATCAGGTACATACACCAGGGAGTGGGAATGTAAGATATAAAACCTAAAATTTTTAAGAGCTTTTACCACCGCAAAAGCATGCTTTTCATTCTAAGAATATCTCTGCTCATGGTTCTTTAGAGGTGTTCTCATAAAAGTGATGGGGGCTCGAATCCCCTCTTTGTTCTCTTGCAACAGGATGGCTGACAGGGTATGTTTAGAAGAATAACAATAGATTACAAAATCTTTCTTATAGTTTGGGTGGCATAATACTGGGGTTTCATATATGGCGTCCTTGATGCTTTTGAAAGCTTTCTTACCAGTATCATTCCATTTGAAATTCACATTCCCCTTCATCATATCAACAATGTGTTTAGTAATTTTAGAGAAATCAGGGACAAACCTTCTGAGGAAGTTGAATTGACCAAAAAAGGACTTCACTCTAGTTTTATTCACCGGTAAACTCAGTTGCTGAATAGCTCTCACCCTTTCATGATTGATCCTTATACCTTCTTTGGAAACTATGTGACCCAATAGCTTCCCTTCAGTTACGCAAAACACTAATTTCTTGGGGTTCAATGAAATCCCGTCCTCTCGGCACCTTTGCAATACTCTTCTTAGATCATTTATGTGATCTACTCTCTTTTTAGAGAACATGGTAAGATCATCTAGATACATACCAATGATTTTTTTCTTCATATCACTAAAAGAAAGATCCATACCTCTCTGAAAAGTAGCTCCAACATTGATCAATCCGAACAACATCTTGTGATATACAAAGGTCCCCCACAAAGTTGTAAAAGCCATTTTATGCTGATCTGTCTTCTCAACTTCTATCTGATTATATCCTGAGAAGCCATCTAACATAGACATCATCTCAGCTCGAGACATGACCTGCAAGAGATGATCCATGTTGGGGAGGGTGTAGTTGTCTTTCAAAGAAGATTGATTTTGATATCTGAAGTCAACATAGATCCTTTTTTCTCTGTTCTTCATCCTCACAGGTACTATATTTGCAACCCAAGTAGAGTGATGGATGGGATATATGATCTTTGCTTTAAGCATTTTATCAACTTCTCTGAATATGGCATCAACAACTTTGGGGTTGTAGTTTCTTTGCTTCTGCCTGAATGGAGTAGCTTCAGGTTTTAAGGGAATTTGGTGTTTGAATTTCCCGTTTGTAAAACCTTTCAAATCTTCGTAGCTCTAGGAAAAAACATCTGAGTATTCTAGAAAAAGATTCTTGGCCTCATTCCTTTCTTCTTCTATACAACACTTCCCAATATTGATCATTTTGGGATCTTTTTCAGTTCCAATATTCATTCCTTCATATTCACCAGTGGTAGGCCCTCTTTCAATTCTTTTCTTTTTCACAAACATGTCATGTCTATTGAAGAGTTTTTCAAGAGTGATTAGATGGGGTAGAATTATATTACCTTGCAATTGAATAACATCTAACTTATCTTTCTTTGGCTTGCTTTGGCGGCTTCCTTTACGGTTGCTATGAATATCTTTGTGGAAGTCACCACCGCTCTCCAGAAAGAGAAGGAGATTTTTGTCATCTTCAAAAACTTGCCAATCCTCCATGTTATTGGGCACAGATGGTCGATATATAACTTCCACTTGGTATTTTTTATCTTTGAATTCTGGGCGGGGAAGTAGTAATGAAGCTGAGATAGCTAAAGAATCAGCTTTGGAATTCAACTCTCTTGGCATAGATTCGATAAAGAAAGCATCCTATGCTTCTATTTCATCCCATACTCTATTTCTATAGTTCTTCAACCTGTGGTTCTTTACAGAGTACTGATTCTTGACTTGTTATACAATTAGCTCAGCATCACCATGAGCTCTTTGAATTTTCACACCTCTTTCTTTTGCGACAGTAATCCCTAATAGAAAGGCTACATATTCGGCGGTGTTGTTGGTGTTTCCAAACTCTAATTTGTAAGCCAACAACTCACATACTCTGTTTGGTGATATGAAAACCACACCTACTCCAGATCCTGATGACGCACAACTGCCATCAAATTCAAGAGTCCATATTTGTGGTGGTGTTTCTTTAGAGGAAAATTGTTTTTCCTCTTCAGCGGTTTTCATTCCTTTCTCAGGTTCATCAGTGAACAACATATAATTGCCAAAATCCAATTCTTGATACAAGATTTGAGCTTTAGGGTCATCAGATTTCAACACTGTAAACTTAGCCTTTTCCTCAGGGACTAGTTTAATCTTTTTATTACCTACTGGGATTAAGGCTTGGGACCAATCCATCTTTATCTCCCCTCCAAGGTCTTTGCAAAAACTCCTACTTAGCAATAGACCGTAGCTAGCAGGTATATCATCGACGAGGATGGTTAACAACATCTTCTTCTCAGGATGTGCTGCTAAGGCCACTTGGGCATCCTTAATCTGGCCAACTAGGGGTACTTGCTTAGAATCCATGGAGTAACACCTACCATGGCCTTTAGTGAGAGTAAGTCCCAAGGCTTTGGCCACAGTAGATGGCATTACATTGTCCGATGCTCCGGAGTCTATTATACAATTTCTCAACCTGCAATTGTTAATATATAAAGATAAATAGAATGGATCAGGCTTTTGGCCTGGGAAGGTGGCTAAAACAGATGACTCTCTCTGTTCAACTGGGTCTACAAATAAGGACTCATTTTCTATAGTAGTCACGATGTTTTGATTTAACTCTTGATTCCCTCCTTTACAATAATCTACCAGCTTTTGCAACTCAACAGGATTAGACTTAAGATAGTCTAAGGGGGAAATCTAAATTCATGAATCTCTATAGAATTGGATAGTGTCAATAGAGTTTTGTTCTTTACCTAGTTGAGGAATCCTCGTACCTTGATTGGGTTCCTTTGAGTTGGAAGTAGATGCCTCATTATTTTTAGGCAGTGATGAACCATGGACTTTATCTTTCTGACTCTGAGTTAGGACCGTATAAGAGGTTCCATATATGGTGGCATAACATGTTTCTTCTTGCTCTGAATTTTATTCATACTCTAACTATAAGTTTTCAGAGTCGCCATGTGAGTATGAATCTGGTTTAGCTCCAGATGCTCCAGCATTCCACTCATCGGTCTGATGCATTTGCCAAGCATGGGCTACATCGGGACAACTTTCCCCATCATGATCTATTGTTAAGTGGAAGGCACACATATTCCCTCTTTTAGGAGGGGCGTCTATAGCTAGCCTATGTGGTGGAGTAGTCAATTGTAACATTTTTCCTTCTACATTCCTCCCATCGTTATATCTTCCAGGTTGCTCTTGAAAGTTTTGCTGGTAGGGATTATTGAATCTGGGAAGTTGTCTCTTGAAGGCAGTGAATTCATTGGAAATTTTTTTGAGCATCTCATTAGATGACGTAGTATTGCTACTGCTCACTCTAAACTGTATCTCTATTTTCCATTTCCCAGATGAAATCATGTGGTCCTCGAGTTCTACAGCGGTTCTCTGTGTGGCATCCATATTTGTGAGGTTCATTCTCCTTAGATCATAATTGATGTCCGGTGGCATAGCACTTATGGAGAAAGTTTCCAAATTTCCCGCCGTAGGCTTTTCAGCCGCTGGGATACGATTTACCAGCTTATTAAATTTAGCTATAAAATCTCTCATACTGATTGACAATTCTTTCTTGATAGAAGTCAATTGAGTCAATAGAGCATGTTCATCTTCAGCAGTCTTAAACCTTCTTTCGAAGGCATCTCTCATAGTAGCCCAATTGGTAATAGAAGAATCAGGTAAATGATGAAACCAATCAGTGGCACCTTCGACAAGAGTCTCAATGAATAGCCTGACGGCCACCTCTTCTTCTCGGACAGCTAGAATATTAACTGAAGTGAATAATGCGACAATATGCTCGTCTGTAGACACCTTCCCATTTCCAAAAAAATTGGGAAAGTTCTTTCTAGAGCTTGTAGGGAGAGGGTTATATGCTACTAGTTGTAGGGGCCCGACTGCAGCCGCCCAAGGGAGTGCCATGGTTACTTGGGGTAAGTAGGGTGTTAGATTGATGATGGGAGGGGCAACTACTCCATCTAATGTCAACACTTGGCAAGTGGTGGATAACTGGGTGGTTTTCTTAGGAGGTGAAGAAGGTCTTCTCTGGCTCCTTACAGTTCCGTTTCTTCAACTAGTTACTTCTAGGAGAGCAAAGTTAATATCCGCAAGTCTCTCAAAAAATGGGTCCATGCTACCTTCTTTCCTCGTACTTCTGAGAAATCTTTTAGGTTCCAAATTTTCACTTAATGCTGTGGCCTAACTTCGCACTCTGCCCTTCTTGGATTTCTTCTTTGTATGGCTATCTCAATTGCTTCTGCTCTAGCTTCTTCCAGTTCAATCACTTGACTGGCATTTCTATAGTGTTCAATTCTTCTCTTGTATCTCTAGATGAAAGTATTTAGCGAGGAAATGAGATCCTCTTGATCATCTTGGAACCCAAGATTAGGTTGGAGCATAGGAATTATATTTTCATGGGGAAGCACCATCTTTCCTCATTGTATGCTTTCTGGTAAAATGACTGTTCGATCCCCAACAGAGTCGCCAAAAATCTGTTGGTAAATATATTGTTCTTTCGAATGTAACTCTAAAATACCCAAAAATGTTTAAGAACAATTGAATACAACAGTTGGGAAATAGTTACTTAAGAACCTATTTTCCCTCTGAATTGGAAGGTACAACTCCCTTATATGAATAATTTTCAATGAATTTCAATCTTTCCTAATCTAATAGGGGTATGCTCTTAACCCGAGATCAGGAGGGGTAAACCAAGCCAAATCTAGATATAAAATAGCTCAGATGAATTAAAAACAACTCTAAATATAGCCAATTCTAAGACGTTATCAATCAGATTAACTCCCGAAGCTGGTGATGCATGGATGATTGCTAAAATGTAGATGCAAGAATGAAAGCTAACAATATAATGATATGAGTCAATCTATATCGTAAGGACATTCCCAAAACTTAGAGTAGCAACTAATTTTCCCCTTAATTAACTGTATCGAATCTTAATATAGAATTCTGGTTCAAATACAGATTACAAATCCAACTCAAAAGAGAAGTTCAAATTCAGTAGAAAGATAAATGAAATGTGATGAAATAGTTAAAGAAATGGCATTCAGACATACACAATTGACTTAGCAACAATGATATTCTTAACACCAAAATTTAGCCGACCTTTTCATTGAGTTTTGGATTAATACATACAGAGTTCCATATTGGACAGTTACAAAAAGGGGGAACCGAAACGGTTCAACTTCCCAACCAGAAATGATAACCAAAGGCTTATCCGTTACAAAACTTAGCCACAAAATAGCACAAGGGGGGGAATATATTTATGATTCAATTTCCTTCCCCTTATCTAATTTGGCCCTATAGGCGATCACAGCAGTGATGACTTGGATAAGCTCTTCGTGTCTATTGATGTGGACAATGGTGTAATGGATGAACCATCTAGAATGTTCTTTGGCTAGAGTCTTGATTGCTTCTGTCCAGTCTTTCAGTTCTTCCATAGCCTTAAAGATGCACCCACTCAATTGCTGGAGTTCTGGCACCTTGTCTAAATGAGTCAAAGAATCCTCCGCTAACTTGTGTAGATAATCTGTGAATGACTTCTGCATGTTGGCCACCCCAACTATTGCTTGACCTTCTTCACTAGTTTGTGATTCCACATGAAGTCCTAGGAGGAGTTTATAACCTTCACTCTGCTCCTCTTGCACCTTAACATCTGTTTGTTGTAGTCCTGTCTCAGCTTGATTGATCATCTCAATTTTGAACTCCAGACTTTGGAGCCATTCGATCAAGGGCTCATCACCCTTCTGTAGGATCTTAGCTTTTAGGGCCTCCTTAGTCTTCATTTTCACTGCCACATGCAACATGACTATGCATTCTTGGCATCTCACTCTCTTTGCAGTGAGAGTTGTAAATTCTTCTCAATGTTTCTCTTCTCTATTTCTAGCCTCAGAATAGCATTACCTAACTGCTCAATGATAACTAGACCTTTTGATTCGAGCCTCTTGATCCACCTCTTACCAATCTGTCTGTAATGCTGATCTTCTTGGAACTTAGCCATGATGGCTTGGTTCTCAACAGTACTAGGGTTGAAGGAAGTTTGGGTACTGGGAGCACTTACAATAGGAGTCAGGAGCTATCTGATGAACTCAGTCAGCTAAGCTACTTCCACCTTGAGCTGAATTTTTTAAGTCTTGAGGTCTTCCAGCTCTTCCTCTATTACTACATTAGTGGACTTCTACCAATCCACTTTGGTATTGTGTCAAGCAAAGACCATATTAAATGACTACAACTGAAAGTCAGAAGCCACTAGATCTTTGAGTCTGCCTTCTTTGGTGGGCTTGGATACTTCCATGGTGAAGTGCCTTGTCTCAGGATCACAGCCCAGGGTAGACATTGTCTTTATGCTCTTCTGCTTGCTTGTAGTAGCCTTGGGCTGAAAATCCCATGACAGAGTGTCCTTGTTGGGAATTGCTTCCTCCACCCTCTTCCTTTTGTGCTCTAGAGTGTTTTCTATCCATGACTCTGCGCTATTGACCTTGTTGGCGGAGACCAATTCTTTAATGAACAGTTTCCTAATGAGTGGAGGAGTAGCTTTGGGATGGGAGGTGAATGGATTCACTGAAGTAGGTGAGAAGGAGATCAATTTCACAACCTAAGAAAACTCCTATTGCTCCCCACCTCTCTTATCAAATTCTATAGAGGTACTAGGGCTATCCTCTCCAACTTCAACTATAAAAGGGGACACCCTCTTTGGAGTTTCTCAGGTCAAAGTCCTAGCCAAAGTATCTATAGAAATGAAACTAATTGGCTATTCAGATTCTGTAGCTTTAGAGAGCTCAGATGCAAACTTAATTTGATTCATCGGGTTAGCTTCTTCTATGACTCCAAAATCTAGAAGAGGACCCTCTCCACAGGTATTCTCTAAGAGAGAAGGTTTCTCAGGAGGCTCATCAACTCCTTCCAAATGTTGAATTGATCCCTTTGCAATGGTAGGGATTATTGCTAAGGAAGTGGTTTCCACATCAGTAGTTGCCTTTGCCAGAGTTCGCTAAGCGGGAGGCTTCCTCTCTGACCTCTTCTTGCGGCCGGCAGTCCACTTAACCCATTGAGCTATTCTTTTATAAATACTCTCCATTAGAGTTAGTAAGTCACTTAATGCCTGGTCCAGCATAGGCTCTGAGATGATAGGTGTGGACTTTATTTTTTCCAGGTAGGTGTCATCGTATAGATGATTACCATCATCTTCTAGCCCTTCCATCGCAATGTTAACATTGAAATTTTTGATCTGTTCAATCGTTAGCCGCATATAGAATCTTCCCTGCTCTCCAAATAATCTTTGTAGTTGGCCCAATAGTCTTCAATATTAGGTACATGGTGAATGGCCCAGCTCATTTGTAAGACATCTCTGGCATAATCAACTGGGTCATACTGTGGCCTCAGAATGTCATATGTTTCCAGAGAGAACTTCTTCGAGAATGTTTTAAGGACATTCTTCACCTCTG
This sequence comes from Thuja plicata, assembly GCA_018584345.1. NCBI lineage: Eukaryota > Viridiplantae > Streptophyta > Pinopsida > Cupressales > Cupressaceae > Thuja > Thuja plicata. The sequence continues at coordinate 2,140,349 of MU224175.1, forward strand.
ATCGGGATGCACAACTATAAGCTCTGATGGCCATTGGGAACTCATATCCTTTCTTCTTTGCCTTGAAATAGATTAGGTTCATCTGGAGCACTTGCCTCATTACTTCAACCAGCACAATCATGTCTGTAGGGTATCTAGGAAGCTTCAAAGGAAAGTCGTCGAAACCTGCAAGACAAAGATATGAGAAATCTCCAAACTAAATAAAATAGCATCCAAATTGGCTTATAAAAGCCATGGCTTCAGGAGAAAATATCCTCTATGGACAACCTTGTATCTCCCTGCATAGTCTCATTGTAAAGGCATCATTAATTGTGAGATAATCAACATAACTATTTTGTAGTTGCAGAGAAGGGAAAAAATCATAGCTTTTCACATCGTTTGGGAATTCCTCTAATCTAGGAAGTCCAGGCCAGATTTGAATCATAGCTAAAATATATATAAGGATAGAATACATGTAAAATTCATTTTGGAACTTGGCCCTATTTAGGGCGTCTGAGAGATTCTCACTCACCATCAAGGCCCAGTCAGTAAAATGATGCTGAGAATAGATTATCTGAACCAGGAAGAAATGCTGTTCAATAAAATTAAAAGCTTCACTCTTACCTCTAATCCTATGGAGTATTACTAGGATGTCCACGATCTCGGGTTTCCGATTTGTGCAAAATAATGTTTTGGGCAGTTTGCCCTTGGCGCTCTTGGGTTCTTTAAACCATGACTTCATAATTTCTCTTTTCCAGACTCATCTCTTTTCTGAATATTCAAAAACCACCCAGCTATAATTCATCTCAGAGTATTCTGCCTACTCTAGAATGTGGAGGGAGTTCTTGACAGATTCTCTATCAATGGAAAGGAGCACCGAGTTGTCTGGTAGGAGAATTTTCTTAGTGTCTGGGTGTTATCTGGCTATACATTCAAAGACCAACTCAGGAGCTTGAACGGCTACAGGAAAAATAGCGGCCTTGACTAACCCACTCTCCTTAAGTTTCTCAGTGATAGGGTGTATTTGTTCTGCTCTAAATCTATTCTGAAAGTTTTGCATGTCGAAGAACTTCAGCGAGGTATCTGAGATGTTGTGCCACTTAGAGGTAATGCCGTTCATTCCATCAAATCCCACAAATCTAGAAGCCATGTATGTATGATTCACCTTGGAGATTCAAATTTCTCTTCAAAAAATAGAGACAGGGAGCAACTGGTCTTAGCTACTTCGAATTCAGACAATTTGGTGAACAATGGTGGTTCTAGTTTGAAATCTTCAACTAATTTTATACTTTTTGAATTCTTACCGTTTAACGGCCAACTTCCCGTGCCACACGAATGAAAAGACCTTTACATTAATGAACAAGTCCGTTACAAAGTAAAACGACCTTATTTGAATTAATTACTTTTCTTTACATGCCGTTAGAAAACATTTTTTACTTTAGTAACCATAATGGTAACTTTCTTGAAGCGGCAGAAAATTACTTTTCCGCTTCTCCTTTGGGAGAAAAAATCCTTTTGGAGTGCTCTCTATCTGAAAATCTACCAAAGGAGAATTCTGGCTTATAGGGGTGCCAAAATGATATATATTGGTTCCATAGGCTTCCTTATATGTAGGATTTCTTATGGGATGGATCCTATTTCAAAACTTCTTCACCTTGATAGTTTGGCAGAAAACGCATCTCGTGAGTAAGAACTCGCCGATTGGAGTAGAGGAGAAGCCATTTTCAACTTTTTTGCCTATGGAGAATTCCATGAAATCTTCTTCGTTTGATCATTTCTTTTGTTTCCCATAGGTTTGATATGAGTGCTCAAAGCTTTCTTGTTCCCGACATTCCTCATTTTCCATCTTTATTTACTTCTGATATTCTTAAGTCTGTCAATTGTGAAAAATGCACCCCATATGTGATTTTCTGCCATGGAGAAGCCAAAACTTGATTTCCCGCCAATGCTGCAACTTGAAGATATGAGGCAAGGTATTTCGCCCGTATGTGTTTTTGAAGTTAGAATCTTTTAAAACATGGCCTTTACTGGATTAGGGACTTAACCTACCCAATAAAATATGATTTTCAGACCTAGAATCCCCCTGGCCTAGGAAGGAGAAGTCAAGTTAGGGAAATCCGATATAGGCCTTCTATCCTAAGGGGATTTCTAGAGTTAGACTTTGGACTTGCATGTAACTTCCATGACTATTACTACACATAAAACATCCATTTTTGTCTTGAGGTGTAAAGACCAAAAGTGGGGCAACAACTAGCTCTATCTAGGGACTTGGACATTCACATGTCTAAGAAAGGAACTCGAATCTCTAGTTTTGCAAGGTTCAACAAAAAGTTGGCTCACAACAAAACTAAAGCAAGACACAGAAAGGAAAGAAGAAAGGAAACCTAACTAGGAAAACAAAAACATGAACTAAACGTAACTATTGTACAATACAGGGGTTACCTACTTTAAATTTAGATTTGATAGAGCTTCAAATCCCGACCATTATACAGGGGTAGTACTTCTCCATCTGGATAAGTCAATTTGAAAGAATTTTTATTGAACGCCTGATGGATTTTGAAAGGTCCTTTCCACAGTGTTTCAAATTTCCCGTGCATGCCTTTTGGTGCCCTGCACTTGTCCAAGAACAACACCATGTCTCCTTCCATAAATTTCTAGGGCCTGCTCTTTTTATCAAATAGATTCTTCACATGCATATGATGACATGTGGTATGATCAACCATTTTCTCCCTTTCTTCTTCCAATTTTCTCAGATACAAGATCCTCTTCTCCAAACCGTCTTCATATATGCCATATTCTACTACTATCTTCAGCTTACAGGTTGCTAATTCCAATGGCAATGGAAGACTGGCTTCTACTCCATAGATGAGTTCAAAAGGAGATACACAAATGGATCTTTTGGGTGTCACTCTATCCGCCTAGAGGGCTTTGTAGATCTTTTTATGCCAATTTGTCTAGTTTTCTGCCACGATCTTTTTCATGATGTTCACTAAATTTTTGGTTCTAGACTCCGCTTGACCATTCCCTTGAGGGAAATAATCAGAAGAGTGGCTAATCATGATGCCATACTCAAAACAAAATTTAGTAATTTCTTGAGAGGAAAAGTATGTGGCATTATCCATAACCAACTTAGTAGGTATACCAAATCTTACCAGAATGTTTTCTTTGATGAACTCACATACTACCTCTGAAGTAGTTCTTTTGATTACCTTGGCTTCCACCCATTTCATGAAGTAGTCAGTTGCAATAATTATATAAGTATGGCCTACAGTGGACATAGGGCTTATAGGACTGATAAAATTGAGTCCCTACTGTTGGAATGGTCCTTCAATTATCACAAGTCTGAGGGGAAATGCTACTAACTGTGGCTTCCCGGTAAACATCTTGCATTTTTTGCATCTTGCCACCCACTGGTATGCATCTTTAAACATTCCCAGCCAGTAATAACATTTTTCTCAAAATTTTGAACATAGTGACAGATGAGGAGAAGTGTCCTCCACAGGCTTCATCATGAAAAACCTTTAATAGCTTCTCGTGCTACTGTTTATTGAAACATCAGAGGAATGTTCCCTCTATAGATATTTTATATAGTCTATCCTCCCAGATTACATATTTAGAAGCTTTGAGTTTTAGGTCCTGCCTTTGCTTTGAAGTTAATCCCTCAGGCCATTCACCATAGGTCAAGAAATAGACAATGTTTTCAAACCATGGGTCTTGCATACTTACCGCCAAAACCAACTGTGTAGGTCTTGGGCCTTTGTCTGCTTGGTTTTCTGCCATTGCCTTGCACAATGCATTTCCTCTTACCAACTTGGTGGGCTTGATCTCTATGTTGTATTCTTGGGTTTTGGCTACCCATGCCCCTTGGTTGTTACATCCCACATCTTGTTGAGTCAATATACTCTTCACTGCAGCATCAGGTACATACACCAAGGAGTGGGAATGTAAGATATAAAACCTAAAATTTTTAAGAGCTTTTACCACCGCAAAAGTGTGCTTTTCATTCTTAGAATATCTCAGCTCATGGTTCTTTAGAGGTGTACTCATAAAAGTGATGGGGGCTTGAATACCCTCTTAATTCTCTTGGACCAGGATGGTTGATAGGGTATGTTCAGAAGAATAACAATAGATTACAAAATCTTTCTTATAGTCTGGGTGGCATAATACTCGGGTGTCAGCTATGGCATCCTTGATTTTTTTGAAAGCTTGCTTACCAGGATCATTCCATTTGAAATTCACATTCCCCTTCATCATATCAACAATGTGTTTAGTAATTTTGGAGAAATCAGGGACAAACCTTCTGTGGAAGTTGACTTGACCAAAAAAGGACTTCACTCTAGTTTTATTCATCAGTAAAATCAGTTGCTGAATAGCTCTCACCCTTTCGAGATTGGTCCTTATACCTTCTTGGGAAACTATGTGACCCAATAGCTTCCCTTCAGTTACGCAAAACACTAATTTCTTGGGGTTCAATGAAATCCCATCCTCTTGGAACCTTTGCAATACTCTTGTTAGATCATTTATGTGATCTACTCTCTTTTTAGAGAACACAGTAAGATCATCCAGATACATACCAATGATTTTGTTCTTCATATCACTAAAAGAAATATCCATACCTCTCTGAAAAGTAGCTCTAGCATTGATCAATCCGAACGACATCCTGTGATATGCAAAGGTCCCCCACGGAGTAGTAAAATCCATTTTATGCTGATCTTCCTTCTCAACTTCTATCTAATTATATCCTGAGAAGCCATCTAACATAGACATCATCTCAGCTCCAGCCACAAAGTGCAAGAGATGATCCATGTTGGGGAGGGTGTAGTTGTCTTTCAAAGAAGATTGATTTTGATTTTTGAAGTCAACACAGATCCTTATTTCTCTATTCTTCTTCCTCAGGTACCATATTCGCAACCCATGTAGAGTGATGGATGGGATATATGATCTTTTATTTAAGCATTTTATCAACTTCTCTGAATATGGCATCAACAATTTTGGGGTTGTAGTTTCTTTGCTTCTACCTAAATGGAGTAGCTTCAGGTTTTAAGGGAATCTGGTGTTTGAATTTCCCGTTCATAAAACTTTTCGAATCTTCGTAGCTCTAGGAAAAATCATCTGAGTATTCTAGAAAAAGATTCTTGGCCTCATTCCTTTCTTCTTCTATACAACACTTCCCAATATTAATCATTTTGGGATCTTTTTCAGTTCTAATATTCATTCCTTCATATTCACCAGTGGTAGGCCCTCTTTCAATTCTTTTCTTTTTCACAAACATGTCACGTCTATTGAAGAGTTTTTCAAAAGTGATCAGATGGGGCGGAATGATATTACCTTGCAATTGAATAACATCTGACTTATCTTTCTTTGGCTCACTTTGGTGGCTTCCTTTACAGTTGCTATGAATATCTTTGTGGAAGTCACCACCGCTCTCCAAAAAGAGAAGGAGATTTTTTTCATCTTCAAAATCTTTCCAATCCTCCATGTTATCGGGCATAGATGGTCGATATATAACTTCCACTTGGTATTTTTTATGTTTGAATTCTAGGTGGGGAAGTAGTAATGAAGCTGAGACAGCTAAAGAATCAGCTTTGGAATTCAACTCTCTTGGCACAGATTCAATAAAGAAAGCATCCAATGCTTCTATTTCATCCCATACTCTGTTTCTGTAGTTCTTCAACCCCTGGTTCTTTACAGAGTACTGATTCTTGACTTGTCATACAATTAGCTCAGGATCACCACGAGCTCTCAGAATTTTCACACCTCTTTCTTTTGCGGAAGTAATCCCTAACAGAAGGGCTTCATATTCGACGGTGTTGTTGGTGTTTCCAAACTCTAATTTGTAATCCAAAAGCTCACATACTCCATCTAGTGATATCAAAACCACACCTGCACCAGATCCTGACAACGCACAACTGTCGTCAAATTCAAGAGTCCATATCTGTGGTGGTGTTTCTTCAGAGGAAAATTGTTTTTCCTCTTTGACGGTTTTCATTCCTTTCTCAAGTTCATCAGTGAACAACATATAATTTCCAAAATCCAATTCTTGATACAATATTTGAGCTTTAGGGTCATCAGATTTCAACACTGTAAACTTAGCCTTTTCCTCAGGGACTAGTTTAATCTTTTTATTACCTACTGGGATTAAGGCTTGGGACCAATCCAGCTTTATCTCCCCTCCAAGTTCTCTACAAAAACTCCTAGTTAGCAACAGACCATAGCTAGCAGGTATATCATCGACGAGGATGGTTAACAACATCTTCTTCTCGGGATGTGCTGCTAAGGCCACTTGGGCATCCTTAATCTGGCCAACCAGGGGTACTTGCTTGGAATCCATAGAGTAACACCTACCATGGGCTTTAGTGAGAGTAAGTCCCAAGGCTTTGGCCACAGTAGATGGCATTACATTGTCTGATGCTCTGGAGCCTATTATACAATTGCTCAACCTGTAATCGTTAATATATAAAGATACATAGAATGGATCAGGATTTTTTCCTGGGAAGGTGGCTAAAATGGATGACTCTCTCTGTTCAACTGGGTCTACAAATAAGGTCTCATTTTCTATAGTAGTCATGACGTTTTGATTTAACTCTTGATTCCCTCCTTTACAATAATCTACCAGCTTTTGCAACTCAACATGATTAGACTTAAGATAGTCTATTGGGGAAATCTGAATTTTGGAATCTCTACAGAATTGGATAATGTTTGAAAAAGAGTTTTTTTCTTTACCTAGTTGAGGAATCCTCGTACCTTGATTGGGCTCCTTTGAGTTGGAAGTAGATGCCTCATTATTTTTAGGTAGTGACGAACCATGGCCTTTATCTTTCTGACTCCGAGTCAGGACCATATAAGAGGTTCCATCTATGGTGGCATAACATGTTGCTTCTTGCTCTGAATTTGATTCATACTCTAAATATAAGTTTTCAGAGTCGCCATGTGAGTATGAATCTGGTTCAGCTCTAGATGTTCCAGCATTCCACTCGTCGGTCTGATGCATTTTCCAAGCATAGGCTACATCAGGACAGCTTTCCCCATCATGATTTGTGGTTAAGTGGAAGGTACACATCTTCCCTCTTTTAGGAGGGGCATCTATAGCTAGCCTCTATGGTGGAGTAGTCAATTGTAACATTTTTCCTTCTGCATTCCTCTCGTCGTTATATCTTCCAGGCTGCTCTTGAAATTTTTGTTGGTAGGGATTATTGAATCTGGGAAGTTGTTTCTTGAAGGTAGTGAATTCATTAGACAATTTTTGGAGCATCTTGTCAGATGATGTAGTATTGCTACTGCTGGCTCTAGACTGTATCTCCCTTTTCCATTTCTCAGATGAAATCATGTGGTCCTCGAGTTCTACAGTGGTTCTCTATGTGGCATCCAAATTTGGAAGGTTCATTCTCCTTAGATCATAATTGATGTCCGATGGCATAACACTTATGAAGAAAGTTTTCAAATTTCCTGCTATAGGCCTCTCAGCCGCTGGGATACGATTTACCAGCTTATTAAATTTAGCTATAAAATCTCTCATGCTGATCGATGGTTCTTTCTTGATAGAAGTCAATTGAGTCAACAGAGCATGTTCATCTTCAGTAGTCTTAAACCTTCTTTCAAAGGTGTCTCTCATAGTAGCCCAATTGGTAATAGAAGAATCAGGTAAATGATGAAACCAATCAGTGGCACCTTCGACGAGAGTCTCAACGAATAGCCTGATGGCCACATCTTCTTCTCAGAATGCTAGAATATTAACTGAAGCAAAGAATGCGACAATATGCTTGTCTGTAGACACCTTCCTATCTCCAAAAAATTTGGGAAAGTTCTTTCTAGAGCCTGTAGGGAGAGGGTTATATGCCGCTAGTTGCAGGGGCCCAACTGCAACGGCCCAAGGGAGTGCCATGGTTACTTGGGGTAAGTAGGGTGTTAGATTGATGATAGGAGGGGCAACTACTCCGTGCAATGTCAACACTTGGAAAGTGGTGGATAACTGGGTGGTTTTCTTAGGAGGTGAAGAAGGTTTGCTCCGGCTCCTTATGGTTCTGTTTCTTTGACGATGTACTTCTAGGAGAGCAAAGATAATATCCACAAGTCTCTCAAAAAATAGGTCCATGCTACCTTCTTTCTTGGTACTTCTGAGAAATCTTTTAGGTTCCAGATTTTCACCTAATGCTGTGGTCTAACTTCGCACTCTACCCTTCTTAGATTTCTTCTTTGTATGGCTCTCTAAAGTGCTTCTGCTCTAGCTTCTTCTAGTTCAAGCACTTGACTGGCATTTCTATAGTGTTCAATGCTTCTCCTGTATCTCCAGATGAAAGTATTTAATGAGGAAATGAGATCCTCTTGATCATCTTGGAACCCAAGATTAGGTTGGAGCACAGGAATTATATTTTCATGGGGAAGCACCATCTTTCCTCATTGTATGATTTTTGGTAAAATGGCTGTTTGATCCCCAATAGAGTCGCCAAAAATCTGTTGGTAAATAGATTTTTCTTTCGAATGTAACTCTAAAATACCCAAAAATGTTTAAGAACAATTGAATACAACAGTTGGGAAATAGTTACTTAAGAACCTATTTTCCCTCTGAATTTGAAGGTACAACTCCCTTATATGAATAATATTCAATGAATTTCAATCTTTCCTAATCTAATAGGGGTATGCTCTTAACCCGAGAGCAGGAGAGGTAAACCAAGCCAAATCTAGATAGAAAATAGCTCTGGCAAATTAAACACAAATCTAAATCTAGCCAATTCTAAGACGTTATCAATCGGATTAACTACCAAAGCTGGTGATGCATGGATGATTGCTAAAATGCACATGCAAGACTGAAAGCTAACAATATAATGATATGAGTCAATCCATATCGTAAGGACATTCCCAAAACTTAGAGTAGCAACTGATTTTCCCCTTAATTAACCGTATCAAATCTTAATACAAAATTCTGGTTCAAATATAGATTACAAATCACACTCCAAAGAGAAGTACAAATTCAACAGAAAGATAAATGAAATGCAACGGAACAGTTAAAGAAATGGCATTTAGACATACACAATTGACTCAACAACAATGATATTCTTCACACCAAAATTTAGCCGACCTTTTCATTGATTTTTGGATTAATACATACAGAGTTCCAGATTGGACCGTTACAAAAGGGGGAACCAAAATGGTTCAACTTCCCAACCAAAAATGATAACCAAAGGTTTATCCATTACAAAACTTAGCCAAAAATAGCACAAGGGGGGAATATATTTATGATTCAGTTTCCTTCCCCTTATCTAATTTGGCCCTATAGGCGATGACAGTAATGATGACTTGGATAAGCTCTTCATGTTTGTTAATGTGGACATTGGTGTAACAGACAAGCCATCTAGAATGTTCTTTGGCTAGAGTCTTGATTGCTTCTATCTGGTCTTTCAGTTCTTCCATAGCCCTAAAGATGCACCCACTCAATTGTTGGAGTTCTGGCACCTTGTCTAAATTAGTCGAAGACTGCTCCGCTAACTTATGTAGATAATATGTGAATGACTTTTGCATGTTGGCCACCCCAACTATTTCTTTACCTTCTCCGCTAGTTTGTGATTCCACATGATTTCCTAGGAGGAGTTTATAATCTTTACTCTGCTCCTCTTACACCTTAACATCTGTTTGTTGTAGTCCTATCTCAACTTGAATGATCATCTCAATTTTGAACTCTAGACTTTGGATCCATTTGATCAAGGGCTCATAACCCTTATGTAGGATCTTAGCTTTTAGGGCCTCTTTAGTCTTCATTTTCACTGCCACATGCAACATGACTATGCATTCTTGGCATCTCACTCTCTCTGTAGTGAGAGTTTGTAAATTCTTCTCAATGTTGCTCTTCTCTATTTCTAGCCTCAGAACAACATTACCTAACTACTCAATGATCACTAGACCTTCTGATTTGAGCCTCTTGATCCACCTCTTACCGATCTATCTGTAATGCCGATCTTCTTGCAACTTAGCCAGGATGGATTGGTTCTCAATAGTACTAGGGTCGAAGCAAGTTGGGGTACTGGGAGCACTTGCAATAGGAGTCAGGAGCTGTCTGATGAACTTAGTCAGCTGAGCTACTTCCGCCTTGAGCTAAATTTTGGAAGTCTTGAGGTCTTCTAGCTCTTCCTCTATTACTACATTAGTGGACTTCCACCAATCCACTTTGGTATTGTGTCGAGCCAAGCCCATATCAAATGACTGCAACTAAAAGTCAGAAGCCACTAGATCTTCGAGTTTGCCTTCTTTGGTGGGCTTGGCTACTTCCATGGTGAAGTGCCCTATCTCAAGATCACGGCCCAGGGTAGACATTGTCTTTACGCTCTTCTACTTGCTTGTAGTAGCCTTGGGCTAAAAAGCCTGTGACAGAGTGTCCTTGCTGGGAATTGCTTCCTCCACCCTCTTCCTTTTGCACTCTAGAGTGTTTTCTATCCATGACTCTGCGCTAGTGACCTTGTTGGCAGAGACTAATTCTTCAATGAATAGTTTCCTAATGAGTGGAGGACTAGCTTTGGGACAGGAGGCAAATGGATTCACTGAAGTAGGTGAGGAGGAGATCAAATTCACAACCTGAGAAAACTCCTGTTGCTCCCCACCTCTCTTATCAAAATTTGTAGAGGTACTAGGGCTATCCTCTCCAACTTCAACTATAATAGGGGATGCCCTCTTTGGAGTTTCTTGGGTCGAACTGCCGGCTGAATTATCTATAGAAATGATACTAATTGGCTGTTTAGATTTTATAGCTTTAGAGAGCTCAGCTGCAGACTTAATTTGATTCATCGGGTCAGCTTCTTCTATGACTCTGACATCTGGAAGAGGACCCTCTCCATAGGTCTTCTCTAAGAGAGAAGGTTTCTCAGACTCATCACCTCCTCCCGAAGGTTGAATTGATCCCTTTTCAATGGTAGGGATTGTTGTTGAGGAAGTGGTTGCCACACCAGTAGTTGCCTTCATCAGAGTTCGTTGAGTGGGAGGCTTCCTCTCTGACCTCTTCTTGTGGCCGGCAGTCCACTCAACCCATTGAGCTATTCTTTTGTAAATACCCTCCATTAGAGTCTTTAAGTCACTTACTTCCTAGTCCACCATAGGCTCTGAGCTGATAGGGGTGGAATTTATTTTTTCCAAGTAGGTTTCATCGTATAGATGATTACCATCATCTTCTAGCCCTTCCACCACAATGTTAACATTGAACTTTTTGATCTGTTCAATGGTTAGCCAGGCATAGAATCTTTCCTTTCTCTCCAAATCATCTATGCAGTTGGCCCAATAGTCTTCAAGATTAGGTACATGGTGAATGGATTGGCTCATCTTTAAGACATCTCTGGCATAATCAACCGGGTCATAATGTGTCCTCAGAATGTCATATGTTGCCAGAGAGAACTTCTTCGAGAATGTTTTAAGGACATTCTTCACCTCTGATCGGGATGCACAGCTATAAGCTCCGATGGCCATTAGGAACCCATAACATTTCTTCTTCGCCTCTAAATAGATTAGGTTCACCTAGAGCACTTGCCTCATTAATTTTTTCAGCACGATCATGTCTGTAGGGTATCTGGGCAGCTTCAAAGGAAAGTCATCGAAACCTGCAAGATGAAGATATGAGAAATCTTTGAACTAAATAAAATAGCATCCAAATTGGCTTATAAAACCCATGTCTTTGGGAGAAAATCTCCTCTCTGGGCAACCTTGTAGCTCCCTGCACAGTCTCATTGTAAAGGCATCATTAACCATGAGATAATCAACATAACTATTTTATAGCTGCAGAGAATGGAAAAACTCATAGCTTTTCACATCGTCTGGGAATTCCTCTAATCTAGGAAGTCCAGGCTAGATTTGAATTATAGCTAAAATATATGTAAGGATAGAAGACATGTAAAATTAATTCTGGAACTTGGCCCTATTTAGGGTGTCTGAGAGATTCTTGCTCACCATCAAGGCCCAGTTAATAAAATGATGCTGAGAATAGATTATCTGGACCAGGAAGAAATGCTGTTCAATAAAATTAAAAGCTTCACTCTCACCTCTAATCCTGTGGAGTAATACTAGGATGTCCATGATCTTGGGTTTCAGATTTGCACCAAATAATGTTTTGGGCAGTTTGCCCTTGGCGCTCTTGGGTTCTTTAAACCATGAATTCATAATTTCTCTTTTCCAGACTGGTCTCTTTGCTGAATATTCAGAAACCACCAGGCTATAAATCATCTCAGAGTATTCTTCCTACTCTGGAATGCGGAGGGAGTTTTGGATAGATTCTCTATCAATGGAGAGGAGCACCGAGTTGTCTGGTAGGAGAATTTTCTTAGTGTCCGGGTTGTATTAGGCTATACATTCCCAGACCAACTCAGGATCTTGAACGACTATAGGAAAACTAGTGGCCTCGACTAACCCACTCTCATTAAGTTTCTTAGTGATAGGGTGTATTTGTTCTACTCTCAATCTATTCTAAAAGTTCTGTATGTTGAAGAACTTCAGCGAGGTATATGAGATCTTGTGCCACTCAGAGGTAAAACCTTTCATTCTGTCAAATCCCACAAATCTAGAAGCCATGTATGTATGATTCACCTTGGAAATTTGAATTTCTCTTCAAAAAATAGAGACAAGGAGAAACTAGTGTTAGCTACTTTGAATTCAGACAATTTGGTGAACAATGGTGGTTCCAATTCAAAATATTCAACTAATTTTATACTTTTTGAATTCTTACCATTTAACGACCGACTTCCTGCGCCACATGAATGAAAAGACCTTTAAATTAATAAACAAGTCCGTTACAAAGTAAAACGGCCTTATTTGAATTAATTAATTTGATTTACATGCTGTTAGAAAACATTTTTTTACTTTAGTAACCGTAACGATAACTTTCTTGAAGTGGTAGAAAATTACTTTTCCGCTTCTCCTTTGGGCGAAAAAATCCTTTTGGAGTGCTCTCTATCTGAAAATCCGCCAAAGGAGAATTTTGGCTTATAGGGGTGCCAAAATGATATTTATTGGTTCCATAGGCTTCTTTATACGTAGGATTTCTTATGGGATGGATCCTATTTCAAAACTTCTTCACCTTGATAGTTTGGCAGTAAACGCATCTCGTGAGTCAGAACCCGCTGGTAGGAGCAGAGGAGAAGCTATCTTCTGCTTTTTCGCCTATGGTAAATTCCATGAAATCTTCTTCATTTGATCATTTCTTTTGTTTCTCATAGGTTTGATATGAGTGCTCAAAGCTTTCTTGTTCCCAAAATTCCTTATTTTCCTTCTTTATTTACTTCTGATATTCTTAAGTCTGTCAATTGTGGAAAACGCACCCCATATGTGATTTTCCGCCATGGAGAAGCCAAAACTTGATTTCCTGCAAATGCTACAACTTGAAGATATGAGGCAAGGTATTTCACCCGTATGTGATTTTGAAGTTAGAATCTTTTAAAACATGGCCTTTACGGGACTTCACCTACCCAATAAAATATGATTTTCGGACCTAGAATCCCCCCGACCTAGGAAGGAGAAGTCAAGTTAGGGAAATCCGATAAAGGCCTTCTATCCTAAGGGTATTTCTAGACTTAGACTTTAGCCTTGCATGAAACTTCCATGACTATTACTACACATAAAACATCCATTTTTGTGTTGAGGTATAAAAACCAAAAGTGGGGCAACAATTGGTTAAGTCATCATGATTTAAAGTTGATTTGAAAGAAAATTAAAGAAAGGTTCATTTAATAATGACAATTTTGTGATGTGTTCCAGTGGCGAACCTTAACATGCGTGAATGTATTTATGAAAATAATTTGAATTAATGCTTGCTTTCTTAGAATGATCAGCTATCCTGTACTTCAATTTTTCTCGGAAAGCAAAACAAAAACATCTTGCGTCTGTAGGAAGGCCTCCATTTTTTTTAATTTTCTGTAGAAACTGAGCATATCCTGTAGAGCTATTTTATTTTTCATTTGCAATGGTTGGATACCTTCAGAGGCACGAGCCAATGGATCATCAAGTGTTACTTGGGGACTTGGCTGCCTGTGAGTTGTTTCAGAAATGGGGATGGCTGGACTACTACTTAAGCCTTAATGGCTTCGATGATGAAATTGCTTTTCAATTTCTGAATACTTTGAACAATGAGTTTGCAGTAGTGAAAGGTCTGAGGGTTGAATTTTTAGAAGATATCATGGTAGAGGTTAGAAATTTTCCACAGGAAGGGGAAAAGTGGACAAAAGATATCAACTTGCACTCGGCTAGGGCACAATTTACCCTGCATAGTGACCCACAGTTGGAGATTGATAAGAAGCAGGGCACTTCAAGAATGTCATTACCCATGGAGTTTTTACATCCAACCACATTTATCATATCCTACTTCACCTATGAGGGACGTTACAAGTACCTACATGGACTGCACTTCAAGATTCTGAGTGCCCTCCGCCATGAAAATAGGCTATTAAATTTACCTAGTTTTCTTTTTAATATTGTGAAAAAATAGGCGTCTCTTGTTCAGTCAGGAAAATCACAATCTATTTCCCATCATTGTTTAATTAAGTTAATTGTAGAAAGGGAGTTAATTAAACAGTCAATTGGGACTTGGGGAGGAATTCTTGGCTATGGAAGATTTAGCACCTAGGGTGGTTGGTCTGAGAGGCCAGGGTGTAGGTAGTAGGGTTAACACAACAATAGGGGTTTGTAAAGTAATCCATAAAATAGAACCCATTCCTGAAGCATCCTCTTCAAGACCTACCCTATCTAGGAAAAGAGCCTACAATGATAACACTCCTATTTCTGATAAAAAGGAAAGAAAAACTAGAGAAGCTGCTGCCGCTCCTGACACTTCACTGTCTAAAAAAACTAGGTCTACTGTTGTAAAGGGAAAGGATAAAACTATAGATACAAAGGAAATGACTCCAGAACAACAGCCAGCTGATAATGAAAATATGAATAAGATGCTCGGGGAACCCTTGCCTTCTTCCAAGGAGGCAACACCAGAAGAACCTCCTATAGCCATTACAGGGGAGGTGTCCTCCACCAAAAAGAAATGCAAGGAACCTATGAGCCCTTTTCAAACCCCTATGAGGAAGAGTGCTATACTTTCTTCTAGTGCTATTAAAGAAAGCAAAACCCCTGATTTAATTATAAATGTTCAATCCTTTGAATCTATAGAAAAGTCCTCTTCAGAGGAAATGGCTTCAAAAAGAGCAGATAGTGATACCCTAGCCCACATTGTGGATGATGAAGCTATAGTTGATCCACAAGTTGAATACATCTTTGTGGACAATGATAAGGATTCTTTAGAAACAGAAGGATTTTGAAATAATTCTGGTCAAGATTCTGATGACAGTTTAGAGAATCTTCCTCCTGATGAATTTCCTATCATAAATGAGGACATTATAGAGGAAGTGTTTGAACAATTGAGCAAGGATGGATTGGACACATTAGCCAAGGTAGCTGAATCATCCTAGGTGAATGATTCGATAAAAACCCTTGTTATCTGGAAAGGAAAAGCTTCTATTGATGAATCCTGCTCAGCAGATGACTCAGTAAAAACTTGTGACAAGGGGAAAGGGGCTACTTTCACTAATGTGGAGAAAGTAAAGATCCCTCAAGCTACATCTGAGTGGATTAATGTTCTTCAATAAGAACCCATGCCACCCTCAGATTTATCCACACCGTTAGCAGCAGGATTGAGTTTGTACCGAAATATCACCTGGGAAAAGACACAATGGGAACTGGAGATAGAGAAATTAAAAAGGATAATTGAGGAGAAGGCTTATCAACTTGAGAAGAAAACAAATCAGATTGCAGTATTGGATAGGAGAATTGAGTAGATCACTAAATTGATTCCTGCAACAATGACATGTAGGTCACCTTCTCCATTTTATGCATTGTTCCTTAAGGAACAATTTGTTAACTTTCAATTGACACGGATTGTTGAGGGATTAAATCCTTCCATTGCTACACCTCACAACTTCTATGATGCCTTTCGGTCAGCACCTATTGCCATCAAGAATCTGTTATGTGAGTTATATCTACACAATCTAGCTATGCCTGACAATAGAGAATGGAATTCACTTCCTTACGTAGGAGATGTGTAGTTGAGGGCAGTTATGTCCTAGATTCAGAATGAGATTAGTAGAGAGAATGAGGCTCTCCCATATCAAAGTAGTGAATTAGACACACCCCTGATGATGAGGCCTGAAGTCCAAAGCTCTAGGTGGACATTCCTTGATTGGATCTCAATTAGGATGAACCCTAGTGGGTCCCGCAAGGTTCTTCCAGTCAGAGAACATGGATATGCAGATTGGGAACAACATTCTTCACAAGATGTTGAGGCCACAATTGCAGCTTGTAGGTAGTAGTGGATAAGGATGCCCCATGAACTAAAAATCAGGGAGCCCCATTCTCCACAAAATTTAACTCTTTCTACTCGCCATGTTCCATGGTTTATAATGTGTTGCCCCACTTTTCATCCTGTACCCATGCTGTCAAAGTGGAGGATTTTGAAGTTAGATAGCCAGTCTGGTCAATCTGAGTCTAGATCTAAGTCTTTCTTAGGTAGGCTATCTTTGTCGGGTTTCCCTATCATTGCCTTTCCTTCTCTTAGCCGGGTGGGTTGTTCTGAGGTCTCATTATTTTGGGTAGGTTGTAGATCCTAACCCGGTAAAGATTTGTGCTCCAATCGATGTTCTTTCTCAGGCAGAGATCAAAGACTGGTATGGATCGATTCTACAGGTCTCAACGACCCTAATGCAACAAACAAAGAGAAATTTGGTTAAGAAATGAGCGAGAACGAGCTTGGCGGGATTTCAGAAATCATCTTCTCCATGGCGGAATTCTACCTAAGAAGGTAATTTTCCGCAAAGGCAGAAAAGAAGAACTTTGCACTGTGCGGGTTTCGCACCTCTCAAGTGATTTTCTGCAAAGAAGAACTTTGCATTGTGCGGGTTTCACACCTCTTCTGGTGATTTTCCGCAAGCTTAGTTATAATAAGGTAGGCCCGATTTATTAAAAAGGAATATTATGTTATTTTTTTAAGAGATCAAATAAAGCATGTGCTTTAAGTTAAGTAGCCCGCACACTTAAAAATGACATGCGAAAAGATAGGTAGTGGCTTCTCCATATTGCGGGTTTCGCACCCCCTCATACATTTTCTGCCAAGGAGAAGCTTCAGTCTCATTTTCTACGAAGAGAAGCCAAGTTGCAAATTTTCGCCAAGAGAAGCTCTTTTCCCATTTTCCGCAACGGAGAAGCACTTTTCCAATTTTCTGCCAAGGAGAAGCTCTTTTCCCATTTTCTGCAATGGAGAAGCTCTTTTCCAATTTTCCGCAATGGAGAAGCAGATTTGGTATTTTCTATCGGAAGCATTCAGTTTGGGATTTTCCACCAATTGCATTAAAGGCCCGAGTTCAAGATAAAGATGAGGATTCTCGATACCATTTGAGGTTGAAATCAAAACTGAATAGCATCAAACATGTGAAAAACATAAGCAGTTATTTGACCCCGAAGCCCAATGGATTGGACTCGACAGATGTCATTAAAGAGAAGATGAAGGATTCAAATTGAAGTGTCACAGTTTGATTGATGTTTCTGCAAGTGGCACAAACAGAGCTACAAAACTGCAAAAGCTGAGTGGGCACATACACGTGGACATGGAAGAGATGCCAAAGATTATCGGACAAAGATGGAAAAGGGAAAGGAAGCCAAATGATTCAACTTCCCCTTTTCTTTTCTATTTCTTTTCCCTTGTAATTAGTTAGCGACAGAAGTGGTTTCTTTCCATCTGTCATTTAGAGGGAGATGAACCGATTAAACTTCCTTTGTAACGGTCATCCCCCGGCTCTAGATGTATAAGTTGAAAGATTAATAAAAGGTCAGAAATTTTTTGGTGTGGAATGCTTGATGTTGCAGAGACAATTGAAGGTGTTTTATGTCAATTATTTTCTGTTGCAGTTAATTAGATGGTTCTTTCTCTTAGTCTAAGTTACATTAAGAAAGAAAGGATGTTTCATTCTTTTGTTGTGAGGGTGTGAATAAACCTCAGTAGGATGTGCTGTGGGATATTCAGAGAAGAGCTAGATAGAAGTTGTTAATGATATGATTCTTTTTCTTAATCTGAATTGTAGTAGGAAGGGAAAGATGTTTTGTTCCTCTGTTTTGAGGATGTGAATGAACCTCAGTAGGATGTGCTGTGGGATATTCAGAGAAGGATTCATTAGAAGTTTTCATCATTTCATTTATCTTTCTGTTAGTAGTTGCTGTAGATTAGTTAGTGCTGAGCGTATGAAGTCATAAGATGTGTGAGTTCTATAGCTTGGTTCATAGATTAGAAAGCTCTTCTTGCCTGGATTAATTTTTGTCTAGGCTTAATTCAGTTTGCCTCTTCTACTCTCGGGTTAAGAGCATACCCTGTGTTAGTTTTAGGATCAAGACATAATTCATTGCATATCATTCCAAAAGGGAGCTGTACCTACCAATTCAGAGAAAAGCCAGTAATTAGAGACAGGATTTTCAACTGTTGTAATCAAATATTGTTCATAATTTGGGCACTAAGAGTCATATTCCTAAGAAGTAAGAAAGGAAAAATCTGTTTACTAACAGATTTTTGGCGACTCCGCTGGGGACTTGAATAGTCGCTAGATCAATACATGGTATCATGAGGATAGATGGTACTCCCTCATGAGAATATCTTTCCAGTGCTCCAACCAAACCTTGGTTTTCAAGACGACCAAGAAGACATAAGCTCGTCTCTCAATACATTTGTTTGGAGGTATAGGAGGAACGCTGAGCATTACAGAAATGCGAGCCAGGTATTAGAGGAAGAAGAAAGAAGGGTGGAAGCTTTAGAAAGAGCTATTCAAAGGAGGAATATCTGGAGAGCAGAAAGATAAGCACAAAGAGAATCCCAGTAGTAAACTTTTCCCAGCACCCTGGAACGCATAAAGTTCCTCAGGAGTACCAGAGAATAGGGTGGGCGAGATCCTACGTTTGACAAGCTAGAAGAGCTTGGTTTTCCCATCCTAGAGGTTCCTAAAAGAAGAGGAGAAAAGAAGAGTCAGAGTAGACCGGCTTCCCCTATTAGGAATCAAATTACTTCACAAAGCGCTTGCCAGGTATTGACTCTTCATGGTATCAATACTCCCTCGGTTGTTAATTTTCCTCCATATAGTGCAAGGGCTTTCATGGCTACTCGATGGGCTGCAGCAGTTGGACCTTTAGCGTTAGCGGCTTATCATCTGCTTCCTGCGGGGTCGAGAAATAATTTCCCTAAGTTTTCCAGTGACGGACAGGTCACTCCAGATGAACATATTAAAGCATTCTTTGCAGCCACTAACATCTTGGGGGTGGCACATGAGGACATTGCTGTAAGATTATTCATTGAGACTCTAACAGAGAATGCCGCGGATTGGTTCTACCATATGGATGATGGCTCTATCACTAGCTGGGACATGATGAGAATGGTGTTTGAAGCCTGATTTAAGACTGCAGAAGATGAGCATGCTCTGTTAACACAACTGGCATCCATCAAGAAGAAACCTCACATGAGTATGAGGGATTTTGTAGCCAGTTTCAACAAAATTACCAGTAGAATCCCTGCTGCTGCTAGGCCTACTGCCAGTAATCTCAAAACGTTCTTCATAAGTGTGATGCCTCTAGATATTAATTATGACTTAAGACGGGCACGCCCTACTAATTTAGCAGATGCACAAATAAGAGCCATTGAGTGCGAGGATGACTTAATCTCTATGGGAAAGTGGAAAAGGGAGATTCAAACCAAGGGAAGCTCCAGCAATACTACGTCATCTAATGAGATGCTTCAGAAGTTGTCAAATGAGTTGTTCACGATGAAGAAGAAATTACCGGGTTTCAACAACTCTTATCAGCGAAATTTTTAGAATGTGCCGGGAAGAGGTGCAGATAATAAGTTCCTGCAGCTTACAGGCACCCAGCCGAGATTGCAGATCGAGGAAGCACCCAAGAAAGGGAACATGTGTGTGTTTCATTTGACTATAGATCATGATGGTGAGAACTACCCAGAGACCGTCCGTATAATGCAGTTATTGGCCACCAATGAGCTGAATGTAGCAGCTCCTTGTGCAGATTTGGATACATACTCCAATGGCGACTCTGGAAATTTATTTGTGGAGTATAAATCTGACTCTAAAATCAAAGGTGAATGCTATGCTACCATTGATGGGACTTCGTATCAAGTACTCACTCGGGGATAGAAGTTGAAGAACCAGTCTTCGAGCCAACCTCTCAAAGGTGACTCTGTTCCTTCCACGAGCAATGCCCATGCTGATCAAGGAGCCTCAAATTCTCAAACGGGTAAGGATAAAGCACCTT
>MU224175.1:2166002-2193835 GCA_018584345.1 Thuja plicata
TGGAGAAGCAGATTTGGTATTTTCCGCCGGAAGCATTCAGTTTGGGATTTTCCGCCAATTGCATTAAAGGCCCGAGTTCAAGATAAAGATGAGGATTCTCGATACCATTTGAGGTTGAAATCGAAATTGAATAGCATCAAACATGTGAAAAACATAAACAGTTATTTGACCCCCCGAAGCCCAATGGATTGGACTCGACAGATGTCATTAAAGAGAAGATGAAGGATTCAAATTGAAGTGTCACAGTTTGATTGATGCTTCTACAAGTGGCACGAATAGAGCTACAGAACTGCAAAAGCTGAGTGGGCACATACACATGGACATGGAAGAGCTGCCAAATATTATCGGACAAAGATGGAAAAGGGAAAGGAAGCCAAATGATTCAACTTCCCCTTTTCTTTTCTGTTTCTTTTCCCTTGTAATTAGTTAGTGACAGAATTGGTTTCTTGCCATCTATCATTTAGAGGGAGATGAACCAATTAAACTTCCTTTGTAACGGTCATCCCCTGGCTCTAGATGTATGAAGTTGAAATATTAATGAAAGGTCAGGAAATTTTTGGTGTGGAATGCTTGATGTTGCAGAGACAATTGAAGGTGTTTTATGTCAATTATTTTCTGTTCCAATTAATTAGATGGTTCTTTATCTTAGTCTAAGTTACATTAAGAAAGAAAATGTTTCATTCTTTTGTTGTGAGGATGTGAATAAACCTCAGTAGGATGTGCTGTGGGATATTCAGAGAAGAGCTAGATAGAAGTTGTTAATGATATGATTCTTTTTCTTAATCTGAATTGCAGTAGGAAGGGAAAGATGTTTCATTCCTCTATTTTGAGGATGTGAACGAACCTCAGTAGGATGTGCTGTGGGATATTCGGAGAAGGATTCATTAGAAGTTTTCAACATTTCATTTATCCTTTTGTTAGTAGTTTTTGTAGATTAGTTAGTGCTGAGCGTATGAAGTCATAAGATGTGTGAGTTCTACAGCTTGGTTCATAGATTAGAAAGCTCTCCTTGCCTGGATTAAGTTCTGTTTAGGCTTAATTTGGTTTGCCTCTTCTGCTCTTGGGTTAAGAGAATACCCTGTGTTAGTTTTAGGATCAAGACATAATTCATTGCATATCATTCCAAAAGGGAGCTGTACCTACCAATTCAGAGAAAAGCCAGTAATCAGAGACAGGCTTTTCAACTGTTGTAATCAGATATTGTTCATAATTTGGGCACTAAGAGTCATATTCCTAAGAAGTAAGAAAGGACAAATCTGTTTACTAACATAATGTTGGGCCGCACACAACTACATTATTGGATGCCCTTACGGTTTCAACCTCCAATCTTCCTACAACCTTTGCTGGCAGTAAATGAGAACGCAGAAGAGCATGATATGGTTAAGGAAAGACAGAGGTGGGATAGACTTCAGAAAAGTCATGGATACTTCATTTATGTTGTTGATGAACAGGGTGAGAAGACCACCAGTGATGTGAGGCTTAGGGCTAGGATCCAAAATTTCATGATTGCTGGGGACCAGCAATAGTACAGTTGGGGGGAATAGTGAGCCTCTCAGAAGGCCATCTTTTCTGTGTGTTTACTTTCCTTTTTCAGCATTTTATTTTCAAAGCAGAAACTTTAAACTTATGGTTTTTATATATATTTTATATGTAAGGACATAAGTAGGTAAAATGGATGGTAAAAACATAATGTATTTTGCTTGGAACTGATGGATAGAAGTTGTAGGATATAAGTGATTGCATGTTGAATAGATAGTCCTTTTCCCTATGCTATGTTTATCGGTAGTCTCCTTCCTATAGCCAAATGTTGTGCAAGAATATTTAATGAAATATCACACTTCTTTCTTAGTATTAAATGATAAAATATATTTATGCGTCGAAAGTTATGTATGCTAACCATTTTGTAGGAGTTAAGTCATGGCACATTCAAGAATTCTAGCATGGTGTTGAAAGGGTCAACAATAGCCGTTACCTTTAGAAGCGCCAGCATAAAGCAAGGAATTAAGTAACATGATTAAAGATGGGTGTGTCATAGAACTCTCACAGAGGAACGAGCCAGTGTAGTTCTTGAGGAGATACCGCGCGCAGATCTAGAACCATTGCATGCTATATTCTGGGAAGAACTTGAAGACCTACTAGTGCTATTTGAGATTTATGTTATGAGCACTATGTATCTATTAGTGATCCTCATTAATGGAGTGATCCTAGATTTAGGTAGTAGTGTAGTTCCTCCTTAAATAAGTGGAATTTTGTAGTTCCACAGGAGAGTTAGTTGATATAATTTCTGGAATAGAATTTGACATTGTAGCACTATTTATTTTCCAAGTATAATTTCTCCATGAATGAATAGAGTGCATAATTTGAGTTTCAATTTCTTATCTTGATTGCATTTCTATTCACTCATCCAAGGGGGCCCACTTGGTGAGTGAATCATTTTATTAGATTAGAAGTTATTTCCTTGCTCATTAAGAAGTAAATAGAACTCTGGTGTTCCTGTAGTCACTAGTAACAGAACTGGTGCACTGTTCCTGCAGCATAGGTGAGAAGAGTAATCCCTACTCGTGATTACTATTTTCTTAGCATAATTGCATTCAATTGAGATAGTACAGATTCTTGAAGCATAATATATTTTGATTCCATAGGTCTAGATATGAGAATCAAGGAGGTTTGAAGCATATACTTTGCAAACACCATTCCAAATTTACGTCCCTGGTTGATAATTAAATGAGACTAAATAATCTACTTAGCAGCCATTTAGGGTGTCCAATCCTGAAGTAGCAGTCCAATGCTATGTGTTTCTGAGATGATTGTTTGGCCAAGCATTGGGTTTCCATGTTAAAATTCTGGTGTCAACTTCTGTGAATGTTTATGTTGAGTTTTACTGTTAAGTTTCTACATGTTGATTACATCTGAATAGTAGATTGCATATATATGTTGTTGTTTTATGTTATTTCTTCCTAGAAGATCTGAGTTGTTCAAATTGGTATAAAGTTTTATGGGTACATCTAGACATGAGGATAATTAATTCACCCCCCCTCTCAGTTATTCTAAATTCAATCTAATAATAAGTGCTTGGATGTCACCTTTGCTGTTATACCTACTTTTGATTGATTCCAAGTGAAACTACTACATCCTTGGCTAACTTCCATGAAAGATATTCCTTCTACTATCCATACACATTTTAAGCTACCTCACAATGGAGAAATTATCATGATCAAGCATACTCTAGATCAACCATCAACAATTTTGGGAAACTTCACCCTTGACTTATATTGGCCTCAACCACCTCAACCATTACAACACTGAAAAGGCAATATGTTCCTATCCTATCAAAATTTCAAACATGACATGATATCAAAGTTGAGGAAACCTAAGGATATTCCACTTCCTCATCCTAGAACTAGACTCCTTCCTATACCTTTCATTCCTCCTATATATGATTCAATATCTCCTATTGTATCTTAAAGTGTCTAACATCTTCAATCTCTCAACCTACTTAGGTTCCTTCAGTTCCTCCTCTTACAAAGGGAGAAATGGAGCCAATGTTGATTGATCCAAAACTTTCCCAAATTTTAAGTCAAACCAAAAGAAACCATAGGGCTAAAGACTAAAATTGAAGACATTGTGCCAAGACCCATAAACTTGCTTCCCAAAACATTTCCTCCCCTAAGACACCCAAAAATGCTTTGATCCCATTTGAGGGTGAACCCACAATAGTGGGTTACACGTTTTTGCCTGAACAAACACATAACTCTACATTTTAATAAAAAACTTTTAGATTTGGATGCATATTGCTGTTAAACTATTTGAAATCAGAAGATGAAGGAAACTAGATTATTTTAGAATTTTTTCTCTAGATTCTAAATATATTTTTTAATTTATTTGAATGGTTTTTTCTTTCTCCCACAAAAACTGGTATGTTACTAAAAACGTCATTTTCAAAGAGTTACAGTGTTTTCATAAAGTATAATTTTTTTCTAAAATAGCTATCAATGTGTTAGGTCCTATTTGAGTTGCCATGATCAAAGAAGTTTTACCCTTTGATGTTTTTCTTGAAGTCTTACCTGATTTCCCCCCCTTTTTGGGAAGAAGAAGTCCAAGTTAAAAAGCTTTGAAATGTCAGTTTTCCCTCCGAACTTATTCTTTAAAGGTGTCGTGAACTCATCTCGTGAGAATCAGTTCTCTTGGTCAAGTGTTGGTATCAAATTTTCCTTCATGAACCACTTTGAACCACTTTGAACCTTGGTTCAAAGTAGTTCAATCAAATGTTTTTGACCTAGTTTTGGTGATTGCAGGTGGGACCCCGGGACACGTCATCGAACCACTTCGAACCTCTTTGAACCTCAGTTCAAAGTAGTTCAAAGCAGTTCAGCGAAGGATTCAATAAAGCGTAAAAGTGATGCGATGTTTGAGTTGATGGATGATATGACATGTTAGAGTGTATCCACCAAAGTAATGGTATGGAAATTTGGACAAGTAGTCAGCCATGTGGGAAGAGTCAGTTGGCAATGTGGGTTAAGGCAGATGTTCTTTCAGCACAAACAAAGGGATAGCATTTAATATGGCATTACTGATTAAAGAGGGCTCAATTAAGTGAAGTAATGGTTAAATGTCATGTCAACGGCTTCAACTCAGTCTGGCTTACGCGCGACATTTAATTTTCATGCCTTGGCTGATTTTCCTCGCATAGTGAGTTTCTTTAAATTCCCTTTCTTCAGCTCATTTATTCCAAATGCTAAGTTGTGGAGTCTCAGCTATGGAGGACAGAAGTGTGGGTTTTTCATTTCAACAGAAAGTAGGTAATGCCCAATAATCCCTCCATTTGCTTCACTATTTTATGCCTGGCTATTCTCTTTTCTCAAAGAATTACAGTCTTTATTTGCTTGAGTAGAAGTAGAAAGAGATGAGGTCTAGCATGCATTTCTTTGGAAACACTACAAGTCTAGTCTGTAGAACCCCAATCATTACAAACACAGATTTGTTGGGATTCGAGGTAGAAAAACTAGTTGAAGTGTTGAAAGATTCAGTGGAAGAGGAGTATACTGTAGAGTTTTTGTCCAATGGTTTACTCCAAGCTGCTGCTTTTCCCCCAGCTGTGATATGTACAAAGATTATTCAACAATGCATATATTGTTATGACATAAATTCTAAGGGTGTGTTGAATACTAAGGGTAAGAGTATCTTAACCATAAATTGAGAAATGATAATGTTTGTCTTAAAAATTCTAGATGAAACTTTTGCTAGTTTTACTCCCACTCAGTCGCTAGCACAATTCTGAGAAAGGAGTGACAAGAAGCTTAGTAACATAACCTGGAAGTGGACTGTATAAAATTACAAGGGTGGTTCTAGACTACCCAAGGTTCTAACCAAGGACCATATGAAGAACCACATCCATAATATCATGGTTTTATTGCACAGAATAAGAGGTTCAGAAAAAGTAATTCTCTTTGAAGACTGGATGTATCATTTCATAGAAATTGTGTTAGAAGGCAAACAGAATATGGACTAGGATGAAATAATCATGAGCTCACTAAGAGATTAGCTCAAATAGGCACAAGCTATGTGAAAATAATTATATATGTCCTCCTATTTGACCTATTGCCTTGCATGTACCCAAGATCTTACTGGAATTCCTCATGAACCATGGACTGGAGACATAACCATTTTTGAGTATTTCCCTCTGCTAAGGAAGCACAGAGTCTTAGAAGAGTATAGGAGGGTTCATGATGTATTTTTTGGGAGATTGTGTAACCAGTTAGCTAGAACCCCAGTTCAGAGAATTTCTCCAGAGGCCCAAAGGTTAGTTCAAAGTTTCAGGAGTTTCTATATCTAGTTTCCTTGGTTCACCTATCTAAGAGTCAGTGGTTTTGATGAAGAACCTCTCAGATTGCCTAGGTTCTTCTTTGATTGTTTCATCTTAGTAGTAATCTATAGACAAATGTTTATAGTAATAAAGAATAATCTTCCAGAAGATAAGTGGGATATAATGTTTCCAATCAGACTTGGAAATCTAGTATGCAAGAGTATGATAGATGCATCAGTAATAGGAAGCAATTTGGTTGGCTTTCATATGTAGTTTTATGAGTCAAGAAGGGGATTCAACAATAAAGGATTTTCCATGAAGGCATTCAATTTGAAACAATAGATGGACCCGAGCCCGCATTTAGAAGATTTATGGGAGGATTTAGGAAGTGAAAGGGAAATTCAAGTAAGAGATCATTCCAGGTTGTTGATCCCCCAAATTAGAAGCCTGCAGCTGAAACTTGAGATATCTGATGTGATTGAAGACGGGTTAGAAGTAATAGAACCTAGTTTTACTAAACCCAGTGCAGAATTTCTGTCAAAGGTAGATTGGATGAGGAATGAAGAAGCAAACATCAAACTGAGAGCTAGGTTCATTCTGGTCTAAATGAATGATTGGATAAAAAGAAGGAAATCAAATAAGAAGAGGATCACCTCTCCTAAAGAAACAGATGTCAAATTGATCTCAATTGAGGTCTAGCTTGATCCCTCTAATGTTTATTCTCTAATTCCTCATGTAGGTAATTTCCCTTCAAATAAGAAAAGAGTTACAGACATCCAACTGCACCCCGAACAAGATCTAGAACAAGAGCTAAAAGTTAGTCTCAGATGACTTCTCCTGACTCCAGCTTCATTGACATTGATGTCAATGATGATGATCTCTCTCTTTCACTAGAATAGAACAAAGAGATTCAAGATGCAATGATGAACAAGTTTGAGGTTCAGCAAGAAGAAGTGACTCCTGCCAAGAATGTTGAAAACAAGATGGTTCCTAATTTAGTTCCTCCTTGGCTAACTAAATCAGTAAGCAAGAAACGCATTTTCAAGCCTATTTCTTTACCAGTTAAAGATATTGTTACCAAATATGCCACTCGTACCCCAAAGATGAAGAAAGAAAAAAGCAATGCAAGGTTAATTACAAATCCCATAACAGGAAAAGTGACCGATGAAATAGATACTATCAAACATAAAGAGGGTATGCTTGAACTTGCAGTGGAAGATTTCAAAATCACAAAAATGGAATTTGGGGGCTAAACAGAGATACTCGAGATCATCTTTTCAAGTTCTTAGCAGACCATATGCTTGGTCAATCTTAGAAGGAGCGCAAGGAGAAGCGGGAACTCAAACAACTTGTGATAACGATGGCCGAGTTCCTTAGTTCGCTCGGCGAGTTTGGGGCCTTGCCTCTAGCCCAATCTCTGCAAGATTTTGACACTAACTCTATAGATAGAAAACAAATGCTGAATCAAATGCATCAAGGTAGAACTTTGATGATGGCTATGAGAAACTGGGTTGGTGGCATCATTTTAGAAGGAAATAATTTCATTCAGGAGTTTGTAACAACTTTTGCAGATAGAGAAGCTTTGATTGGGGAGATCAATACCTTGATACCAACTTGGGAATCAGATGAGGAAAAATGTGCCACTGTTATGTCCCAGATTATTGAGATAGAAGGATATGGGGTTGAGAAGTACTTGGTAGAGAATCCTATGAAACTGATAGACGCCTATATGCTCTTCATTCTTAAGAAGAATATGAATTGGAAAAGCAGTCTTTTTAAAGCGGTGATCTCGAGCTTACATGCCATAGAGGAAGATGTCAAAGAAATGCATACTAATGCACTGAAATACTTTAAAGTTGTGAACCCATCGGGCATACTTCAGTTCACCGAGGGAAATATAGATGTAGAAGCTATGACCAAGAGTTTTGGAGATGCAATGAATGATATTAAAGAAAAAGAGGAGATTATAGCTGAGGATTTCACCAGGGTTTCTAATGTGGAGTCCATGCTATACGTAAATTGGGGGCAGTTACCTAGATAGTTAGAAAAGGTTCAGAACTTCAAATGGGAAAAGAGTGCATGTCGCGCGAAGCTGAACAGTGTGAAGAATCTCCACTCTCACCCAATCCAACAGCTTGTGAGTACTTTCCAAAGCTGGAAGCTGGTCTAAGGAGCCACGTCTGGAGATGATAACTGAAGACACATGATCGCATGATGATTTTCAGGCCTATGTTTGGGGCATTTTTTTATGTTTTAACTGTTGTCAAAAACTTTTACTCTATCTATTTTGCTGGTTTGAAACTGTTTCTTTTCGGTTAGGTTGAGAGGCCGAGTTTTAAGGGAAGCCTCTCAAACCTATTAAACTATATATGCTGGAACATGATACTGGAAAAATGATGATGAAATTTTGGAATCTATTAGACTTAGATCGACATTTTCTAATTTCATTAAGATTTTACATATTTTCAATGGGAATTGAATAGAAAGATATTTTTGGATCAGATTAATCTCAGACTTAGTTTTGTGTGATCATGTTATTCTGATGCATGTTAAATTTAAATATATGAATTTAGATTTATGACATAGCGATTACTTTGTGAATTGGTATATCTGTTGTTACTGGTTTATAGTAAATACATGGTAGTTATTTGTCTTTCTAAACAATTCCCTTTCTTATTTCCGTTCAAGATTACTGTTTTCCAAATCAAAGAAGCTGTGCCTTTCTTTGTTGCTATTCTATTTTCTTTTTGTCTGATTTCACCTCAATACCTAAGAGTATTTGAGTGATCCTTATGTGCTTTTGGGTTAAAAGTACAGTCGTTGGTTTTAATTTTAGATTTTAAGTAGATATTTTTGATAGGGAGCTGTACCTCAAATAATTCAAGGGAAGCAATCATCTCATGCTTACCCAACTATTGTAAGATAGTTTGTTTCCCAAGAGGCAATAGAGTTAGTATAATTTGCAACTAAAACAGAGACAAATCTATTCACCAATAGATTTTTGGAAACTCTATTGGGGAGTGTGCTATCAAGAAGATAATAAGTAGTTGCATGTTCCGTGAATGAATAAAATAGGGTGCTGCCAGTAGTTGTGATTCCTAGGCAGGAAGAAGTTCCCCCGGTGTTGCAACCTAATTTTTTTTTCTTAGATACCCAAGAAGATATAATAGCATATCTTAATTCCTTGGCATGGAAGTTGAAGGAGAGAAATCAACAGTACCAACAAGTCCAACTTGTGATTGAAGAAGAAGAATAAATTAGGGAGTGGTGGAGGGGAATTCCCAATGCTTAGGAGGCCGTGGTTGTGGATAGAGAGGCACAAGGTCCTTAAAATAAGTTAGGTGGGATCTTGATAGGAAAAGTTGGTAGAGAAAAGATACACGAGAGGTGATCGGAGCAAAGGTTTAATAGATGCAAATTTTGAAGCTTTGAAGAATTTGAGCTTTTTCCCTGACTTTAATATCCCAATGAAAAGAAGGACCAAGACCTCAAGTAGACCCCCTTCACCTCCTAGTAGGCCCATCATATCAAAAATCATCCAAGTTGTTATCGCACCATGTACTGTAATACCCTAAGTTATAAATACTCAACCTTTAAACTTCCAACCTCCATTCATGGCCGCTAATCAGCCCTGGGGCCAAGATATAGGCCCTTTGAACTTAGGAGTCAATGCACCCACTGCCCTTCCTAAAGGAGATAATAAATTTTTGCCTATGTTTAATGGAGATGGAAAAATGACAACCGGAGATCATTTGAGTGCTTTCCATATGACATGTGGTATTCTCAATTTTCCCACTCAAGAGGTCACTGTGAGGCTTTTTGTAAGAAATTTGATAGAAGCCGCAACAGATTGGTTCAACCATTTACCTCATGGTTCTATTACAAGCTGGGATGATATGAAGGATGTGTTCAAAGCAAGGTTCAAGACTCCTGATAACGAGATCTCACTATTGCTTCAATTGAGCCAGCTAAAGAAAGAGATGCATGAACCTATGCGAGATTTTGTGGCTAAGTTTAACATGATTTTGCAAAGGATCCCTGGAAACTCCACCCCTAGCAATGAAAATAAGAAAATGTTCTTTCTCAATGCAGTAGCTCCTGATATAAGCTTTCACCTATTGAAGGAAGGAGCAACCAATTTGAATTCTGCACAAAGACAAGCCATTGAACTTGAGGATACATTCATCACGACAGGAAAGTGGAAAAGAGAAGTTCAGTCTACATGTCCCTCCTCACTAGCTACAACTGATCCTTTATTACAGAGGTTGATGAATGACATGGTGATGCTTAAAAGACAAAAAAACAAGTCAAGTTCTCCGTACCAATCCCCCTATCAAGATGTGAACCAAAAATAGTTTGGTCAAGCCCATTGTAAAATAATGGGCTCACAACCTAGGTTGCAGATTGAACAAGCACCTTAGGAAACCATGTGCTCCTTCCATTTGACAACTGACCACGATGGGTAAAATTGTCTAGACTGGCTCAGATGTCTCCAGCTAAATTCAACCAAAGATACTATTGGGATTGAAGAATATAGAGAAGAAAAATCTTCTTCTGAAATAGGAAAATCAAGTTCTTTTTATCTAGAGTATAATTCTGACTCTGAAAGAGGCTGAGATGCACTGGCAACTCGGCAAGAACCTTCGTGTGCATTCCTCACCAGAAATTAGAAGAATCAAAATTTTACTCTTGGCGTGGGTATGTCTGATGCCTTTCCAAGGAATAAAGAAGTTGGAACTGGTGATCCCTCTTCTACTCCAAAAAGCTCAGGGATTAGAATCTTGCAAAAAGGTAACATGGTTCCTACTCCTCCTGCCTTTGATTTTGTTGAATTTTGCAAAACAACTTCTATTACCATCTCTCCAGTTGAATATTTGAAAATGAATCCTAGAGAGTTAGATAGATTAGTTAAATATGTGAAAGGAGATTCTAGTCCAAATACCCAACCAAGTAGACCACTTATTGGAGAGACAATCACTGTGGAGGAACCCCCTATTTTTGTGTCTGAAGATACCCCACAGATACCAGATGATTTCCCTTACGTTAACTCTGTAGAGAATGAGATAGAATAAAAGAAGCCAAATCCTTTCTACATTTCCTTTCTTCTAAATGGAAAGAAACTCAGTAATTGTATCATTGACTCTAGGGCCTCTGACAACATAATGCTTGCTCCGGTGGCCAAAGCCCTTGGCCTTACCTTGACTAAAACTTTTGGCTGATGCTGCTCTATGGATGGGAAACAAGTACCTTTGATGGGGCAAGTGAAAGATGTGCAAGCTATCCTCACTGCGTGTCTAGATAAATGGTTAAAGCTGACAATCCTAGTAGCTGACATTCTTGCCAGTTATGGTACGTTACTGAGTAGAACTTTCTGTAAAGACATGGTAGGCAACATAAAAATGGATTGGTCTGAGGCAGTTATCCCGGTAGGCAATAAGAGGATACAACTTGAGCCAGAACCTAAAAATAAATACAATATGGTTCCCTCAGATAACCCCAAAGCTCAAATTCTCTTTCAAGAATGCCATTTTGGTAATTATGTAGTTTTATCTAAAGATGAAACTGAACCTATTGCTGCTGAACCAGAAAATGATGATTTGTGAAAAATGGAGTTCAATGGTAGTTGTTCTAATTCTAGATCAGGAGCCGGAGTAGTTATTTTTCCCCCCTATTGGGGAGAGCATCCCCTTTTCTTTTAAGCTAGATTTTAGAAATACCAATAATACAGTCGAATACAAAGTGCTACTATTAGGTATGGAAGAATAAAAACTAAGAGGGGTTAAGAAGTTGATTGCCCGAGGAGATGCTGACCTGATTGTGAAATAGGTAAGGGGATAGTTCTCACTAAAAAATGAAAAGTTAAAATACTATAGGAATTTGGTATGGGACAAGCTCGAATCTTTTGATGCTTTTTCTATTAAGTTCATACCCAGGGCTTTGAATACTAAGGTAGACTCCTTAGCAGTTTTAGCTTCACTACTTTTGCCACATCCAGATTTCAAAACTCAGAGCTATAGGATAGAAATGGTATACTGACCCAAAGTACCAAATAATGTAGAGCATTGGAAAGTATTTGATAGTGATTCCCAGCTCAGAGATTTTTTGGGGTGTGTTAACAACTTTGCAAATGTCTATTTTGAAGGATCAAAGAATGAGTGCAAGGAAACCTGTGAAGGTTCAGTGGAAGATGACGGAATCATACAACTCAAAGGAAATAAAATCCCTAAAGGATTGGTCTCTTTAGAACATCTATTTTAGAGAAAAGATGACATTACAGTTAAAGAAAAAGTGCCTCATACTCATAATCCTAAGGAATATGATAAAATCAATATAGGTGATGATATTGATCCCAAATGGATTCCTATAGGAAAGACTTGCCCCCAAAAGGAAAGAGATGAAATTAAGAAACTATTAATAGAATATAAGGATGTTTTTTCTTTGGGATATGAAGATCTTAAAATTTTTAGAGGTGGCCAATTCAGACACCACATTCCTTTGATAATGGATGCTAAGCCTTTCCGCCAGAAATTGAGAAACTATAATCCAAAAGTATCTAAAGCCATATTAAAAGAAGTGGAAAAGATACTGCAAGCAAGAATTATCTATCATATTCATCACTCAACTTGGATCGTTAATATAGTTCCTGTAAGGAAAAAGAACGGTGAAATTAGGATTTGTGTAGATTTTCAGAATTTAAACCAGGCCAGCCTCAAAGACAATTATGCGTTGCTAGTGATGGAACATGTGCTTTAGGCAGTATCAGGATCAAAAGTAATGTCCATGTTGGATGGTTATTTTGGATATAACCAAATTAGTGTGGCAAAGGAGGACCAGCATAAGACGACCTTTATAACACCTTGGGGTACTTTTGCATACAAAAAAATGCCATTTGGGTTAATCAATGCTAGCGCCACTTTTGAGAGGGCAATGAATTATTCATTCAGAGATGTTTTCAATAGGATCATTGTGATTTATCTGGATGATTTGACCATATTTTCAAAAAGCAGGAGTTGTCATCAGAAGGATATTGAGACAATATTACAGAGGTGCAGAAGTCATGGTATATCCCTGAATTTGAAGAAGTCAGTCTTCTTTGTCGAAGAAGGTAAGCTGTTAGGACATATTGTTTTGAAGAAGGGTGTCAAGATCGATCTAGATAGAGTCAGGGCTATTCAACAGCTCAGCTTACCATCCAGCTGAAGTAGCTTGAAATCTTTTTTTGGCCAGATAAACTTTTTAAGAGCTTTTGTCCCTGAATTTTCAAAAATAACTAAGCATATGGTAGATATGTTAACCGAGAAGGTTCCCTTTAAGTGGAATGAAGAAGGATAGGGAGATTTCAATGAAGTTAAAGCAACAATAGCTCAAACTCCAGTCCCGGTGAGCTTGGATTTTAAAAAGGACTTTAATATCTACTGTTATGCATCAGAACATACTCTATCTAGTATTTTCATGCAGAAAGATGATATGGGATGGGAGGCACCCATTGCTTTCATGAGTAATCTAATGAAGAAACATGAACTCAAGTACTCCCAAATTGAGAAACATGCCTTTGTTGTAGTGAAGGCAGTCAAACAATTCAGATATTACATCTTACATTCCCATGCTATGGTATATCTTCTAGAGACAGCGGTCAAAAGTATCTTGACTCAAAAGGAAATAGGAATGAATAATAGAGCGGTGTGGATAGCCAAAATTCAGGAATATGACCTGACCATCAAGCCAACTAATTTGGTAAGGGGATGAGGATTATGTAAACTTTTGGCTTAAGATAGAGGATCGGCAACAGAAGAAGCTAATGAAACCCCCACAGTACTACTGGTAAGTTTAACTAACCCATGGTTTTTAAATATAACATACTTTCTCACCTATGGGGAATTCCTGAATGTTTAAGTCCTCGAGAAAAGTGTAACTTAAAATTGAAGGCTTCTAAGTATGTTATTTTTCAAGATGTGTTGTATAAAAAGTGCATTGATGGGACCTTCCTGAGGTGTGTAGATGTCGCACAATAGAAATAACTACTAAGAAATTTCCATGATGAACCTTGTGGGGGACATTTTTCCTCTATTGTTACAGCTTTCAAGATTTTGCAAAATCATTTCTATTGGCCGGGAATGTTCAAAATTGTGTATCACTATGTTAAGAATTGTGAGAAATGTTAGTTGTTTACTGGGCGCCCACAACTTGTAGCATTACCCCTCAAGCCTGTTATTGTTGAAGAACCTTTTAAACAATGGGGTATAGATTTTATTGGGCCATTGAATCCCTCGTCTAGTGCAGGGCATGTATACATTCTAACAACTACTGATTACTTCACCAAGTGGGTGGAAGCGGTCCCAACCAAAAAGGCAAACTCTCAGGTTGTATGTGATTTTCTATTGAACTATATCTTTGTAAGGTTTGGGATCCCAGTCAAGATAGTGGTGGATAATGCTACATACTTTTCTTCAGAAGAGATTTCAGCTTTTTGTTATGAACATGGGATATCACTAGCTCACTCATCAGATTACTTTCCTCAGGGAAATGGCTAGGTGGAGTCTAGAAATAAGAATCTAGTGGCCATAATGAAAAAATTGATGAATGATAATCCTCATGACTGGCACAGGAAGTTATATGAAGCATTATGGGCTGATAGAACTTCTCCAAAAAGGGCTATAGGCATGTCCCCTTTTGAGCTTGTGTATGTGATAGGAGCTCATGTTTCCTTACCTCTAGAATTATCCATGGCTAAGCTGCAAGCAGTAATTGATCAAGATCAATATTTCCAAAGTTCACTAGAGAAGTGCGTCATGTACCTGAATAAACTGGAAGAGGAAAGGGATGACTTAGTGGATCATATTATAGAGCATCAATTAAAATTCAAGAAATTTTTTGATATGAGGGCTCGTACTAGGAAATTTATGGAAGGAGATGAAGTGCTTTTATGGGATAAAAGGAAGGCCCCAAAGGTTCACATGGGAAATTTGAAACTTTGTGGAAGGGCCTATTTATTATCACAAAAACAATTGGTTCTAATGCTTTTCGTTTGTCTTACCCAGATGGTGTCAACCTTCATTTCACCTACAATGGGAAAGACATGAATTTATTCAAGTTGTGATGGTGTTCCTAGGTGCTTCTATACATATTAGTTAGTTTCCTTTGCTTTCTTTAGTCATTGTTCGGTAGTTTTGCCCTTTTTCCCTTTTGTGTTCTAGTTTTGCGAAACTAGTATCTAGAGTTCTTTGCAGTTTTGACAACTTGCAGTCCCCAGATAGAGCGAGTGTTAGGTCCTATTTGAGTCACCATGATCAAATAATTTTTACCCTTTCATGTTTTTCTCAAAGTCTTACCTGATTCCACCCCCCCTTTTGGGAAGAAGTCCAAGTTAAAAATCTTTGAAATGTCAGTTTTCGCTCTGAACTTATTCTTTAAAGTTGTCGTGAACTCATCTCGTGAGAACTAGTTCTCTTGGTCAAGTGTTGGTATCAAATTTTCCTTCATGAACCACTTTGAACCTTAGTTCAAAGTAGTTCAATCAAATTTTTTTGACCTACTTTTGGTGATTGCAGGTGGGACCCTGGGACACATCATCAAACCACTTCGAACCTCTTTAAACCTTAGTTCAAAGTAGTTCAAAGAAGTTTAGCAAAGGATTCAATAAAGAATAAAGGTGATGTGATGTCTGAGTTGATGGTTGATATGACACATCATAGTGTAGCCACCGAAGTAATGGTACGACAATTTGGACAAGTAGTCAGCCACGTGGGAAGAGTCAGTTGGCAATGCGGGTTAAGGCAGATGTTCTTTTGGCATGAAAAACGGGATAACATTTAATATGGAAATAATGATTACAGAGGGCTCAATTAAGTGAAGTAATGGTTAAATGTCACATCAACAGCTTCAACTCATCCTGGCTTATGTACGACATTTAATTTTTATGCCTCGGCTGATTTTCCTCGCACAGTGAGTTTCTTTAAATTCCCTTTCTTCAGCTCATTTCTTTGAAATGCTAAGTTGTGGAGTCTCGGCTATGGATGACAGAATTGTGGGTTTTTCATTTCAACAAAAGTTAGGTAACACCCAATAAGCCCTCCATTTTCTTCACTATTTTATGCCTGGTTATCCGCTTTTCTCAAATAATTACAATCTTTATTTGCTTGAGTAGAAGTAGAAAGAGATGAGGTCTAGCATGCATTTCTTTGGAAACACTGTAAGCCTAGTCTATAGAACCCCAATCATTATAGACATAGATTTTTTGGGAGTTGAGGTAGAAAAACTAGTTGAAGTGTTGAAAGATTCATTGGAAGAGGAGTATACTGTAGATTTTTTCTCCAGTGGTTTACTCCAAGTTGTTTCTTTTCCCCCAACTGTGATATGTATAGAGCTTATTCAATAATGCATATATTGTTATGATGTCAAGTATAAGGGTGTGTTGAATAATGAGGGTAAGAGTATCTTAACCATAAACCAAGAAATGATAATGTCCATCTTCAAAATTCCAGATGAAACTTTTGCTAGTTTTACTCCCACTCAGTCGCTGGCACAATTCCGAGAAAGGAGTGACAAGAAGCTTAGTAACATAGCCCAGAAGTGGACTGTATCAAATTACAAGGGTGGTTCTAGACTACCCAAGGTTCTAACCAAGGACCATATGAAGACCCACATCCATAATATCATGGTTTTATTGCACATAATAAGAGGTTCAGAACAAGTACTTCTCTTTGAAGATTGGATGTATCATTTCATAGAAATTGTGTTAGAAGGCAAACAAAATCTGGACTGGGCTGAAATAATCACAAGCTCACTAAGAGATAAGCTCAAATTTGCACAAGCTATGTGAAAAGAATTGTATATGTCCTCCTATTTGACCTATTGCCTCGCATGTACCCAAGATCTTACCAGAATTCCTCATGAACCATGGAATGGAGACATAACCATTTTCTAGTATTGCCCTCTGCCAAGGAAGGACAGAGTCTTAGAAGAGTATAGGAGGGTTCATGATGTCTTTCTCAGGAGATTGTGTAACCAATTAGCTGGAACCCCAGTTTAGAGAATTTCTCTAGAGGCCCAAAGGTTGGTTCAAAGTTTCAGGAGTTTCTATGTCCATTTTCCTCAGTTCACCTATCTAAGAGTCGATAGTTTTGATGAAGAACCTCTCAGATTGCCTAGGTTCTATTTTGATTGTTTCATCTTAGAAAAAATCTATAGACAAATGTTCACAGTAATAAAGAATAATCTAACGGAAGATAAGTGGGATACAATGTTTCCAATCAGACTTGGAAATCTGGTATGCAAGAGTATGATAGATGCATCAGTAATAGGAAGCAATTTGGTTGGCTTTCACATGCAGTTTTATGAGTCAAGAAGGGGATTTGACAATAAAGGGTTTTCCATGAAGGCATTCAATTTGAAACAACAGATGGACCCGAGCCCGCATTTAGAAGATTTATGGGAGGATTTAGGAAGTGAAAGGGCAATTCAGGTAAGAGATCATTCCAGGTTGTTGATCCCCCAAATTAGAAGCCTGCAGCTGAAACTTGAGATATTTGATGTGATTGAAGACAGGTCAGAAGTAATTGAACCTAGTTTTATTGAACCCAGTGCAAAATTTCTGTCAAAGGTAGATTGGATGAGGAATGAAGAAGCAAACATCAAACTAAGAGATAGGTTCATTCTGGCCTACATGGATGATTGGCTAAAAAGAAGGAAATCAAATAAGAAGAGGATCACCTCTCCTAAAGAAACTTATGTCAAATTTATCTTAATTGAGGTCCAGCTTGATCCCTCTAATGTTTATTATTTGACTCCTCATGCAGGTAATTTCCCTTCAAATAGGAAAAGAGTTGCGCCCAACAGACAACCAACTGCACCCCGAACAAGATCTAGAATGAGGGATGAAAGTCAGTCTCGGATGGCTTCTCCTAACTCCATCTTGGTTGACATTGATTTCAATGATGATGATCTCTCTCTTTCACTAGAATAGATCAAAGAGATTGAAGACACAATGATGAACAAGTCTGAGGTTCAGCAAGAAGAAGTGACTCCTGCCAAGAATGTTGAAAATGGGATGGTTCCTAATTCAGTTCCTCCTTGGCTAACATAATTAGTAAGAAAGAAACATAGTTTCAAGCCTATTTCTTTACCAGTTAAAGATATTGTTACCAAATATGCGACTCGTATCCCAAAGATGAAGAAATAAAAAAGCAATGCAAGGTTAATTACAGACCCTGTAACAGGCAATGTGACCACTGAAATAGCTACTATCAAACAGAAAGAGGGTATTCTTGAACCTGCAGTGGAAGATTTTGAAATTACAAAAATGGAATTAGGGGTGTTAAACAGAGATACTCGAGATCATCTTTTCAATTTCTCAGTAGACCATATGCTTGGTCAATCTTAAAAGGACGGAAAGGAGAAGCAAGAACTCAAATAGCTTGTGATAACGATGGCCGAGTTCCTTAGTTCACTCAGCAAGGTTGGGGCCCTGTGTCTAGCCCAATCTCTACAAGATTTTGACCCTAACTCTACAATTAGCAAACAAATGCTAAAGAAAATGCATCAAGGTAGAACTTTGATGACGGCTATGAGAAACTGGGTCGGTGGAATCATTTTAGAAGGAAATAATTTCATTCAGGAGTTTGTAACAAATTTTGCAGATGACAAAGCTTTGATTGGGAAGAGAAATAACTTGATACCAACTTGGGAATCAGATGAGGAAAAATGTGCCGCTGTTATGTCCCAGATTATTGAGATAGAAGGATACGGGGTTGAGAAGTTCTTGGCAGAGAATCCTATGAAACTGATAGATGCGTGTATGCTCTTCATTCTTAAGAAGAATATGAATTGGAAAAGTGGCCTGTTTAAAGCGGTGATCTCAAGCTTATGTGCCATAGAGAAAGAGGTCAAAGAAATGCATACTAATGTGCTAAAAGACTTTAAAGTTGTGAATCCATCGGGCATACTTCAGTTCACCGAGGGAAATATAGATTCAGAAGCTATAACCAAGAGTTTTGGAGATGCAATGAATGATATTAAAGAAAAAGAGGAGATTACAGCCAAGGATTTCACCAGGGTTTCTAATGTGGAGTCCATGCTATACCTAAATTGAGGGTAGTTACCTAGACAGTTAGAAAAGGTTCAGAACTTCAAATGGGAAAAGAGCGCATGTCGTGCAAAGCTGAATGGTGTGAAGAATCTCCACTCTCACCTGATCCAAGAGCTCGTGAGTACTTTTCAGAGCTGGAAGTTGGTTCGAGGAGCCACGTCTAGAGATGATAACTAAAGACACATGATCGTATGATGATTTTCATGCCTATGTTTGGGGCATTTTGTTTATTTTTTAACTGTTGTCGAAAAACTTTTACTCTATTTGTTTTGCTGGTCTGAAACCGTTTCTTTTCGGTTAGGTTGAGAGGCCGAGTTTTAAGGGAAGCCTCTCGAACCTGTTAAACAATGTATGCTGGAACATGATACTGTAAAAAGGATGACAAAATTTTGGAATCTGTTAGACTTAGATCAACATTTTCTGATTTCGTTAATATTTTACATATTTTCTATGGGAATTGAATAGAAAGATATTTTTGGATCGGATTAATCTCAGACTTAGTTCTGTGTGATCATGTTATTCTGATGCATGTTAAATTTAAATCTGTGAATTTAGATTTATGACATATCGATTACTTTATGAATTGGTATATCTCTCGTTACTGGTTTAGAGTAAATGCATGTTATTTATTTGTCTCTCTAAACAATTCCCTTTCTTATTTCCGTTCAAGATTACTATTTTCCAAATCAAAGAAGCTGTGCCTTTCTTTGTTGCTATTCTATTTTCTTTTTGTCTGATTTCACCTCAATACCTAAGAGTATTTGAGTGATCCTTATGTGCTTTTGGGTTAAAAGTACAGTCATTGGTTTTAATTTTAGATTTTAAGTAGATATTTCTGATAGGGAGCTGTACCTCAAACAATTTAGAGGGAAGCAATCATCTCATGCTTACCCAACTATTGTAGGATAGTTTTTTTCCCAAGAGGCAATAGAGTTAGTAAAATTTGAAACTAAAACGGAGACAAATCTGTTCACCAACACAATTTGATTCTTTCAAATTTAGATTTTTAACATCCATACAGAGGGCATGCAATTCGTTTGACGACATTATCCTGATTATTGTATATTTTATTAACATTTGAAGTTGACTAAACCATAATTTTGACATACCTGGACTACATAGCTTATAACTTGTATATTTATCAAATTTTAATTTTTTTTGATAGAAAGTAGACTCAAAGACAGAGGGCACTGCTATTTTTTCATTTTTTTTCTCATTTCTACTATTTTCATTGAACGTCAAACTTAGAGGTTTATATTGGATAAAAAACCTACATTCGATTAACGCCAAAAATCATATACCTAATAAACTCAAAAAATGTCAAATTATATATAATTGTTAGAAATCTTGTTTGGAGTACTTGTTCTATGCAAAAGGACATATCCTTAGTGTTCCATTTGAGCCTTGCGATTAAGCTCCGAAGCCATGAAATCTACAGAATTTTGTAAACCTCTACAAATTGCCCTTACTCAGGGACTTTTGATAGAAAGTACTTTCAACCGAAACTAGTTAGTTTTGATCAAAAGTACTTAGTTGTTTTAACTAATCATATTGTACTTACTCAAGGAATTTCGATAGAAACAAATTAATTTCTATGGAAAGTACCTAACTAAATCCATTTGTTTGCAAATTTCAGGAGGAATTGCTTCCTCCGAAAAATTGTTACCCACTATTGTGGGTTCACACTCGACCAACCTTTGACTATCCCAAGGGAGAAAGGAAATCTTAAAAAGATAAAATTATCTTAGCATGAGAATTTTTTATTTCCATTAAGGATGCTATTGTAGTTAATTTAGATGATGATATGGATGATAATGATGCTAACAATGTCAATGAAAATAATGTTGATTCTAATAATTATGACGATATGTATGAGTTTATTGAGATTGATCTTGAACTTTCTTCAAGATTTTCAAGACATTAATCCTAACTCCTTGTGAAAAACAAAGTCACTCATCATTATAGAATGGTCCTTGTTACTTGCAGTATCTCTATCTACTATGCCTATTGCTACTCCTCTTGCACCTTGTCTACCATCCCTAAGTGATGCTAAGCAAGTTTGGGAGGTAGATGACATGCTTGAGTAACTTTCCTTGTGCAGTAGACTCTTTGGTGTATTTCTTTGTACGTGATATGGTTCCACCATGATGTCATACTTGATATTGTCTTTTTTTCCTCCTATGTTAAGATCTCTTTGGATGACCTTTATTGATATACTTGATATATATGAATTATCAAACACACATGATGACATTAATTTGTCATTAGTATTCAAACAAATTTTTTAGTAAGCCTACACCGAAAGACAGGAAAGGGCAAATTGAAGATCAGATTGGCAGATCACCAAAAAGGACTAAGTACAAAGAGAACCGATGACACAAGGTAGTGTGTAAACTAAAAATCATAATATAGAGAGTTAGAATGGAACCCAACAAAGGAACCTAAAATTCAAGTTACAGTGTAGACCAAAAAAATAGATTCAGTGCAACCAACAATAAAAACTGAAGGACAGTCAAGCATGACCGACAGACAGAACTGAAAGTCAGTTGCAACCTGCAAAAAGTGGATCTGACTTCCACGTCAGATAAAGCAAGGGTATTCTATTTATAGGATATTTAATTTTTTTTAAATCTATTTCTTTAGCGACAAGAAACATCAGTGTAAGTGTTTTAATCAGTCTAACTGATTGAACGCACATAGACTAGGAGATCTAGGTGCAAGTTGTAAACCTGATCTTAGAGTTAACATTATTTTTATCACAACTCGATGAAATCAATCCATCTATAAATAGATGATGTAATCATTCATTAGAATGTGTGTGTAAGAGAGAGGAGAACAAAATGAGAACATCTATGGATTGAATTGAGAGTTTCAAGAACTAGAGCAGAAAAAGAAGAATTTGGTTAGCAGAACCAAGAATAGAGGAAACCGATATTTAGAGGTATTATTCAATCACAGTTAAGGTGATATTATTTACATGTGAACTACATAGGATCTGTATTAGTAATAGGAGATTTCATTTACTAGATCAATTTGTAATTTTTTGTCATTCTAACAAGTGAAGCAAAGTGTAAAAATTCCTTTCAAGAAAGGTGGATTTAACAGTCCAATATCAAATCTCTTAACCGAGTGCACACTTAAAATTTTTGCTAAAAGATCTTAACAGATTAGACTTTAACAGGTCTCTACTGATACTCCTAATAGGGTGGATCATCAGAAGTGATCAAAATTGTAATCCTTAACCGGCCCCTTCCAATCTACAGATAGTGAAGTTTTGTGGGTGCCATCCCCACCGCAGTTTTTACTTCCTAACATGAGTTTTTCTGTGATATCATATCTTGTGTTATGTGTCAATTATGTTCACGAATGTTTTTATGAATGATTCATATGTTTATTAATGTTATGAATTGATATAAATCACACAAAGATAGCATAGATCATGTTGAATGGATATGAAATTGATTAAAGAACAAGAAAAAGTTTGAGGTACTGATTCACCCCTACCCTCTCAGTACTACTTCCCATTAAACCCAAAAATTGGTATCAGAGCTAAGTCTCTTCTTGGAAAGCTCAAAGGCTTAAGAGAAAATATCATACAATGGAGAAGTACAAACTTGATAGAAATATTGAGAATAAAAAGCTTGAGATACAGATGTTCTATGAACAGTATAAACAAGCCAGAATCAACATGAGACAATTTCTTGATGAGAGAAAAGGAATGGCAACTCGAAGCAATGAAAAATATTATCAAGAAGAAGAGATTCCAGATTTCTTTGAGTCTTCAGGATCAAATGCAAGAAAAGCATCAGATACATCAGAAGAGAGCATCACAAATCTAAAGGAGATCAATCAACATCTGACAGAGCAAATAAAGATGCTGCAAATCGGTTAAGAGACCCAGATGGTAAGAATGATTGATGTGATGAGTTTTGCTAGACAAGCTGAAATAGAAAGAACACTTGCCACTGATGACAAGAGGAAGATTACAAAGAAACTACAAGAAAAGGAGTTATAAATTCAAAGACATGCTAGGCATCACCATGAGCTCACATATCAAATTATTCTTATGAGTCAAGAAGCAAACAGAATAAATGTTGAACTTATTGAAAGAATATAGATTATCGGTGAACTAAGAGAAGAAAATGTAAAACAAAAGAATGAGGTTAGAATTCAGAAACAAAAAAATGAAGTTATCAGAAAGGCTAAAGAGAGAAATAAAAGAATGGATGAATTTCTAGAAGAACAACGAAGAGTAACAACAACAATGGTTTAGGCTTTATCAAAAATGGAGAATCATAAAATCAATCCAATCCAAAGAATGTTTAAGAAAATCCAAGACCAAGAAATCTTACATGAAAACACTGTGGAAAGAAAGTTCAAACAACAAATGTATGCAGAGGCAAAATGAAAGGTATTCCCAAATCTACACCTTCATTCATAGGATTATATTATAAATGTAACAAGAAAGGACATAAGGTGTATGAATGTAAGTCTAAAATGGATCAACCAAAGAAGGAAACCTACATGGACAAATATTGTCCTGCATGCAAGATGAATGGGCACACAAGTCTTGAATGCTAAAAAAATAAAAGGCAAGCATGGAAGCCAAAATTTCAAGAAACTCCATATCAACCGAAGAGAATCGATAATCAATATGTATGGGACTACAATACTTGGACAAACTGTACAACATGTGGTAGATATGGAAACATTGCTACAAACTATATGAGACTATGGACTAGAAAGTCTAGAGGATGGACTAACCCCAGAATGGCATGCTTACACTGTCATAAAGTTGGTCATCTCAAAAAGGACTGCAAAGAACGAATGACAGAGACAAGCACATATCCCAATGGAAACACCATTGAAGATATCCGGAAGGCAAGAGACAAGATGTGGAGAAAAGGTTCAAGTAATGATGAAGCTAGAATGAGCAATGCAAATGGTGACACCCCATCCAATGGATCTGATGACATCACCAACCCTACCTAAGCAGAACAAGTAGGTATGGAACTGCATTAACACAAATTTATTACTTTACATCAGTTCCATAATATGTTGAAGTAATTCCAAATTAGCATAAGAAAGATGCATCATGGTTACACTTGTTGAAATATGTGAGAACTATGTCTTCAGGCATATATACCAAAACCCGTTGGTCTACACTTAAAGCAAAGTCTGCCTATATTTACCAAGAGACATCGGTTATAAGCAAATTTGTTAGTATTAACTGAGCCGTGTCGGTAAAAAAAGCACATGAACAAGTTGTCTATGTTACCAAAACCTATCGGTAAAGGCTAAGTCCACTTTGACTACTTAGAAATGTTGTAAGAATCACTGATG
The DNA here is from genome assembly GCA_018584345.1 of Thuja plicata. Classification (NCBI taxonomy): domain Eukaryota; kingdom Viridiplantae; phylum Streptophyta; class Pinopsida; order Cupressales; family Cupressaceae; genus Thuja; species Thuja plicata. The sequence continues at coordinate 2,190,233 of MU224175.1, forward strand.
GTAATGAAGTCTTCACCAAAAAACTCAGTCTTTAGACATCGACGAGTTGGTGAGCATTTATTACATGCATTTTAGGGCAACGACTATAAATAGGGCATCAGAGTGACTCATTTGTCATGACACTTAGAGCAGAGCGAGCGAAGGCAATTTTGAGTAGAAAGGAACCAAGTTGTAGAGAAATCATGACTCGACCTACAAGCATTTCAAAATAGTTTAGAGATCATTACGAACACAATAGTAAGTTCTAAAGACCAACAATTCTGTGTTTTCACTTATTTACACAGAAGCCCTAATTTCTAAAAATGGCATCAACATCACGATCCATAAAAGCTAAGAATGCAAAGAAGGATGAGTTAAAACTCATCAAGAATACTGCCTGTGAGGAACCCAAATATAAGATCCATCCAAAGGTTGCCTCACAACCTGATGACACTGGTGCGTTTTCACGCATACCAGCTAGGGTTTTGTTGGTCAAAGACATCCGATCTTTCATACACTTCAAGATTGCAGAGATTGGAACGTCAGAGATGGAAGAAGCTTACCTGAAGCTTTGTAACGATGATGGAACCCTTAAGGAAGAACACAAGCACATTGAGGTAAAAGGGATTACCAATGCCCTAAAGTTTCTAAAGGTCTTCAAAATTGATTGGATTCAGTTAGTACTAAGCAGGATGCATAACAACAAGTTATGGTTGGATGAACCAAAGGAAATCACCTGAGATGTCATCCATGCGGTCACCAGTTACCCCTTAACCGATAAATTAAAGGCACTAAAGCATCCACTGAAGGCAGAGACTGAAAAGATGACTGGAGCCAAATGGGATGGTTGTGGATTGAAAGTGACAACAATAAACAATGATGAAATTAAGTTCAGTGCATGTGTATTGGGCTACAAATTTTTAGTATTTCATTAGGTGCTGTGGACACAACTTACAAAATTGTGAAGAAAGGTACACAATTAGACTTATCCGAGCTACTCCTGAACCATCTGAAGGAAAACCTAAAAACAATCAGGAATGAAAACTCAAACACCTGTAAGTTTGACTCATTAATCATGTGTATTTTCTTTTATTTTCAAGAGAAGTTCCCATTAGTTGGAGATGTGAAATGGGACAACACCAAACTAGTCACCATGCAAATCAGTGAGAATATAGCTGCACTAGGAGATAATTTTGAAGCTGTCATGGATGAATACTTCAATGTATTCAAAGACCGAATGCAAAAGAGGGTAAGAATCCCCGAGAAACTAATTGAGTAGTATAAGGATGAGATATGCTTCATGGTTGACAAAGATCATACTTCATCAAACCTGTAGTAGCAAGGACAATATGGTTGCAACCACTGGAATATGAGATCAACATTGATCTTGCAACAAAGGCAATTGATGCCTTAGTCAATGAACCATTGGAAAAAAAGAAACCAAGGTTTGGAACATGTAAAGAAGCTAAGTCAAGAATTAAATCAGACCTAGTTGTTAAGAAAATAGTCAAGAAGAAGGAAAAAATGGTAAAGAATCTCAAGAAGATTCTATCAGTGGATGAGGAAGAAGCTGAGAAGGTTGAAGAAATTGAACAAGAGGAGGAAACCGAAGAAAAGGTGTCTGTCAGTAAAGATGAAGAAAATACTGACTCAGAGGAAACATAGTTAGACTCACCACCTCCTCCACCATAAAAAAGACCAAGAACTATAGCTGCTTCAAGGACCAGAAGCCAAACATCCAAAGAGTCTACTCCTTCACATCTTAAGAAAGGAAAAGTCAGGACTTACAAGAGAAAAGCCCCTGCACCGAAGAGAGGAAAAAACAAGAAGGGTAGAATATACATCACAACCTGAGAGGATATAGAGGACACCGAGCAAGATGAAGCCTTAGAGGCATAAAATGTCAAGGTAAAAGAACCTAACACTATTGATGAAATTTGTGTTTGTATTGCAAATTCTGGATCCATTACTGATCCACACATTAGAAAATGGGGGAAAATAAATCAAGAAGATCAAAACAAAATTGAAGAAGCCATGATAGATAAGATGTATAACTTCAAATATCTACCCATACAATTTGAAGGAAGTTATGTTCCACGGGAACTCTTGGAAATATTATCTGCCCGTTGGACATTTGCTTTGGCAAATGAGAAAGAAATCAGAGAGAGAATACTTGTGTCTCTAATGCCACCTGAATCTAGAAAGGTAGAGATAAATGAAATGGAGAAACACAAGAAATAATTCACGCCAAAGATAAGGGCATACAAATTTCTTGAAGGAAAGTTGATTGAACTTGAAAAGGACAGTCATAATAAATGGTGCAAAATAATGAACCAACCAGTAGAGAAAGATAGCCCCAAAAAAGACCTTCAACAACAAGATGTTGATAAGGCAACCCAAGATGATACATCCATTAAGCTGGATAAAGAGGAAGATGAAAAAACATGGAATAAAAATGTAGATATGGTAGATGAAATATGGGATGATACCACAAATGACAATGTTGTGGATACCAATCTCATCGACATTACCGATGACCTAGCAAATGAAATCAACAAGGATGAAGATGTCACTGTTGTAAAAGATACAACCGATGAACATGACACAATAATTGATGGAGCACAGGTGAACATTCCAGGCAAACTCCCAATATTGATACAGGCTATCAATATCATGCAACAAACAAGTATATAACCTAACAAGGAAACTCCAAAGGATGTAGGAGAAGAAGAAAATAAAGACACACCGATGATCAAAAAAACATCAGAGATACTCAAGATGTAACCGATACTAACAAGGTTACAGATGGAGATAAGGAAAAAGATGTGGAACCTCAAGAAAAGAATGAGAACACCAAAATAGATGATGCAAAGTGTATGTGTTAACTTTGGCCTTGTTAATCAACCACACACTTAAACATAGTCCTTCTTCACCAGGTACATACAAGACTGAATATGAGTTATTCATCCTACCTGCCTGCGTGATTCAACCTATTGCCTTCTATCTAGATGGGGTTTTTGAAATTGCTCTCAGAACGAGAGTCTCACAACCATGGACCAATCTAAGAACGAAGGATTTATCATGATGAATGCAATACAATGCAAGATTATGCTAAGAAATGAAAGATGTGAGATAATCTAAACATGATTGCTAAATGTCATTACTCTAGAAATTGAAGTTATGCTATTGCAAAAATGAAGTTATTCTATATGAGCTTATCAAGAAAATGAGACAATAATTCAGTATCCTGACAATGCAAAAGTGAGTGGTAATCAGGAGGTTTTGAATGAAGAATGAGAGTTCTTTTATAGACTATGAGAGGATCAGAATAGAAACTTTCCTTTTTGAAATAAAACAAATAGAAAAGCCAGTTAAAAACAGAAAGCTTTATTGAAAAGAATTCAATAAATTGTTTTCTTCCTGCTTTAATTGTTTTCTTTCTTTGATTTAATATTGTTTTATTTGAATTTAATTGTTTTATTTCTCTTTTAAAGCAAAATTAATTCAAAGTTTCCATTTCTGAATAAAAGAAATTTTTTTGATAGAATATTCAATTAATTAAATAAATATGACCTCATAATTGCTTTTTCTCAATTATCTGAATATTAAATTCAATTATTGAAA
>MU224175.1:2254530-2275592 GCA_018584345.1 Thuja plicata
AGGGCTAAATATGCAACTAATTACACTCTTTCTAGTTAGAAGGCAATAGGCCGATATTAGTGGTTTCTAACGTTTCATCTAACCATTTGAACTAATGCAATGACCTATTGAGTGTTTGTGTTGTTTTCAATAGGTACCTAAATACACACACATAGACAGTGTAGGATTATACAAAGAATGTACAGATAGCCGAAGCACACACAAGGGCCGAAGCATGACTCGTAGGCTGGCTAAAATAGATATATATATAGGCATATACATAAGATTACAACATATACAATGTATACATAAAAATTTACACTACTTTATAGAATATACAGAGCATACATACTATTAAAATTGCACAGAGGGTAGACAACCCTTTGGCAGATCCAACCCACCAACGAGAGGTGAAAAAAAGCCAGCACAAGGACATGGAAAAATGAAAACAAAATAGACAAACCAGAACCAGACAGAAGCAAGAAACAAAGAACCAAAACAAAAAGCAGAACGAAAATAAGCGAGGCAGAAACAAGAACCAAAAAACCAGACAACAGAAAGAAGAGAGCCAAAAGCCTACCTAGGAAGACAGAGAATGCAGGAAATATGAGCACGGGGGCACTCTGCAACAAGTTCACCTTCAAGAAACCATGAGAAAAAACTGCAAATCACTTGTTTAATCAACCACTAAGCACAGGGAGAAAAATGTTGTTTAGATCGCCTTAATCGCCTTAAAATCACTCTGAGTACTCTAAGTGTTTAATTGTGGTAAATGTGAAAATGACAGGTAACTTCTATTTATACCCTTAGGGTAAAAATGGGTTCCATTCTCTCCACAAACTCTGGAACAAGAAAACCTCTGGATCTCAGGCCCGGGGATTCCATGCGAAATCATCTTCCTATGAAAGAAGACATGATGACAGAGAATCCCGGAGTCTAGAATCTAGATGACTCAAAAGAAAAAATAAACTCTGGGACCGGGTTCCAGAGACAAAAGAAGACAAAAGAAAGAGAAAGACAACCCTCGAGGAAGAAAATCTTGAAGGGAAACAAAGGAAACAAAAGAAACCAAAGAAAAGAGCAAAAGCGAAAAAGGGGGACCCAACATTTTTCCTACAAACTTTAGGGACGGGTATGTAGGGCATAACAAATGGTGACTATCTAGGATGAATGCCTTAGTGCATTCAAGAACTTCAGAATCTCTAGTTAGAAAAACCAGAATTAATCTTTACCTAGAGCCCTCTTCTTACAAAGTGCGATGTGTCTGAGAAAACCAGACTCATCATTGATTCAATCTTTCGGTATTTCATCAGTTGTGAAGTGTGTGCTTTGAAAGAAAACCAAGCTGATGACCACCGAGAGAAGCAGAGAGGAGGCACTAAGCAAATCAAACCAAAGTCATCATATCTTGCATGTTTCCCCCGGATACCAGAATGATCTATTCTTCAGTTCTTTTTTTTCTTTTCCTTTCTGGATGGAAAGGCGGTACTTCTTTCACCGTGAACCTTAAGCTTAGCTAATTTTAATAAGTTTCAAACTTGGCCAATCAGCCAGTGCAAACGATCTACCCTCAAGGTGTCTGATTACTTGCTTCTTGAATTTTCTATAAACTGATGTCCAAACTGTCAAGATGTGAATCTGATGAAGATTACCCATAACTTTTTACCATACTTATAGAACAACTCTGGAGGGCAGATAAATTCCACCATGTTAACAATAGATTCCAAATTCACTGGAATGTACAAGGTACTGTTACAAAGACTAGATGTTATGTGAAGCATACCTGCCTACAAGATGAAGGTAACACGATGGGAACTTGGAAAACAAAAGAAAGTGAAAAAGTGAAAAACAAAAGGAAAACACAGAAAGGAAAAGGCAGTCCCAGAGGACGGCCAAAAAACTATTTACAAGGTACTCCAAATGGAGCACTAGGAAAGATATTTACAAGCAAGAACTTTTACATAAAGTACAACTTTGGACAAACTCACCACCTACCTTACTCAAAATAGTGCTTGAGAAACTTCCCATTGATAGGAAATAGGAAGGCTTCTCCAGTCATAGTGTTGAGGTAATAAGTATTTGCCCCGCAGATCTCAACTATCAAATATGGTCCAAGCTAGAGCCATTGAAACTTAGTGTGCTTTCCCTTCTTTTCCTGGGCCTTGTCCCACAAGAGAACCAAGTCTGAAATCTGAAAGGCCTTATACTGGGCTCTTCGGTCAAACCATCTTTTCACTATTGCTTGATGATGCATGAAATGTTCAAGGGCTATGTCTCTTTGTTCCTCCATTCACACCAGATATTACAAGCCAAACTTCCACAATGTTGTCCCGGTTGCTGAATTCCTACATAAACTATAAAATCAGGATCTGTAAGTTGATGGGGAATACTGGATTCTAGCCATAAACCAGATGGAATGGGGATGTCCCTAGGGCTGCCTTTATTCAGATGGGATCTTCCTAGAGGGTGAACCTAAGATTTTGGTTCCAGTCCTGAGGGTTTTTCTCTAACAGATGTTTGATCACCTCAAGTAGATTTGTGTTGGTTGATTCAGCAACACCATTACCCGGGGGTAGTAGTTGGTGGAGAACTTCTGGGTGATCTTTCTTTCATAGGTCCATTCAAGAAATTACACCAAAGAATACACTAGACCATTGTCACACACTATAGAAAAAGGCATTCCAAATCTTGTGACTATGTTTTCTTCTAGGAATTTTATAACTACATCTGCCGTGTTATTTTTGCAAGGAATCGCTTCAGACCACCGGGTGTAGTAATCGGTAGCAGTCAAAATGTACCAGTGGTTGGAAGATGAGTTGGGGTTGATTTCCATGATAAATTCAAATGCCCATTGGGCGAAGGGTCTAGCTTTGAAGACTGGCTGCAAAGGCATAGCCGGGTTCCGCTCATGATGTGCCACTGTTTGACAAGTATGGCACCTCCTAACATGAGTTTAGACATACTTAAAGATACAGGGCCAACAGTATCCAGCCTGGAGGATCTGATGGGTAGTGGTGTTAGCTGAGCCATGCCCAGTTCCAAATTGCCCATGAAATTCTTCAATTATCTTTGCAGCTTGGTCACTATCTATGCACTAGAGGTATACCCCTTCATAATTCCTGCAAAAAAGCATTCCATTTTTTTTATCATGAAGTGTGCACTTTTCAGCCGTAGGGCATGACGTTTGCTTTAGGGTAGCCCCTCTGGGCATCTATTGTTCAAAAATAAGTATACTAGGTCGGTGTACCATGGATCTTGAGTGATGGAATCCATTGTATATGTTTGGAATTCGATATCTGGAGTTCCTTCTGCCATCGCTCTACGTAGTCCCTGGCCTCAGACTATCTTCATGGGTTGCATTTCCAAATCATACTCTTGGAGGATGGCCATCCATTTCCCCCATCATTCACCCAATTCACTCTGTAGGAGCAGAGACTTAACTGCTTGGTCCAGGATGATAGCGTGCACTTTGCATCAATGTATTCTCAGAGAACTGCGAGAATCTTCTCCTTCTCCTCTGGGGAGTAGGAGGTGCCAATGTGTACCAATTTTTCTTCACCGGGTTGGTCGATGTTAACTTTTCCAAATTTTTCTCCCTCTGAGGTAGATGATATCTTTTCCCAGCTCCAAGAGTCTGAGTCAAAGATTCATTCCAGTGCTACCATCCCCTTAGGGATGGTGTTGGTTGGAAAGTCTATGATCCCATCATCTTCTTCACCCTTCCCAGTATCTTCGTGATCTCTTTCTTCTACTATCTGGTCTTCGAAGACACCAACATTGGCCATGAAGGCCAGAATATGTTGATCATCCTCAAAGACCTAAAAGTGGGTGACATTGTCTGGAATGGATGGGGTGGGGACCATCTCAACGAATAATTTCTAGAGCCGAGAGCAAGCCATTGGATCGAGGGTGCTGGCAGATAGGAAAAGGGCATCCAGAACGTACTTTATTTTCTGGGGAATGAGTTCAATGCCAAAGGCATCAAAATATTCGATGAGGCTCCATGCCTAGTTTTGGTATGCGGCCAACCTTTTATCATGACAAGTGTATTGGCTCTCAGCCTGCTTTACGATCAACTCTGAATCACCCAGCGCCCTAAGGCGAGTGATTCCCTTTCTTAAAGAAAATAGGAGTTTGAGGACCAAGGCCTCGTACTCCATGATGTTGTTCATGTATTTAAACTATAGCCTATAAGATGCAAGGAAGGATTTCCCTCGCGGGTTGATTAATTCCACTTCGGCCCCACAGTGTTGTTTAGACTGGGACCCATCAAACTTAAGGGTCCACAAGTCACTATTCGTTGTCTAGGGCTGGGAAGGTGAAGTGGCTTTTGGATTATTTATGGGAAGGTTGGGGGGAGTTTCCTTCGGCTTTGATGTCGCGTGGGTGAGGTTTTCCTCTGGAGAAGCCTGTGGTAGAGATCCTTAGACCAGCAGCACCTAAGGGACACCGCCAAAATTATTGTTGGGTCCAGGCAGATCTGCTTCGTGTTTCTTCTCCTGGAGGGCATTAATATGGCTGGTAGCAACGGTAATGCAAGGTTCACACTCTAGTTCTGAATGTTTCTGATAATGCACCTGGCACCAAGTGCTGCATAAGAGTGTATTGGGGGTTGCTATGATACCATGTGAGTTAACCTCACCACTTAAATTTTTTTCTAAGTCCTGGATCCTCTGAGAAACTATCACAACTGTGTCTCCGCCCGACCCAGTACAAAGGGTATAGACTATCTGAGCTTTCTTTGCCTTGGGGGGATTCTGTGCTTGTGCCATCATCTCTACCAAAGAGAGATGGGCCTTGGCTAGTGTTGGGGCCTTCCTTTTTCTAGAGTCCACCAACCATTGTGGTGGCAGGGGTGGCCTTGCTACCAAATTTTGGTCCAGTAAATCCCCTCCGGGGTTCTGTTACGCATCCCTGGTATTTTGAGTCTCTCTAGACTCTTTCTCTATATCCTTTGGTCCACCAGCATCATCCACCTTGGTGGCATTAGTGTCATCTTCCCTGGTGTCCACGTCTTTATCAGTGTCAGATTTTACATCTGTATTCCCGGGGTTCTGCCTCTCATCTCGTTGTTGTTTTTGTTGTTGTTGTCCTTCATCGGCTCCCTCTGCCAGAATTTTCTCCTTTGTTTGCATATTTTCTAGAGGTGGTGGAGGTATCGGTCTGAGATTCAACATTTGGGCTACTGTGATTACCTCACCAATGGTTACCCTCTTTGGGGTAGGAGCCAGAATTTGAAGCATGGTGGCTGAGATCACGGTTGCTCCCATAGGTCCGGTTCTCTCAGCAGTTGCCGGTTGGTCATTCTATGCTTGCCTTTCCTCCGCGGTGTTGGTCTATGGGACCTGTATCTCTGGAAAATCAAATACATTTATCTGCTGTTGCATCTTCTCCCCTTCTTCCTGACCTTCCTTCCCTATGGAAGCTTCTTTCTCCGGGGTCTCCTTTTCAGCAAGAATCACCACTTCCTCCTAGGAAGCTATTTCTTCTACTGCTTTCCCAATATCCCCCTGCAGGTTTAAAAGTTCATATTTCTTGAATATGTCATCGAAATCATCGCATGGAGGGGAGGTCTCCAGGGGATCTTTGGGTTGATTATCTGGCTTCGGGGAGTCCGAGGAGACAATTTGTATTTCAGGGATGCTAGGCATCCCGAGCTCCAGCTCCACCTTTGGCTAAGGATCAGTTATTCTTTTCTTTTTCCTCCTTGTCACCAATGGGGGCCCTGCATCCAACATGGCTGCCCACTCTTCCTCCGCTCTGGTCCCCGTTGCTCAGACCATTAATGCTGCAAGTGAAGGAGAAGTGGGAGGGCAGACAGGTCTAGTCATAATGGTTGGGGTGGCCAACCGGGTGATTAACTTTTCTTTCATGTGTTGGGTTGCCGCCAGAGTTTGCTATATCTGCTCCACTATGGGAGCGGTGGCCAGGACTTGAGATGGGGTCCCTATTTTCCTCTTTCCTCTATCCTTTCCCTATGACAAGGTTCCAGCCCCGAAAGTTGAACCTCACCCAAACGGGCCAACTTTACGTGTACTCCTTGGGCATGCCTTTTTTAAATATGCATGACTGCGCTCAATCATGTCATGGGCAAGGTCCTCTATTGTTGGTCCCTCCTACGTATCCCAATCCACCGAAGGGAGGGCCATTTTATCTACTCCCTTTTCTTTATATTGCGGGTCCACTGTGGACCTAGTATCTGAGAAGTTGTCTGGGAACTTTCGAAGCTTGAGCCTCTTCATCATTCCCATTGCCATCTAGATGAAATGTCAGTTCCAGACTTTGAAGTCATCCTGGTAGTCTTCCCAAAAACCTTCCATGTGATACTTGTGGGGTTCTGATGCCAGAGAAGTGTTGTCACTATTTTGCCTAGCGGACCAAAATTCTTCCGCTCTAGATAAAACTCTGCCAGCCCCAGACCTTTGAGATCATTGTTTGCCTCCTTTTCCGTGGCCAGACTGTAAGAGTAGTTCCCACTAGTGATTGGGAATAGGACATTTGTCACCTTCTTCATTATGTAGAGGGTGTGTATCTCCAGGATCTACCTGTAGTACTCTAAAAGAATTATTTTATCTCTACAATGTTTGGGCAATAAAAAGGGTTTCCTGGAGAAGCCGGTCACCCGAATGTATGTATGTTGTTGAAACTGAATGTAATAATGGCCATAAGTTCGGACCAAATCTATTGCTTCTTTGGAGCCGGTATCTGGTGTCTCGAGTAGGTGTGAGGAGGTTGTAGTAGATGAAGGTGTCATTCACTCGATAGAAGATGAGGAAACTAGCCTCCAATTTGATCTATGGGAAGTAATCCCAGGGAGCATTCTGGCCTGTGCCAATTCTAAGCACACCTATTGTAAGTAATCCCTAAGTCACAAGGCATTGTTGTGCTAGTGCCCACAAAACATAATATTTCATATAGAATTTGGAGGACTTGGTGACATGGAGAAATTAAGAGTCCACGTGATTTTCTATGATAGTGACCTAATCAAAATTTTGCTCGCCAGAGGCAATGCCCAACAAGAAATAGTACATCCATGCTGAGAATTCTCAGGCATGGGGCTATCCAAAGACCCTGCATAGTGCAATGATCTCCATCTATATGCTTTATTTTAATTCAATCTGGGGGATTTCTAGCTTCATCTTTTTGAAGTCTTTCCATGGCACCTTAAGCCATTTATTGTTGAGATGCTATCGGGCCATGTGTTCTAATTTCTAAAATGCCTCCAAGGCCAGAGCCCAGGTGAGCACAGCCACATCATCAAATTGGGGAATCCCCAGTCCCACCTAAAAATTTGTGGCATCCAGAGACACCATAGACGTTGGGTACCCGGTTGGAACTGGGGCAGCAAGCATGATAGCCCGGATGGCTGTATTATAGTGTCCCACCAAAGTGAGAATAAGATTTGGGGCTTGCACAGAGTAGGGGAAGAAAGCAGCTTTGAGGATCCTAGAGTTGGCCACATTGATGGCCAATGAATCTCTAGCTGTCTGTTGTATGAACATCATTTTTAGTAGGGCCTGCATTTCAGCCCACATTCCAACACTGGTGTCGGTGATCAACTGAAGTTTGGAATCAATCTTTGATCCCACAATGGTGTCTCCCTTTAGATACTTCATTGTCAATGGGAGCTTTTCTAGGGCCTTCTTGGCCTTTGTCCTGACAGTTGCCCGAGTGGCAGCAGTGGTGGGGAGATCTAGACTCCCAGGTGGAGATGATGCAGATGCCTCCAACATGATTGGTGAGTTTAATTCTGGCAACCTACAAAGCAAGGTGAACGTCAGTATTTATACAAAACAAAGCATTATTTCTAAATTCTAGGGATCTTACCATCACATTGCACCTGTGCCTGAAAGAAGTGTTAGCTCATGTCAACCCCTAAAAAGATATACATATAATAAGAGTGACTTAGGAATTTGACCTCTACCCGAGCCTCCAGGGATTCTAGCACATGTGATGAGAAAGAAACAAAGAGAAAATGAAGACCTGGGACCCGGAGTCTAGAAAACTAACCGTTACTGATGTGACCGGGAAAGAGCCATATTCAATTGACATGGTGGTGTCATGTGGCCATGCAGTAATGAGAGTCATGGAATTAACACCAATAATTGTCTAAACATGCAAGGAAATGAAATCCACTTGGGCCAGACTTGAATGCTCACATGGGAACCTAATTTGCCATTAGGACTAACTTGATGGAGGAGAGAGAAAACTACCATGGCTCAAACCAGTGGGGTGTCGAGCTTGAACTAGGTGGCCATCTTCCTCAGATGAGCTCCACATTTGGGGTATCTGACGCATGGAGTGCGATGCACTCACCACTAGACAGTGTAGGATTATACAAAGAATGTACAGACAGCCGAAGCACACACGAGGGCCGAAGCATGACTCGTAGGCTGGCTAAAATAGACATATATACATGCATATATAGAATATTACAACATATACAATGTATACATAAACATTTACACTAATCTACATAATATACATAGCATACATACTATTATAGCTTCATAGAGGGCGGACAACCTTCTGGTAGAGCCAACCCACCAACGAGAGGAGAAAAAAAATCCAGCGCGAGGACGCGGTGAAACAAAAACAAAACAGACAAACCAAAACCCGACAGAAGCGAGAAACAAAGAACCAAAATGAAAAGCAGAATAAAAACAAGCGAGGCAGAAACAAGAACCAGAAAACTAGACAACAGAAAGAAGAGAGCCAAAATCCTACCTGGGAACACAGGGAATGCAGGAAAGATGAGCTCCGGGGCACTCTGCAACAACTTTACCTTCAAGCAACCATGAGAAAGCACTGCAAATCACTTGTTTAATCAACCACTAAGCATAGGTAGAAAAACACTGTTTAGATCGCCTTAATCACCTTAAAATCACTCTGAGTGCTCTAAGTGTTTAATCATGGTAAATGTGAAAATGATAGGTAACTTTTATTTATACCCTTAGGGTAAAAATGGGTTGCATTCTCTCTGCAAACTCCGGAACAAGCAAACCTCTGGATCCTGGGCCCAAGGATTCCATGCGACCTCATCTTCCCGTGAAAGAAGACATGATGATAGAGAATCCCAAAGTTTGGGATCCGGCTGACTCAAAAGAAAAAAAAAACTCCGAGATTGGGTCCCAGAGACAAAAGAAGACAAAAGCAAGAGAAAGACAACCCTCGTGGAAGCAAAGCCCAGAGGGAAACAAAGGAAACAAAAGAAACCAAAGAAAAGAGAAAAAGTGAAAAAGGGGGACCCAACATTTTTCCTACAAAATGTAGGGATGGGTATGTAGGGCATAACAAAAATCTTGACTCCAAAAGTAAAGAATGAATCTTTCAAGGATATTCCACCAAAGTAAGGCTTATAATGTCTTAACAAGTCCTCTAACAAAATCATTGAAAGTGCAAATGTCAGAATAGATGAATATGTAGAGAAAAATGATGAGGAAAGTAGAAAAGAACTGAAAGACTACAATAGGTTTTTTTATAATGAAGAACCCGACACTCTTCCTGAGCAACAGTGTATCACTCTTGAGCAATAGAACATTGCACCCGAGCATCAGGTTGCAAATACAAAAAATCAGGAAAATGCTCAAAATGATGTTCCGAGTGATGGAGATCAGAATCAAGGTCAAGATGATGATGAAAATGATGAACAAAGAGCTGAACCAATACTTGCCAAGTATGTCAGAAGACATCATCCACAAAACTGTATCATAGGAGACAAGAAGGATGGAATGAGAACAAGAAGTAAGTCACTGAACATTAGATGTTTAATTTGTGATTTTGAGCCTAAACATGTTAATACTACACTTTAAAATGAAGAATGGGTTAGTGCTATGAATGAAGAAATAGAACATATTGAGAAGAAAAAAACATGGACATTAGTACCTAGACCGGATGACAAGAATGTCATTGGTACCAATTAGATATTCAGAAACAAGCTGAATGAGAATGGAGAAGTCACAAGAAACAAAACAAGATTAGTATGCAAAGGGTATGCGCAAGAAGAAGGTACTGACTATGGAGAAACCTTTGCACCTGTTGCTAGAATAGAAGGAGTAAGAACCTTACTTTCTTATGCTGCATTCAAAGGATTCAAGGTATACCAAATGGATGTCAAATCTGCATTCCTAAATGGAATAATAGATGCATTCCTAAATGGAATACTAGAAAAAGAGGTATACATCAAACAACCAGAAGGGTTTGTTGATCCTAATAAGAGAAACATGGTTTGTAGACTACACAAAGCCTTATATGGATTGAAACAAGCACATAGAGCCTGGTATGAAAGACTTCACTCCTATCTCATAAGTATTGGATTTGTAAGAATAAGCAAAAATAGAAATCTGTACTTAAAAGAAGATTCTAATGATAATTTTTTGATTGCTAAAATATTTGTTGATGATATCATATTTGGGGGTAACAATATGTTATGTAAATAATTTTCTAATGAATTGAGCAATGAGTTTGAGATTTGAATGTTTGTGGAGATCAAATTCCTTCTTGGTCTACAAATTCTTCAACAAATTGCAGTCATATATATCACACAATCCATATACATCAAGGAAGTGCTAAAGATATTCAACATGGAAGATTCCAACCCAGTTGGAACACCTATGGAAACCAGATGTAAGTTGACAAAAGAAGAAAATTCAAATGAGGTAAATCAGACCTTGTATAGGTTAATGATTGGCAAACTAATGTATGTTGTTTATACTAGACTAGATATAGCACATGCAGTTGGAATAGTTGAAAGATTCTCTGCTAATCCCAAAGAATCATACATAACTGCTATCAAGAGAATTTTGAGATATCTAAAGAACACCAAGGAATATGTCTTAAGGTATAAAAGAGAAGGAAAATTTGAGCTTCAAGTCTATACATATGCTAAACATAGATGATAGAAAGAGTACAACTGGAGGAGCATTCTTCATGGGTGAATGTCTTGTCACATGGATAAGCAAGAAGCTACGATGCATCTCACAATCTACTGCAGAAGTAGAATATGTGGTTGTTGCTGCAAATTGCTCCAACATTGCACATAACAAACAGTTACTAGAAGGTATGAATATGAAATTTCTTGAACCAGTGATTATCTATTGTGATAATACCAGTGCAATAAACATCTCTAAGAAGACTGTCATGCATGCTAAGACTAAGCATATTTCTATCAAGTATCATTACTTAAGAGAAAAAGTGCAAGAGAAAGAGATGATACTGGAATATGTTCAATCCAAGGAACAATTATCTAACATATTCAAAAAAACATTGCCTAAAGATACATTTGAGTACCTGAGAAAGAGGCTAGGGGCCCGACCCTTGTCTATTGGTCAGTAAGCTAACTAGGAGGCTGCATTAGCCTACACATAATCAGAAGATCATTCATGTTGATGCAAGCAAGGAGATGGACCACAAAGATACATCAGTACACAACAAGGTACATATCAGCACTGAACACCAGAGTCATTGTATTACTGATGGATAGGGAAATTCAAGGAGTATGTTATTAAAAAAAGGGGAAGGATATACTTTGGCATTGTTGTCAAAGGGAGAGAGTATCCTAAGAAGATCCAAAGGAGAAATATTATATATACATATGAAATATCCATCAAAGGGAGAGAAGTTATCCTAAGGGAGAGATGACTTAAGGGAGAGAATATATCTTTATTACTGTCAAAGGAAAAAGAGATGATCAAGGAGAGGAACAATCAAAGGGAGAGACAACATCAAAAGAAGAGATTCTACAACATAGGGAGAGACAAAATCAGAAGTTGCTACATCTATCCAGTGAAGGGAATGAAGATTGAAGAAATCACTCTGCAAGAAAAAATTCTAAGCTAGAAGAGCTTACCGAGAGCCATACATTTGTATTGCTTATAGTACAATAAGATTGGTAGATTGAGGAACTACAACTGATATATTTCATATTATATTAGTAGTAATTTAGTGTATTTCAGTCAATGCCAAAGGGAGAGATTGATGAACCATAATTGATTGAATGTTTGAAGATGTTAAGTTGATGATCACCAAGCTACAGAAAGTTAATGCAAGACATTAAATAAGTTAATGTATTGTATTGTAATTGGTTCTATAAAATAGTGTCAAAGAATTAAAAGAACTAGAGAGATAAAGGTTATGCTTTCAGTAATGCATAAAAGTTTAGTATGCACTAAGTGACAACAAACACCGACGGTCAGTGCACCCTGATGGATAGAGAAACCCAACAGGAAAGTCACAGTGATACCCGAGAAAGAAACCCAAGGAAGAATTACTGATGAGCAGAACCATAGTGTTACCCAATAGACAGACAACCCTGACAGATAGGGATGCCTAAGGACAACTGAAGTCTAGACTGAGATAATAAGGAGTTAAACACCGAAAAGAACTGAAGTTCAGAAATGAAAAAAGACTTAGCTGGCAAGTGCTAAAGATGGATTTAACTGGTTGTTAATATTGTTTTCATTTACAAGTTAAAAGCCATAGATAAGTGAGAGTTTTAAATCTATTTTATTCCAGTTGTCTAAGAGAAATCTACGGGACAAAATTGAAGTAAATATTTAAAGCAAGAAAGGCAAGAATTGTGAATCACACCAAGAACAAGAAAGTCAAGGACTTAGAAATGATGAAATAATGTCTATAAAGAGACAAGCTAATTGATTATGAATTAGGGGTGAATAGAGAAGAGGATGTTGAAGAGAATACTGGTGAAGGAAGACTTCATACAGTCATGATCAATCAAGATAAATAATAGAGAAAAAGATTTTTGTGGACACCGAGCAACAAAGAAGCACATCATCACCGAGAAAAAAAGAAGTGGAGAAAAGGTATTAAAGGGAGACATTGATCAGAAAGGTATTATGAGCTTACAATATATCTAAACATTTGCAAAGCATAGTTGATTATATGAACAGATCATATATTGTTTCAGTTTAACCATTGATTTAGAAAGTCTCTTAACCAAGCAGGATCTAACAATCCTTTATATATTGAGATACATCCCAAGGAGTATCAAAAGGTTAATTCATGAAGATAGCATAGTAAAATGCCAGATATCAAGTGATTAACTATTAGTGATAAATCCTCTAACAAGGTCGCACTTAACAGTGTGTTTGTAACCTTTAATAGGGTTGGCTCTTCATCGAGATCACTTCAGAAGGGTAAAAATTTTGGGTTACTAGTCCCAAGTGGTTTTATGAGTCATTTATTTCATGTTTTGTTTTACACATTACTAAAACAAGATTGATCGGTAAACACTAAGTTATTTACTGTATTTCGGTAAATGATAGACTACTAATCGGTAAAGATTAGAATAAGCTTTTACAGTGAACTTTGAGCAGTACTTATATGATAAGATAATCTAAAGGCATACATCTTGTAGGACTTAAGATAACTAGAGACTTATAATTGTGGTAATAAGTTTTTGGGTTAATTTATTGGAATATTTTTGAGGCCATTGATTCACCCCCCCCCCCTCTTAGTTATTCTAAGAAAATCAAGCTCACCTTGTTGGATTATTGAATGAGTGTCCAAAAACCCATAGGAAGCACTACATATTCCCCAGTCTAAGGACTTGAAGCTACCTTACCCATCGAGGTCAAGTTACCCTCATTGTGGGTCTCTTTATGGGATCTAATCAATGATGAGGACTACATAGTCTCCCAATTTATAAATTATAATTGTTGGATGAATGATGAAAAACTATATTTAATCACCTCCAAGATTACTATAAATTTATGTGTCAAAGCTACAATCATAGAGTAACACCATGCACATTTGAGATTCTTGACCTTGTCTTGAAAGAGAACCCACAAAATCAGAATGAACAAGAAAAGAAGGAAAATATTGAACCTAATTCGCTTGGTCTTGTACAATAAGAAATAGAGATCAAGGGGGATGAATCCAATATCCTATTGAAAATTAGGAATACAAAACCTCCTCAAGAAAAATATGATTAACAAGCCCTTTTTAGAATATATGTCAATGCAATATCTATGCTTTAAGGGTTTTGATTCCTTGTTGCTACTTGGAATAAAGGAAGATAGACAAAGCTACTAAGAAAAATGTCTAAGTTTGGAATTTCATAAGCTATAAAAAAGATGAATATGGAGATACAATAGGAATTGTGTGCACTTGGAAATGAAACAGGAATCATGCTGCTATAGATCTCAATTTTTGACAGTCGGGACCCCGCATGCACCTATAATTGCAAATATGAGATCTCGAGGCTATATCCTTTCTCCAGAAAAAATTTGAACCTTTTATGGGGGTTAAAAATGTTTGAAAAATTCCTTGTATCTAGGTACAAAAGGTTTGGGATGTTAGGTACCCTTGGTTTTTTTCCAAAACTTACAAGGAAGCTCTGTCTAGTCCTGAACTTCCCAGATTTTCTCCGTCAACTATTGCATTGAACATAAGGAAAGAATTATCTCCTTGGCCATTCAAAAGATATGTTACATTGAATCATTGTGTATATTTGTGAAAAATGTGAAACAAGGAGTGAAGTGTATGCTCCCACATTAAAGCGATTGCAAACACCTTAACGGGAGCAATGGCTTTAATGGAACATGCATGCACCCACAATAATGTTTCCACTATGATATTCCCCCAAGAAAGGAAAAATGAAGGGAAATATATACATGAAGAAAGAGAGAATTAAAGGGATCTACTAACTCTGGGGTTAGTATGATCATATGATAATACATGTATATTATATCAAAAGAAAATTTCATTTTCCCCAAAGGTGGTAGAAATATGATCACAATGGAAGAATGTCACATAAGTGTTACAAAGAAAAATATTTTTGGGCCAATATAATGGAGAGACAAAAGAATAGGTAGCTTCTATTTTGCATCATCCCCAAATTGACAACACAAAGGTACAATTATGAATAGTGGCACATGCATGACATAACATGTGACAACATATAAAATAAGTGAGATACAAATAGAGGAATGCCATGAAATATATATTCCTTTATCACCTTGTGCAAATGAAGAAACAAGATTAATTTAAATAAATCTAAATAAAATATATAGAAAGAAACACATCACGACAAACAAGAAAACACATAGAATCCACCGCACAAGATGATCTAATCAACCATTTTGTCTACACTCCATATCCGTTTATAGTTTTTAGAGAGGGTGGGAAAAACACAAGAGGAAACACATCAAGCATGGTAGAGGGAAAAATAGCCAGTTTCGAACTAAGACCATGCTGTAAATATGGGTCACTTTCTTCATCACTAGGACTAAGAGATAATTGTTGTGAAAACATAGCTAGTAAATCATGAGTAACATCAATAATCTTTTACATATTATCAGAATCATTATCAGGAATATCATCATTACTTGCATTAAGAATATCGAAAGCATCATCATCAAGAGTATCTTGTTAGAAATTAATCTTTCTTTGGTAAGCTATGTAATTAAAGATAAATCAAGGATATGTTATATTTTTGTATTTCCTTTAATAAGGAAATTAGATATTCCTCCTTATGAGGATTCTCACACATGGCACACACCTAATGTGACTGTGGCACTCATAGATTATGTAAGTTACATGAAAACTCCTTCACTCATCTCTACTTAAGAGATTCTTCTCAGACACTTCTTAGGTTCTAAAGTTGGCTCTCACAAGTTGGTTCTCATAGGAATTCTTCTCTCTTCTTCTCTCATTCTCATTCTTTCTCTCACAATGTTGTAACAAGATTATTTCTCAAGCTCTCTCTCTTTCTTGGATTCTTACCTCATTCATATTATAAGCACAAGGGTTTTTTCTTAATTTTCCCCTTTCAAAAAAATTGTCTTTGTCCTTGATGCTTTTGGCGAAAGTTATTGAATCATCCTTCAATCATTGGGTTATGGTAAAATTCTTACTTCTTGCAAACCCTCTCTTGGATTCTTTCCTTCCTAATCTCTATTTGTTTTCTTAATATTTCTAACATGGTATCAGAGCTAGCTAATCCTTGTTTTGAGTGTTTGCATATTTTCTCGATCTAACATTTGTTGCAAGCTTTGAAGTTGTTTTTGGGTTTGGCCTGTTCACCACCAAACCCAATTTTTTTGTTGTTTGTTTATCTAGTTCTAGTTTTACACCCTCTATCGGGAAACTGCAAGGCATTTCATCTTTCATTTTCTAACATGTTTACAGATTTTAATCTAATCATTTTTTTCCCTATGCTAGTTTGATTCTTGGAGAATATACATTATAAATCTGATCTTTACTGTGCATGCAGACACCTATTTGATCTAACCACTATTTTCATTTTGCTTGTTGGTTTTATCTCTGGTTTCTTCTTAAATCTCTACTTTTTTTTTTTCTAGTAGCTTTGTATGGTGTTTCAAATTCATTTTTTAATCTAAACACTAATATATCTACTTTTAGTTTCAAGCATTTAACTATTTACTGGTTTTTTATATAGACCCATACTTAGTGGATCACAACTTTTGTTCCTATAATTCTCTCACCAATCGCTCTTGTGAATCCCTTTGTGATTTGACTCTTACCAACATATCCAAAATTTAGCCACATCCAACGGTTCATGTTGGAGATATTTCCCCCTCACTATTGTGTATTTTTGTATTTCTGAAGCAATCATTCTTTCAAAATTTAGCAACTTTTCACTCACTGGTCTTCTCATTTTGTCCTTTTTCATTTCCTCCTCATCAATTCTCAAGGTAGAAAGTACCTTCTGACTTCCCTCCTTTGCAAACTTCTTTCTACCCTCCTCCTCCAGCACAACAAAATGCTTCTTTCCCCCTCTCCTTTGCAACTTTATCTGATGTCTAACTTCACCACAACATTCTCTTTTTGGTTCTTCCCATAGCTTGTGCATCATTTAAAATTTACTTTTTGTTATCTCATTCAATCTGTTTAATATACCTTTCTTCTTGTTTACTCCTTTCTCACCCTCACAACTCTTCTTTCTCATCCCCTGTAGCTCTTCCTTGGCTGCATTTTGTTTGTCTTTCCATAGCCCCTTGCGCAGCTCCCTCCCTCCCATCTCCGTGCAACATTTTTTGGCTTCTCTTTCTCCCTTTTTCCTGTGTTAGGAAAGGAGGAGGGTGATGCCTTCCTCATAGGTGTACATTTTACTTCTCTTGGTCATTTTTTCCTCTCTTGGAAGCATCCTTTAGATTCCTTGCGCAGGCTATCTCAAAAACTTCATGCTATTTGGCATTCACATTCCTGCCTATTCTTGGCCTACCCTTGTACAACTGGTTTATCATCATTTTTTAAATTATTTGGCTCATCTTGCAGGTTAAATTTTTTATGCAGGTTAATCATTTGTTTATAAAGCCACATGCTAATTATTAACATTTTTTGGTATAAGCAGATTTATTGCAGGTTATCATTATCTTGTTTTGTAGGTTTCTTCATCATTAGATTCTATTTTATTTAGAAAATTTTATTCACATTTGTTTATTAAAATATAAAAAAACTTAACACATTTTATTCAAATTTGTTTAACAATTTTTTTTAAATGATCAAACAAAATTTTGGCTTGATATTATTTAAAATCGTTTAAATCCATTATACATTTTATCGTTATAAACACTTTTCCATTGTCATTTCGTTATTTAGCTACAATAAAATTTTGTTACATCATTTAAACATAAAATTTAATTTTTTTTTAATTATTAATTTTCTTGTATATTTAACCAATAACATTTACATTAAATTTAATTTTATTGCTCCTTAGCATAATATCTTAATTGTAATTCGCTAAGTTGGGCTTAATCTTATTATTTTATTTATGTCTAATTCTGAATATGAACATTCCTCTTTTGCTAATATTTTAGATCAAGATGAGGATATTATCTCTACCTTTCTTAATGTCACTTTTCCTTCTTTTAAATCTCCTAGTAGAGATGTTTGTATTGATCAAGATGATCTTCATGAATTCTCTGAATTGAGTACTAATCCTATGATTGTTGTGGAGGTCAATGATACTGACAACATTTTTGATGATATTACTGGTGATACTGATGATTATAATAGCTCCACTCTTGATTTTTCATATACTGATGGATACATTACAAATTTATTTTCTGAAAGTGATGATTGTGTTCCGGATTACATCCTTGATTTATTTTATGATTCACACTATGATTTTTTTTTATGAAGTTTTACTGATTCAGCTCTAGGAAAGCCCAATGATGGGAGATCTACTAGTGGTTATTGCCTTATTGTAGGCTCAGGTGTTGATCAAGCTCCACCTCTATTTTCTACTAGAAAAGATATACAAAATGTACAAATACATCTCAAGAATCTCAATGGTCACTTGAAGATTTGGGTCCTCCTCTCCAAGCACCTACACCTTTACATTTTAATAATCAAAGTGCTATTTCCTTAGAAAAACATCCTATGTACAATTCAAGTTCCAAGCACATATCACTCTAGGATCACTTCATAAAAGAACATGTTGAAGCAACACACGAGTCCCTCCTCTAATGTAAGTGACATGATCCAGTTGTTGATACCTTAATGAAAACTCTTTCTAAAGAGATATCTCAAAATCATCGTAAACATTTGGGTTTGATACGTATTGATCTCATCTCCCCAAGTAAAGATTAAAGGGGGATGTTAGAAATTAATCTTTCCTTGGTAAACTATGTAATTAAAGATAAACCAAGGACATGTCATATTTTGTATTTTCTTTAATAAGGAAATTAAATATTCCTTCTTATGAGGATTCTCACACATGACACACACCTAATGTGGATGTGGCACTCATAGAGTATGAGAGTTACATGCAAACTCCTTCACTCATCTCTAGTTAAGAGATGCTTCTCTGACACTTCTTAGGTTCTAAAGTTGGCTCTCACAAGTTAGTTCTCATGGGAATTCTTCTCCCTTCTTCTCTAATTCTCATTCTTTCTCTCACAATGTTGTAATGAGATTCTTGCTCAAGCTCTCTCTCTTTCTTGTATTATTGACTCATTCATATTATAAGAACAAGGGGTTTTTCTTAGTTTTCCCCTTTCAAAAATATTGTATTTGTGTTGATCTTGAGCTCCTTGATGCTTTTGGTGAAATTTATTGATTCATCCTTCATTCATTTGGTTATGGTAAAATTATTGCTTCTTGCAAACTCACTCTTGGATTCTTTCTTTCCTAATCTCTATTTGTTTTCTTAATATTTATAACATATCTTCCTCATCCAAATTAATTGTTGTAAAGATGAAAAAGTTTTGGTTAAGGGGGGATTTGAATTGTTAATTGTTATTTGTGTTGATTTCCTTAACCCTACTTTACAGTTACTTGAATTTGATTGATTGTGTATTGCAATTGTGATTATGATCAAGGGAAGATAAGATGCTCCTTTCTTTCACCCTCAAATACACAAATAGGAGATCCAATTTTGATCAACCCCAAAGGGTTAATACAAAAATGAATCCACTATTTGGAAAGAGACCAAGAAAGGGGATCTTAAATTTTGTAAATTGATTGATTAATATGATTAATGATGATAATTGAAAAGAATAGGAGAAAGTACCAACCTTACAAAATGGTAGATCAAAGATTGTTGTTTTTTGAGATCTGTAGACTATTTTTGGAGATGCTGATAGTTGATACCAAACCGGAACACAGAGACGGACAAAACCCATAAATATTTTTCCGTTCTAATGTCTTCTTATGAAAAAGGTCAACACTATACCACTTTTTCCAACTCGATCTGCTCAGCTCCGAAAGTGTCCCTGTTCACACAGTCCGAAAGAAATCTGAAAAGCGTATCTAGATCTAGCCTCGGATCTACAGTCCCTATCTCATACCTACAACAAAAATGTTTTTTTGTTGGGGGAAAGGGGTTTGCCTTGGTCAAACCCCGGTTTTGGAATTAACCTTAATATATGTAATTGAAAATTGCATAAAGAATAACAAAGCAAAACTCAAATTCACCTTGCTTGTAATGTCCTTGTGGCGGATTTGAATCCGTGGATCCACAAGTATGATTAAAAAAATGGAATGTAGAATGGAAGGATGTCTTCAATCTCTTTCTTGTAGATCTCCAACACCAAGTCTTGAATGGATTCTTGAACTTGACAAGGGCTTTGGAAGAAGATGTATGGAGAGATCACCAAAAGGGCACTTTTTTGGCTTGAATCCTTCAATTGCCTCCAATGGATCTCCTTCATGAAAATGGATACTTGAGAATGATGGGTGCTTGCTTCAAATATTGCTTAATTGCTTGCTTGGACTTCACTTCATAAGGATGCTTGATTAGAAGACTTTAATTGCTTGATCGTGGTTAGAGAAAATGAGAGGAGAAAGCTCCCTTTTATATGAAACTAGGGCACAATCTTCTAAGGAGGCCTACACAGGATAATTAAATCATCATTTAAGCCTTTAACCCTAGGAGAGGACCTATATTAAATATAATTTATGAATCAACCGATTCAGAACCTGAAACAGTCGACCCAGAAGCGGGAATAGACTTTTTGTGAAGACCGACATCCCAGAAACCAAAAGTTCCTAGGATTTGGACCCTGGGATAGGGTCGAGGTCAGCCCTATCCTAGGATAGGGCTAAGGTCAACCCTGTCCTAGGGTAGGGCCGAGGTCAACCCTTTCCTAGGTGGTCGACCCTGTCCCCAGATCCTAGGATCACAGGTTAGAGACCCAGAATGCAAAATTTAGGTCAGGAAATGGAGGTTAGAAAGGTAGGTCAGGGGGGAAGCCATGTCAAAATCAGGAACCCATTTAGAGGTGCTTTTCATGACCCCAAACCACTCACTCGAAGGGCTAAACCAGTCTCCTATGGAAGTGCTTCCATTTTTTGACTATACATTTAGCCCCCACTTTAGCAAGAGTATGAGTTCAACACAAAATCTTGGTAAAGGAGAACATACATAAAAGACAATCTTATTAAAATCAAAATGGATAAAGAAACCCTCAAGCCCCCAAGGGACTTGAGTCCTTATCATCCTTAAGATCTTGATAAGAGAGACTTCACTTAGTTAAGAAAGGAGAAAAAGAGTGTGATTATCTCGCCCAATGAGAACTTATGTCCCATTGTGAACCACACAAAGGTGTAACTGGAAAGATGGAGTTGAACCGCCTAGTGAATGTGGATACTCACTA
>MU224175.1:2286078-2355802 GCA_018584345.1 Thuja plicata
ATCACCAAAAGGGCACTTTTTTGGCTTGAATCCTTCAATGGCCTCCAATGGATCTCCTTCATGCAAATGGATACTTGAGAATGATGGATGCTTGCTTCAAATATTTCTTAATTTCTTTCTTGGACTTAACTTCATAAGGATGCTTGATGCTTGATTAGAAGACTTCAATTGCTTGATCGTGGTTAGAGAAAATGAGAGGAAAAAGCTCCCTTTTATATGAAACTAGGGCACAATCTTCTAAGGAGGCCTAAATAGGATAATTAAATCATCATTTAATCCTTTACCCCTAGGAGAGGACCTATATTAAATATAATTTAGGAATCAACCGATTTGGAACCTGAAATAGCCGACCTGGAAGCGGGGATAGACTTTTTGTGAAGACTGACATTCCAGAAACCAAAAGTTCCTGGGATTCGGACCCTGGGACAGGGTCAAGGTCGGTCCTGTCCTAGGACAGGGCTGAGGTCGACCCTATCCTAGGGAAGGGCTGAGGTCAACCCTGTCCCCAGATCTCAGGATCACAGGTCAGAGACCCAGAATGCAGAATTTAGGTTAGGAAATGGAGGTTAGAAAGGCAGGTCAGGGGGGAAGCCATGTCAAGATCAAGAACCCATTCAGAGGCACTTGTCATGACCCCAAACCACTCACTCAAAGGGCTAAACTAGTCTCCTATGGAAGTGCTTCCATTTTCTGACTATAAAATTATAATAGAATCCAAGGTACAAATAGAATTATCATGTTTTTTCAATTTCATCATTTTCAAGTTAACTTCCTTCTTTGGTTCAAGTGTGTGTTGGTCAAAGGGAATCAAAGCATTAGTAGGTGTTTTGATTGAAGAAATGTTTTGGGAAGCACATTTATGGGATCTGTCATGATGTTTACTATGGTGGTCACAAGCACAAGAGTTACGGTTGGTTTTGGTAGAAACTTGGCTTTATTTAGGATCAATCAACATTGGGTCCTTTTCTTATTTAGGAGGGAGAATGGAAGGAACCAAACTAGGTTGAGAGATAACATCGATAGAATGTTTATAAGATATATGAGGTGGAACTGAAGTATATAAAGGAGGTTTAGGTGGTGTAGGGCGAAGTCTAGGTCTAGGAAAAGGAGATGAAACATCCTTAGGTTTTCTAAGCTTGCAAATATTTTAGATTTTGTATTTTTTATATGATGTAAAGAGATTATCTCTATGGAGTTGAGTTGGTTGAGGCATAGAAGGCCAAAATAAACCAAGGTCAATAGGATCTTAAGGTATGGAAGATAGATAGACGCTATGGTTAACAATCATGATTTATCCATTTTGAGGAAATTTAAAAGTATTATGGATAGGAGAGACTGTGGATTTCATGGACGTAAGCTAAGGAAGACCAAGTTTGACTTGAAACAGATCAGAAGTTGGGAGGAAAAAAATGTAATATCCAAAGTTCTACCACCAACTTCAATATGAAATAAAATAGATCCATGAGTAGGATAAAGGAAACTATTTCAAGTTTAGATCATAATATCATATTTATCATTAAAATCACATTGCAATAATCTATTGTAAAGATCTTCTTCCAGTATCACATTCACCAGGCAAGTAGGGTCGATAAGGATACCATAAGAATAGAGACCATTAACCTTTGCAACAATGTAAAGAGGACAATCAAGTTCCTTAATTTTTTCACTAGATTCAAAGGTAATAAAAAGCTCATGCTCAGGTTTAGGTTTTGGTTCAGTTTGATCAATGAGGTTGACAACGTTATTGGATTTAGTACACTTATCATCATAGTCAACAACATGGGTGGAAGAAGAAGGCAACGATTGGGTAGATTCAACATGGTTAGTTGAATGAGATGGCAAAGGGTTGGTATAAATTTGCAAGTTTTGGTTGGGAGGTTCTATGGATTTTTTTCCTTGATCATTAAAACCCTCAACAAATATGATGTTAGAATCAATGAGGTCTTGAATAATGGATTTTAAATGGAAACACTTTTTAGTATCATGACTGGTTGATGATGGTATTGAAAAAAAGATTTGTGATCAAATGATTTGGGAAAAGATTTGGATGTGTTGATTGGTTTAATAGGAGGAAGGGTTAACATTTTAGCATTAATTAACTTCAACATCACATTATGCAAAGATTCAAAAGATAGAGTAAAATTATGAGGTCTAAAAATAGATGACAAAGGAGCTGCATCTTTGGATGTTGTTTCCACTTTCTCATCAATATTGTTGGATGAATTATTTGATCTTAATTAAATTATTTGGTTTTTAAAAATTATTAAAGTTATTAGTTGCGACATCACTCTTATCAACTAGAGCCATTGGAGTGGTGCTCTCAAATTGACTCACTTAAAGATGATAATCGTGAAGCACTACACATAATTGAGTAAAAGAGGAAACTTTTTGTAAATTAGAAATGAAAATATATTTTACATCAATATCAGACACATTATAAGAAATATGAGTATGAAAATGCTTAAATATACCAATAAAATCAATGACTTTTTCTTTATTTCCTTGTTTACAATGCATTATAATAGTTAAAGAAATCTAAGGAGCAATATTGTTTTGAAATTTTTTGATGAAAGCATTAGCAAGATTTTGAAAGGAGTCAATAAAATAAGGAGGTAGAGAACAATACCATTGCAAGGATTTATCCTAAAAGGTTCTAGTAAATAGTTTAGCCATGAAACTATGATCATGAGAAAAATCACTACACAATGTTTGAAAGGTTTTGACATGGGTCAAAGGATCACTTTTACCATTATAAGTCTCAAGATGAGGAATCTCCATATATTTTAGAATAATGACATGAATGATATCCAAGGAAAAATGACTAGCAATGTCACATGTAGGAATGTTGAACTTTAATTGGGTTATGTAAATAATTTGTTGTTTCAAGGAAGACATGGTTTGAGCCAAGATACTAGTAGTGGAGTCAATAGAAAGAGAGGAAGAATGAGATATGTGTGGAATATTAGGAAATGGAAGGAATGATGGAGTATGAAAAAGGAAAACTATTATAAGTGGGGATTGAGGAAGTAAAGAAACATATAAAGCACTTGTAGGAAATGTTGGCAAGTGGCCTAACGAGTTTTGCATAAAGGCTGTCATTTATGGAAACACTACTTATTGGCATGGTTTCTTGGTGTGCATTTCATTTTTGGAGTTTCCTTTATGAAAAATAACTAAGTCCAGGAAGCAGTTGATAGGGTACAACTACACAATTTTGACTAGAGAGCACAATATGTAACAACTTTAGACCTCTGATCTTAGAGGTATGTTTTATAGGATGTAATTGACCTTTAGTTAAGGTCACTTAGATTTTGGAGTTGAATAGAGAGAGTTAAAAATCAAGGACATATAGAAAATTTTCACAGGTATAATGGAGTTGCAAGCAATATAAGACCACCACCTGTTGCTATGAAGAAAAATGTTGGTGATGTTGGAAAAAGTATGACAGAATACATGGATGAGTTTGACAATCATTTTTTGAAGGAAGGAGACAAGGAAAGTGGTAAAGTATGGAAAGCAAAGGAACAAAGTGAGACTAAGGATCATGGAGAATCAATAGATGTTACTGAACCCTATCATGATGTTGCCACTTCAACATAAATGGCCAAGCATGGCCTTAGGGAGAGATTTGCATAAATAACATAAATTTTTTCAGCACTTTTATGTGCAAAATAAACTTATGCGAGCTAATGAATAGATTGGTTTAGAGTCTCTATCCAAGATCTCTTGGTTATACACACTATATTGAATGATCGCCAGAAAATTAGATGAATGGATCATTTAAGGCTTAAAAATTCATTGGAAAATGCATCAATCTATGCATTGATAATTATAAGGTCATTTACTTAGACATTTCTAATCACAATTAGAGGTAAACTAAAGGAGATCACAGGAGCAAGTAGAGAGACTAGAACATTTCTGAGATCACTAAGTGTGGATACGCCAATTCATCAAACAAAAGGTATTTTGACCTTTTGCAAGCTTTATCTATTATGGATAATCCATTGATATTCAATGTTAGTGAGAGGCTAAGTTACAAGATCAAGAAACACCCTTACAAGTCTATACAAGATGACTCCGAAGGCACATTTTTGCAAACACCCTATGGCGTGCTTCATGTGGAAGACATTGGGGCTTACATACACTGTAAGTATGAATCGTTGGGAGACTTTGAAATCTATAAGGAGATGAAGGATATGATTAAGGATGATGGATCATGGAAGGATGAGTTCACTCATTTACAAAACCTTAGTGTTATGTGAATGACAGAACTCTACGAATTCGATGAGGAAGAATCGATTAAGATTGTTCTTAACAGAGTTCATGATCAATTTCTTTGGATAGGTGATCAACCTATTAATATTTCTAGTGAATTGATTCATGATGTGATAGAGTTGGATAATAATGGTATTATCCTTGTTGCAAAAAAGAACATGAACAAACAAGTCAAAACCCTAACACATTCCAAGTGGGATAAGAAAGAAATGACTATTGCCAACATCTTTCAATAAGATGTGATGTTTATTTCTATGATTTTTGGATATAAAAATCATTACAACATCCAACCTAATTTGATTTCCACAGAACTCATTATGATGGCCTATTAGATGGTGAAGAAGAATGTGAAATATAATCTATGCGAGGTATCAAGACAATAATTCCTAGAGAACATTAAGTAGATTAAGTGAGACAAATCTAAAGCATTTAGATTTGGGTCTCTACTGATACATATCTATATTCATATAGTTCACAAATTTCTTGGAATGCACCCTAGGTAATGGAAGGGAAATGAAACTACTGGTATTAACATTACAAATAGTTATAGGAGAAAAAATAACACTTGGGTAGATGGTGAACTATTTTCCATGTTCTAAATTCTTCAAAGGAAAATGAAGGAAAGAGTAAGAATTTCTGAGGCAATTGTTGAGAAATACAAAGATACAATCTGTTTTATGGTTGAAACTATTTGTCTATGCTTTGAGGCAGTTGAACCTAAGAAGAAATGGAGTTACCCCATGTGTTATGGATTCAGTGCAGAGGTTCTCACTATGTAAGTAGAACATGTTCTATCTTTTGAGATTGATTCTTCCAAAGAAATATGGGGAACATATGGAGGAAAGTCCGCTAACATTAGAGAGGAACAAAATAAGGTAGTGAGAAAAGAGAAAGTTGAAAATGTAGTTGATAATCTTGTAGAGAAGACATGTATTAGAAAAGATGAAATGAAAGAAATCAGAAAGAAGATGGTTGAAGGAGCTTCTGGGCTGGCGAGCACTGCTTGTGCAACCCTTTCACCTCCTGAAGCTGTATAGTTTACTATTCCATCGCCTACTATGGTCAATTTACCTTATACCAATCTGACACCACCTAAGAGGACATCAAAGACAATGGAAGAAACATATATTCTTGTGAAAAGGACAAGGTCCTCCAAACATAACTCACCTCCCAAAAAGCAGAGGACTGAAGTGATGAAGAAAGATGAAGAGAAGAAAATAGAAGAGAAAATAGAAGTAGCAACATAAGTTAAACCAGCTGAGAGACAAATTTGGAAACCTGATCTAAAGATGTTGGGAAAGAAAATTATTGATCAAGGAAAGCTAAATCAATTTCCTAGATACTATGAGAGGTATGATGAGAATGATAAAATTTAGATTGAAGACATTGTCATTGATCATATGCTAGTGTTAACAAAGAATCTACTTGAAATTAAAGGTAGTATTCCTAAGGATTTGTATGAAAATTGGAAATAAAGAAGAAATTAGCTCGTACAGAAGGGTGGTCCCACAATAGTGTGTCCCACTTTTTGGCCAACTTTGACACTGAGATCAACATTCAGAGAAAAACTTCACTTTTGAACACCTATTGCCGCAAAACTATTAGGAACTTGAAGATGATGTAAAATAGATAGTCTTTTAGAATTTTATTTCTAGTTTCTAAATATATTAAAAAAAATTTTAAAAAATTCATTTAAATTCATTTTTCCTTCTCCTTTGAAAAGCAGTTTGTGTGAAAAAATAGTGTTTTTAAGGAGTGGTTGTCACTTGGATTGGCATAATTTTTTTAAAAATATGATAATGATGTAATTATTTTGATGTTATATTTGTAACTTCAATATCTAAAGGATGCAATTGGTTTCATTCATTTTGGGTCAATATTTCATACTTTATTAAGTTCTAAAGTGACAGTAACTATAATTTAGAAAAGGTCACTTGGATCGCTCTAACTTGATCTGTATATATCAAAATTCATTTTTTATTTTTTTCATAGAAAGATAACACAAATACTCTTTTACTACATATTTTTCATAATCTTTTTTCCTAATTTACTATTTTTTCTCGAAGTGTCGAAGAGAGAGGTTGCTAAATGGCCAGACAACCTATGTTTAATTAAACTAAAAATAGAAAGTCACAATGAACTCAATATATATTAAAATCATCATCATTTTAAAGATTTTTTTGAGTAGCATCATCTACCATTTGGGTTTAAAAATATTGTTTTATTTGGTCCTTGATTGAGACCTTCAAAGGGAAAAAATTTGCAGAAATTTATTGTCTTTGGAGAGGAAGGCCAAATTCAGGGGGTTTTCTCGAACACCCCTTCTAGCGAAGGGGGTTAGAGAGAACCCCCTTCTAGAAAACCCCCATGGAAACTTTGCACAAATTTCTTGTTTTTTGTTGATTCATAGGGTTCACTCAAATTGGGTCTAGTTTGAGTGAACCCCCCATTTCATCTAGTTCGCGCGAAGGGGTTTTTTCCCTTCGTGCGAACACCCCTATTCATTCGAAGGGGTCAAAAATGAAAAAAAAAAATCATCTGCGTGATTTTTTTCGTTCCTAAAAGTGGGACACAACTTTGTGGGATCACCTAGAAGATGAACAGATAAGAATAAAAGCCATAGATGATATGCTACCAGTTGTTTCATATGATGGACATGAGAGAATATTGAAAGCCATAAAGACCTTGTTGAGAGTAAAAGAAAGATCGATAAAGATAATGGGGAGAAAGTATGATGATTTTATTGAGGATACCCACAAAGCTATTGATAAGGTAATAATGGAAGATGAACTAGAAAAGACTTCACCTCCTAAGCATAGGGCTACTAATCCCAAAACCATCCTGAGAGGAGAGTCCTCTAAAGCTTCAAAAATAAACATTGACTCATCTAAGGATGGAGATGATAGCAGTCAATTTTTCAACACAGTTAAGAAACCAGACTTCTTTGTTACTAGTGTGCCTATGTCTTTGGATACTTCATAGGATATTAGTGAACCTTTTTAAGGTAATTTTGATACTATTAATGAGGAAGATGTGAGAAATGAATAGGTTTCAATCAATCCAACTAAGGGAGAGAAAGAAGAAGCTACTAAGATAGAACTGAAAGAAAGCTCATTTGAGAAAAAGAAGGAATCTGAAATTAAGGTTGAAGAAGAGAAAGGAACAAATATATCTATTCTTGTTTATTCAACACTATTTCTAGCAAGTAATTATAAACCTCTGAATATTGATGTTGATGGTATGGATGAGGATGAAATGATGAAGTTTTCATTCATAGCCTTTTCTAAGGCTAAGGAAAAATCAGGATAGAGAACGGAGAAGAATTCAAAGGTATTGGAAAGAGAAGTTGATAGAATTAAAAATCTTCTACCCATACCTTTTACCTTTTAGGGAAATGATACAGTGGACAATCTGAAAAAATTCCTTGATGACTTTGAGGTTCACTTTGACTCTTTATATAAGGCCGCAACAATTAAAGGTGAAAGGGAATACATGGAAAAGAAACTCGATGAGGTATGCAAGTCAATTAGATGAGATTTAGGTATACTAGATACCACTATGGTTGAAGCCAATTCCTACATAACTTATAGGAGGAAGTTATACAACTATTGTATAAATCCTCTCGAGCACATGAATAACATAGAAGATATTATTGAAAATGATAAAAGGACATTAGATGATCTGGTAAAAAGTTGTGGGTCCTCCTCACAAACTGTTGCGGAGTTAGATAAGGAAGTATCCAAGTTGTTGGACAAGATTAGTGAGCTTGAAACTGAAAAAGGGAGAGTGTTAGGGAGATTTGGTGTGTTGAGGAGTCTAATCACTCAGAAACTATCAATTCTAGAGAAATGACTTGTTGATATAAAGACAACAAAGAAGTCACTTGATGAAGCTTTACCTACATAACCGAAGGATGTAGACATTTCATCTTTTTCTCTGAATGGGTTGATTCATGTTGGTTAGATCTTGGTTAAACATGGATAGAAGAGGCAAAGGTATTGGAAACCTCTTTCCAAGATATACTTCACATGGTATAATTTTCTCATGTACAGTTCTAAAATTTTGATATGTATATAAACAAAATTTTGAGTATTCCTTTGCCATTGATGTCAAAGGGGGAGTAATAAGTATGAGAAATGTATAGTCAGTAGTTTGGTATTGAGCACTTAGCCATTTTTCACTAAGTGTTGCCATCAATTCCAAAGGGGGAGATTGTTGGAAAGTGGTCAGATGAGTATTGCATAAGGTTGTCATTTATGGAAACACTACTTATTGGCATTGTCACTTGGTGTGCATTTCAGTTTTGGAGATTCTGTTATGAAAAATGACTAAGTCTAGGAAGCAGTTGACATGGTACAGTTACACATTTTTGACTAGCAAGCACAATAGTGATGAATTTAGCCCTAAGAGCTTAGAGGTATGTTCTATGGGATGTAATTGACCTTCAATTAAGGTTTCTTGGATTTTGGAGTTGAACAGAGAGAGTTACAATGTGTTGAAGTTATGCGAAGACAATGTAGCAGTGATATATGGCATATGAGTGGTCGCAATGATTAAGGGAGTATTTTGTGGAATCCAAAAGTGCTAATTTGGATTTTTATTGGGTCCTACCATATTTTTTTTGATGTGTGATCACCGACTATGTATTTTCTATTTGGTTAAGTGTTGGCCATGTATTGTGATGTACTTGTGAGCCGACTGGAAGAATATTTGAGATCGAGTATATAAGTGAAGTTGTTTTATGATGCGAAGATGTGTGTGGAGTGTGTATATGAATTGTGATGTTAGAATTAGATAGCAGATGTTACGTGCTTTAACTGGTACTACTTGAACATAGAAGATGCTTGTGTAGTTTATATTGATAAATTAGTATAACATATAGTTTTGTTTTGTAAGAGCAATGAGCTTCTTGTAAACCCCTAACAAGGGTTCTATCCTTTAATACGGATATGTACTAAATATAATATTTAGGTCCTAACAGGGCTAGGTATCCTAACAGAGACACTATCCCTTTAGTGCATCATTTGTGGGTATCATCCCCACTGGGGTTTTCCCTTGGCTAGGGTTTCCTTGTTAACAAATCATGGTGTTATGAGTTGTTTAATTTGTGTATGTTATTATAATTTTAGTAATTGCATGGTTAATCTTGACATTTCTAAGTTTAAAATTAAAGTGTTGTAATAATAATTCAACCCCCCTCTTAGAATTACTTAATCCTAACAGGAAAAGTGGTTCAAATGATAGGATTAGGAATGCTAACATGTGCAGGGTTGATATTTTGAATTGAGGTTGTTATGATAGGTGGAGCATATGTGGAAGCACTAGAAATAGAGGTAGAGATAGGAATAGAGTTCTCAACACTAGTGGTAGGTTGAATGAAACCTAACTCTTGAAAACAATCTTTAAGAGGTTTAACATTGTTATCGATGAGATGAGATATGCTATGCAAGATATTAACACCATGCTCATAATTATGAATTATCTTCCTTAAACCCTGTACAATGAATATGACTTCGAGATTAGGATTTTCTTGTCTTAACCATTGCTCAAATTTTTCAGAGTCATTGGAGAGTTTTTGGACTTGCGTAGAAGGTACTCTTAAGGCCTCATATGTTACAAGTTTGGTTGTTATTGCACAAAAATATAGACCTATCAATGCCCAATACAACCACTAGACTTATAGAATCCACTGGAGGCAGTTATTCCCTTGTCATGAATATTGAGGGGAGTGCTGACCATTTTTCCAACAATCTCCCCCTCACCATTACCCCAGGGGATTCAAACTTGTGACCAAGCTATGATACCACTTGTAATAAGTGTGGTTTCCATTTCACCAAAAGGTCGACTGCCAATGCCCAATAAAACCACTAGACTTATAGATTCCACTAGAGGCAGTTAGTCCCATGTCACAAATCTCAAGGGGAGAACTGACCATTTTTCAAACATCATATTCATCATGATAAGAATGGGAATATTTATTCTCCAAGATAGGATTAATTTTGTTAGGATGCATGTTGGTCTCATCAAGATTCATAGAAGGCTTGAGATCAAAGGAACCTTTAAGTCTATGAATTCTTCTAATTGGAATGTTAGAAGTAGGACTCAAAGTGATAACACTCATGCACAAGGGAATAAAATAAAATATAATTATAATGCAATTACAAAATTCAAAAGAGATATGTAATTCAACTTAACCAAAATAGAAATTTGTTTAATGAAAAGCGCATCTAACTATCAAATTTAAGGATGTAATATAAAGAATGCAAAGTAGACCTAGTTCTAACTATAAAAATTAGAGGTATGTAATACATACAATGTAGATCTAAAAACAAAATCAGAATTAAAATATTGTAAGTCAGGTTCATCAATGATATACATAAGAAAAAAAGAGAAAGTTCAAATATATGTATGAATAGATCACTTCCCTTTTCATGAATTGCACATCTAGGAAGGAAGATTCCCCCAATAGGCTCAAGAGGTGACTCAAGTGCTAATTGGGGAAAATGATTCCTTCACTAAAATATGTAATAGATGAAATGGGAATGATAAGATATATTAATGTAAATGATTAACTAGGAAAGTCACTGAAAAATTGGTAAAAATATACTGTAATAGATAGAAAAAGAGCTGATACTGATGGAAACAAAAACTAGAAGACAAAATTGGCTTGTGACTCAAATTTGAGCTCATAAAGGTAGGAACATGATGGAAACGGTGATGTTTTCCTAGAAAATGACAAAAATGGCAATGCCTCCTAGTATTTTTGGCTGAATTTTTCAAAGATCATCTGACTATACCTGCTCTGCCTAGATTTGATCCAACAACTTTGTAACCTTTTTTGGCACACAGAAAAAAATGGAGAAAAACCTTGGCTAAAGGGGTTTTCCTTGATCAAACCCATATTTAGGAATCAACCTTAGAAATGAAATAAAATTGCATAAAATATTGTAAATAGAAACGTCAATAATAGATTCACCTTTCATAAACCCTCATGGACGGATGTAGAAATCACTCATACCCATGAAGATGCTTGAATGTTCTTGAGACCCAAAGATTTGACCTTGGAATGAGATGTAGAATCAAGGATTCCCTAAAAAATTCATAGATCTATGAACATCACTCCTAGATCGTAAATGTAGATATGCTTGATAACACTTGCAAAGAAGGAGAGAGAAGATGGATGGAAGGATGAATCTTCTTGCTTGATTGAGAATTCCTCTACTTGGACATCATTCGATAGAAACTTGCATCAATTGGAGAATATTTCCTTTGAATTTAATTATCTTGAAGAATTGGAGACTTCAATATCTTGACCTTGGCTTCTTGCCTTCAAATCTTGAATCCAATTACTCTTCCTTGCTTGAAAACTTGATAGCTTGATTTCCAAAAATTCTTGCATATGATTTTGATCTCCAAATGAGGAGAGATGAGGGGTTTGTATACTAAATTCATCATTTTAGGATTCAAATTTGATCTAGGATGACCATATAAGGAAATCCCTAGAGAAAACCCCCGTATTGGGCTTCGGGTTACATTTAGGCCCCAAAACCCAAGGATATTTTTCCATTGGTGACATGTCCCAGGAACATGTTTTCATTGGTGACATGTACATGGGAAATGGGCTCAAATTCAAATTAGAGATTGGGGAGATTGAAAAGGAGTAGGAAATAGAGAACGAACTTGCTAGGATAAAGCATAACAAACATTCAGACCTCAAAATAGCCAAAATGGATATGATAGGTTCTAATAAAGAAACCAATCATGGGTGCTAAATTTCTAGGATGGTACAGTAAGGATTAAATGATCACAAACTAGAATAAAATGAATACAAATAAATATGATGTATGACACATCTCTCATACCACCCAGGAGAAAGCAAGTTCGAGATAAGAACATAAGAACACAAGAGTATGAATTTGATAAAAAAAAAAGGACACATTGTAGTACCACAATATTTACCTAAATTGTAACACAATTCATATAAAAAAAAAAAAACATGTTGTCAAGATGAAAACAATGTCATCCAAATTTAACATTTCAAGCTATACATTGTCACCAAATAAAAATGTATCACTCATGGTAATTAAAAACCATAACGAATCTCCCTCTGGTCAACCACTACACATGATTATCCAAGGAATAATAGGTTCAAGTAAATCCTATTTAAATGCTTGCATAAGAGAAGCACTGAAAAGTAAGACATGACAACAAAAAATCCAATTGCTCACACTAGCTCCTATAGGAGTGTGTATGTATAATTCATACCTTCATGAAATAAAGGTGCTATCTATCAATTCTATGGAAAAAATAATACAAATTAATGTAAGAATTGACAAATAAAGCATTTAACATCTCATGGATCTCTAACTAATCTTTGCTAATAGAGCTCTTAGCCTTAATCTCTACTAGTGACAATCCTAGAATAAGAAATTGATAAAGATAATGCCTAACTAGATCTCAATTCTCTCAATTTGCTATAATATTTTATTCAAATGCTCTCAAAATGATCTCCATTATGCTAAATTTCTATGATATACTCTCAGTTGCTCTTAATTTTCATGAAATGCCTATAATAAGGATGCTTTGCATTCAAATTTTCTAGGATCTCTTATGATCTCAAAATGGCTTGTATTTATAAGATTTTCCCAAGTGTAGGGGGTACTAGAGTTACTTGATAATGATTAATCTTTGGTTGAGTGAAAGGCCTGTTATTCCCTGCATCCTCGTCCCTACATTTTGTGTGCAAAATGTTGGGTCCCCCTTTTTGTTTTCTGCTTCTGGCTCTTGCCTTGTCTTTTTGCCTTTGTTTCTTTTGTTCTCCTTCTCCAGGTTTTCTTTCCCATGGTGTTTGTTTTTCTTTGTGTTTTGTCTGTCGTGTCTCCGAGACCTGGTCCCAAAGTTGGTCGTTCTTTGTCAGGGAGCCGAACCCTAGACTTAGGGATTCTCTGCTACGATGTCTTCTTCTTGTAAGAGGGTATGGTCGCGCGGAATCCCCAGGCCCAGAGTCCGGAGGTCTACCTGTTCTGGGGTTTGCGGAAGGAAAGGTAACATGATTTTCACCTCGTGTATAAATAGAAATCACCTGTCATTTTCACAATTACCGCTATTAAAAGACTTAAGCGATTTCAGAGCGATTTTAGAGCAATTTGAGCGAGATTAAGTGTGAAGTAGTTCTGAGTTGTTCTGAGCAATTACGGTTGGTCTCTAGTGTTTTTTGGTGATCATTTGGAGGTGGAAGCTATTGTAGAGCATTCACGGTGCCTTGCCTTCCTTGCTTCCTTTATATTTTCAGGTCGGTGTCTGGTTTCTTTCCTTCATTTTTTAGTTTTTTGTGTTTTGTTGGTGTTTTTGCTTCGTTTTGTTTTTGTTTTGCTCTGCGTCCAGCGTCTGGTTTGCCACCCGTTGGTGTGTTGGCTCTACCCAAGCATTTTCTACCCTCTGTGCAGGTGTAGGGTAATGTATGTATTATAGATTTTGTACATTTTGTGCATGTTTGTATAGGGTGGTCACTCCATGCTGCCTTTTTTGCTATAAATTTGGTATTTTTAATGTATATCCTTCCATTTCCATGTATATACCTTTCGGCCCTTCTATATTTTAGGTGTATAGGTTTTGTATATTCACCCGGTCTCACGTTGAGCTCGTCTTGCTTCCTCTGTTGTCTGTTCACAAATTCGTGAGCTCGTTCCAGGCAAAATACCACCTGGTTGGAACTCAGCTCTCGGCTAGTTTCAACCAGGAAATTTTCTCTCTCCTCCATAAACCAGCCTTAATGATCCATTTATGTCCCATGTATACATTCAAGACTATCCAAGTGGCATTCACTTTTCATGTGTTCAGACAGTTGGCATTGTCGTCACCATACTCCCCATTTATTGTGTAGCCATGTGACGCTGATGTAGGCCTGACAGCTCACTTTTCGCGCACACCTTCCAACAGTTAGTTTTCTCGACCCCGGGTCTTTTGCCCTCACCCAACCCACATCTTGCTCTTGTTAAGTATGTTGATACCCCCGGGCCTGAATATTGGTTAATTCTCTTAAGTTTATATATATAATGCATACTTTTTAGGATTTTGGACCTAAACTAACTTTTTAGGAAAAGGATGTGCCGCGATGGTAAGATCTTTGGATCCTAGAATATTTTTTGTCTAAAAATTCTAACGATCACCTTGCCTTCCAATTTTTCAAATCAACTTACCTTAAAAATGTCTGAGGCTTCCGCCTCTTCACCACCCGGGAGTCTGGAACTTCCTTCCACGGCGGTCACTAGGGCAGCCGTCAGATCTAAAATGGAAAGAGCCTTAGAAAAATTGCCTCTCAACATGAAGTACATGAAGGACAATGCTATTATGGGATCGAAGATTGAGTCCCAAGTCCAGCTGATTACCGACACCAGCATCAGAATGTGGCCCGAGATGCAGGCCCTGATTAAAATAATGTACATTCAGCGACAGTCTGGGGATCCATTGGTGATCAACGTCAGGGACTCCAAGATTCTAAAGGCCACTTGTTTTCTGTGCTTGGTGCAGGCACCAGAACTCATCCTAACACTTGCAACACATTACAACTCTTCCATCTGGGCCATCATGCTCGCAGCCCTAGTCCCGACCGGATATCCCACCCCCATGGTGTCTCTCGACACCGCAAATTTTCAGGTAGGGTTGAAGGTTCCTTAGTTTGATAGCCCAACTGTCATTACTAGAGTCGATGCCTTAGTGCAATTTCAACAGCTAGAGGTCGCAGCCCGGCAATACATGAACAATCATTGGCTCAAAACTTTGAAGAGGGACCCCAAGAAAATGAAGCTAGAGATTCCCCGGTCTGAGTTTAAAGAAAGCATCTAGATGGGAATGATAGCATTGTGCCGGGTCTTTGGCCAACCCCATCCCTGAGAGTTCTCAGGTTGGATGTACTACTTTTTGCTTGGCATCACCACCGAGAGGGAATACTTTGATTGGGCCACCATTATTTCTAACCATGTGGATTCTCAATTCCTTTAGATGGCCCAAAAGCAAGTTTTATATGACTTCTTATGTTCTCTAGGCCCTAGCGCAACAAAGACCTGCCACCAATGGGTTACTCACATTAGGTGTACTCAGGATCGGCCCGGGTGAGAAGGCTCCCTAGGATTATTTACCACAAATCCAATGAGAGGCTAGTTTCCCCAGTTTCTGTCAGGTGAACGACGCCTTTGTTTACTACCACCTGCTCACACCTACCCGAGATGCAGGGTACCACCTCTCCAAGGAGGCAATGGATCTGGTTAGAAGTTATGGCCATTATTACATACAATTCTAGTAGCATACATACATAAGGGTAACCGACTTCTCTAGAAAACTTTACTTGTTGCCCAAACATTGTGGAAACAAGATAATTCTCTTCGAGTACCGCAGAAAAATGATGGAGTTGCATGCATTATATTGCTTAAAGAAGGTGACAAATATCCCATTCCCAATCACTTGTGGGAATTACTCATGCAGTCTGGCCGCAGCCAAGGAGGCAGACAATGAACTCAAGAGCTTGAACCTAGAAGAATTTTATCTAACGTGGAAGAACTTTGATCCGCTTGGCAAAATTGCGTTGGCACTTCCTCGGGCATCAGAGCCCCACCAATATCACATGGAGGACTTCTAGGAATATTTCCAGGATGACATTGAAGTTCGGAGCCAGCATTGCGTTCGAATGACCATGGGGATGATGGAAAGGTTGAAGCTCCAGAA
The DNA here is from genome assembly GCA_018584345.1 of Thuja plicata. Taxonomy (NCBI): domain Eukaryota; kingdom Viridiplantae; phylum Streptophyta; class Pinopsida; order Cupressales; family Cupressaceae; genus Thuja; species Thuja plicata. The sequence goes on from MU224175.1 coordinate 2,302,075, forward strand.
ATTTCTAGATGAATTCTCAGACGCCAGACCCACAATAGACCCCGAGTACAAGGCAAAGGGGATTGATAAGATAGCCCTCCCACTGGTGGACTGAAATGCCCAGGAGGGGCCCACCATCGAGGAATTTACTCACAACATGGTTGAATGCAGCCATGAATATTTTAAGAGAGTATGCCCCGGGAGTACCTGCAGGGCTACCCAGGTGGTACCAAAGCTGACCTCCGAGGCCAAAACTTCTTCATAGGGAGAAGATAGGGGAAAAATAATAATGGAGACTCTAAACCTACAGGAGACCCCCATAAAAGAACAACTAAAGAAGTCAATAGCGGCCTCCCAGCAGATGAGGGAGAAATTAATCACATGGTTGGCTACTCCGGTACTCATGACTGGACCTGTCTGTCCTCCCTCTTCCCCTTCACTAGCAGCACTAATGGTCAAGGCAATAGGAGTAGAAACGAAAGAGGAGCAGGCAGCCCTAAGGGATACAGGGCCTCCCTTGGTCACTAGGAAAAATAAAAGGCTTAATCCAAAGCCAAAGGCAGAACCGAAGCTGGGGATGCTTCAGATCCCACAAGTAGAAATCCTTTCTTTCGAATCCCCAGAGCTAGAGAAGGAACCAGAGCCCACTCATGTCCCGGAAAATCCTGCCCCTCATGAATAATTTGATGATGTTTTTAGAACTGACGAGTTTGGGAATTTTTAGGGAGACATCATACAGCCGGAGGCTAAAATCCTGGAGCAGGAGGAAGCTCCAGAATAGGAACCTACGAAGGAGCAGGAGGAACAAATGGAAGAGGAAAAGGGGAAAAAATAGGTGATTTCCTCTGAAGTCCCAAAAATACAGGATGTGGGAGTTTTAGAGCAACAAAAGCAAAGTGAACAAATGGCATCAGCTGGGGAAACTGGACCTACGGGAACAACCGTGACCCCAACCGCCGTGTTCCAGATGCCACTCCCAAGGAAAACATTTTGGGAGGTAATCACTACAGCCCAAATGTTGAACCTTGGCCCATTGCCTCCCCCACTACCTAAGGATATACCGATCGAGGACATCCTAGCCACAGAGGTTGAAGAAGAGCAACAACATGATGAAGAAGAAAATCCTGGGGCAACCAATGTGGACCCAAATATTGTTGAAGATATAGACGGCAGGGTAAAGGAAATAGGCATCACTAGAGGAAATGTCACCAGTGAGTCGAAAGGTATAGAGGAGTCAGAAGAGACTCATACTGTTGAAGGGGCACAACAGGATGGTGGGGAGAAGTCACATGAATAGATTTTGGCTACCAAGCCACCCCAACTACCACAGTGGTTGGTAGAATCTTGAAAAAGAAATGCCCCATCAACACCTAGAGCCTATCTTTCTTTGGTGGAGATGATGGCTCAAGCACAGAACCCGCCGAAGGCTAAGAAAGCCCGGACAGTCCACACACTTCGGACCGAGCCAAGCGGAGAAATAGTCACAGTAATCATGACACCTTCCCAAGACACAGACAAGGAAACGGCTGAGGCTGGAGATTACAATGTCACAGAGGTGTCGCTGGGGAAGAGAGGAAAATAGGGTGAATTAGACCTATTGAAAGAAGCAGTGAAGGCAGTAGAGGATCGCTATGAAAAGGAAGCTCAAAAGTTAAAGGAAGAAAAGGAGAAAAATGCAAACCTCATGGGGTTGCTTACTGAGCTGGCCTGGCCTATTAACGTTATTCCTCTTGAGGCCTCTACATTAGATGCACCACTTCCGTAGAGTGATATGGACTCATTACGGGCGATGAAGAAAAAGGCCCAAGCGGTTGATGAACAGGTTGCCTTGCAGTTGGGAAATGTCTGACGTTTCCTGGTGTCCACACTCTCGGATCTATATGCGGCCTGCCATGTCTTACATCAGGCTAAAACCACCATCAACATATGGGAGGGAGACATTGAGAATTATGAGGCGTGGAAGGTTGAGTTAAAAGAACTCATTGGCCTTGGAGAAGAGATTGTTTCCGAGTCCAGAATTCTAGGGGAAGAGTCGTTTGATTTTGTGAGGACCTAGCACTCCAGACTTGACCTCACATTGGGGGTACTCAAGAAAATGGTGGGGACTCTGTGAGATAAGGTCAATGCAGTACAATATTCTTTCAATTTATACAAGACTTTTGTTTTGAAGGTCTTTGGAGCTGATCCGTTTAGCACTGACACATGCACACCGGAGGAGTATGTTTTGGGTAAATTTGATGAATTAATGGAATCAAGATATCAATCCCTAGAGGGGATAGATGGAGAAAAAATGATGCAAATAACTCACATGGTGCTCAGTGGCCATGATGCGGCAAAGATGGCATATGAATTTAAGGGAAATGTTCTAGAACTGGGGGAACAGATTGAGGTGGCCAAGTACCAGTGGGTTGGCCTTAAAGACATCGATGAAGATGGAATTTCTCATCTCCTCCAGACCTTCAATGATAGTAAGCAACAATAAATATTCTCTGAGGGCCAGAGAAAACCTAAGTGTTTTGTATTCTTTATTCTTTTGGAACGCAAGTTCCCAAAACCTGGAGTTTTGGATCATACATTTTGATTTCTTTTAGTGGCCCATGTCCCGGTCCCCAAGGCCAACCAGTCACTTTCAAGGTAGTTAATAAAGGGTGTCAGAAGGTAGGTAACCACTACAAAATATGTCATCTTGATGGGAGGTTTCTGATAGATGGTCTTCTCGAGGCGCTGCTTCAGAAGTACACTTGGCACATTGGAGACAGGGTGTCGTTCTTCCATTTATGAGTCATGTAGCCTCGATCCCTAGAGAATTATATTTCTTCCTTCTCCTTTCCAGCTCTCTTCTTGAGGCCGATTCTTCTACTCCATCCTTCTTGTCTTATTCTTCTGACATGCCAGACCTTCTTCGTCTTGAGGTCTTTTGTAGCGTGGTGCAGGTAGTACTGGCCACCGGATAATATATTTTATTTCAAAGTGTAAAATAAGTTAGGGTTAGGGTTAGAAAGAAAGATGTGTATAAATAGTAAGTCTGGCCTCATTCCAAGGGTCGATGAAATTGATGATTTTGCAGTCCATAGTAATAGAAAAGTAGTTTTTTTCATTTCTCAGTTGCAGAGCTCAATGCTCCATAGTTTCTAAGTTTTTAGTAGTTAGATGCTCCCTTGGAACCACCATTGTACCACGCACCAGTGCTTGCTGGAAGAAATGTTAATGAAGAAGGAAGAGTTCTCTAAATGATGTTGTTGGCATTCTATCTTTTGGGTTAACAGTATTTTATGCTTTGTGTTCTTAATGTCCTTTTCTCTGATACTTAAAGTAGATTAACGACCTCCTTTCCTTTGCTACTGATGAAATATGAACTGATGGTTGTTTGTTTCTTCGGTATTTAGTATAGTGTATTGGAGCATAGTTTATGTCTGGAACATTTAGTATAACTATAGATAGATGAAATATTTCTAACTCTGCAGTACCCCTTTTTTCAGTTTATTTGTTAAGTAAATACGCGCGTGCTTGGAGAAACCTCACCTACTTGAATCCCCAAAGAGAACGAGTTGAAGATAACCAGCTATCCCCCTCAAAAACAATCACATCTCCCAACTGATCCCCACACTGTCGAGACCCGACTCTCATGTGTTTGGAGGCTCGGGGAATCTCATTTCCCTAGACAACCTTTACAGGTGAAGTTGGCCAGTACCCCGGTACCCGATGACAACTTACCTCTGTTGGCGGACCTAGTCACAAGAGTCTCGTCAACAAGGCCTTGAGATGGTTTCAAATGGGGGGACAATTTAAATGGTTGTCTCAAAGGTTTGGACAAAGGGACAAATTTGAGTGATTGAGATTCAAAGTTCAAAATGAGTGATTGAGATTGTAAATTAGGAGTGATCCATGTGCTTTGTGTTCTCAATTATCATTGGTTGCTCAAATTCATGTTGAAGGATATTAGGATTAATTAAATTCAATCAATTAATTAATTTAGCCATGTAGGGGAATAGGTTCAATTTGATTTTTTGATATAAACTATACAATTAATTGATTAAAATAAATTGTATAGTTTGATTAATCCCTTTAGGCTTATATTTGATCATTTGATTTCATTATTTATTTTATCCTTTGATTTAAATGATTTTGTCCAATTTGATTGATAAATGTCCATTTGAAATTGATTTGATCCATTTTGATGAAATTTAGAGCGTTTGGCTGAGATTTGCAGATTTGCTTGATAATAGGACACCTACCCAGATTTAGGTGTCTACAAATGCCCCTCTTTGAATTGATGTATGAAGTGCATTGATTCAAAGAAAATTTCATGTCCTGATCACTGATTTGATACTTGATTGATTGATTGATACAAAAACCTGATTCAATGATTGATTGATTTGAAAAACTGATTTGAAATCCCTGATCTAATTGATAAAAACCCAATTCGAAACTGATTTGATAGGATGTGGAATGCCCCATTGATAATGTTTGAAATTCCAATGCCACAGATTTAATGTGGATCCTAATTTGCTACTATGATAATGCCCCCTCAAAAATGAAATAGATTGATCTCCAGATGGAAAAGATGATGAAATTGATAGAAAATAGATCCAATATGTTTTCATTTCTGAAAAACATTAATGATGATCCTGACCACAAAGCATGCCCCAGTGTGTAGAAAATCTAGATTAGGTCAAAAGCGGTTAAACTGTGTCAAAATCCCTCCAAAATTAGGTTAAATAACTTAAATAGGTTGAAAAACCCATTTTTACTATTCATTTTCACTTTTTACCCTTGATATTTTCCTCTGATCCTGGTGGTCCCTATTCGAGAACATCGATTTGAGTGAGCACACCGGTATCAGAGACCCCTTGAGTATGGACCTCTGGTAAGTGATTTTAACCTTCCTAGTGCATTTATTGCTTCATTATTATAGCATTTATTACATTTTAACATGCTTTCTAGGATAGAGTAGGTAAAATGATGCGTAGAATAGGTTAAATGATGTGTAGGAAGGTTAAATGCCGCCTCTACATTGAGAAATGACGCCTATGCGTAGAAAAATGCCACTTAAGATTAGGGTAAAATTTTGCATTTGCTTAATAAACTACCATGTATAAAACCCTAGGTTTAAAATGCCGCCTATTAGGTTTAACATGCCGCGTAGGAAGTTGAAATGCAACATACACTATAAAGTGACGCCTCTGATGTATCAAATTATTCCTATCAAAGATTAAATGATGCTTAGCATGAAATGATGTGTACACTATGCCAAGTGATGCCTACAATGAAATTTGAATGAAAACCTGATTTAGGAAGCACAAACTGCTTTCTGATTGATCGTCTGGATGACCAGGTTGATTTCCAAGATAGATAGATGTGTTTTAGTAATACGAACAAGTGTTTAGGATGTTAGGATAATCATAAAAATGGATGTTTGATTTGTCAATCTGATAGGATAGAAAACTGATTGATAGGATAACTTATCATATTGGTCCCTTCTCAAGATCTAGAGTTAGGAATAATAAGTTGATGTGCTCAAAAAGAGTAAAGGATTGATTGAATTGGTTTGATTGACTTAGAATGATCCATTGATATAATGATACTGATATAATTCCCTTGTTTTCAAAACAAGCACATTTCTGTAAGTTGTATGTACAAAATCTAGCATCATGGATCCTTGACTTATCCGATGAGTTGATAGATCTAGAGTTACGTGTTATAGAGCATTGCAGATTGAGTTTCCTTCTTGAGCTTCCTTAGTTCCAACTGAACCGAGGTTTACTTACAGCTGTGGTAGAGCATTGGCACTTTGACCACAATACTTTCCACCTTCCACTCGACGAGATGATGATCACCCCAAGGATTTCTATAGATTTATTTGCAACCTGAATCGAGGAGAGCGGGTGTATTACAATCAGGTTTACAATGGTAGTGTATGCATACATGTCTTTGTTGATGATATGATTGACAATGATATGATAACATGGGCACAGTTTTCTTCATTCCCCACTTTTCTTGCAGTATTAGGTATTGTGATAGGAGGTTTACTGCTTCCTAATAGATGAGTTCATAGTTTCTCAGCTGGCTGGGGTATGATCCTGGAGGATTTGATTGTACATCCTCGACGGTTTGATTGGGGTTCTTGTGTTTTGGCATAGCTTTATCATGATTTTCATGAGGTTTCATATAGAGAAAGTGCAGCTTTATCAGTCAGTGCGATATTATTATAGTTATGGACCTAGGAGAACATCCCTATTATGATGCCTATATCATCTCATGTTTGAGGTTGAGGATGGTCGTATGCATTTTTGTATAATGGGATGGTTGTCCAGCATCACCTGGGCAAACTTGAGTATTGGTGTCGCAAGATTGATGACATTGATCAGGTCATATGGAGACCTTACCTTGGATGTGAGAGATGGTGGGAGAATGATGATGAGCTTCCTTATATGTTTTTCCCTTGGTGGATGATTGGTCGATCACTACTTGTTATAGAGAGATTCTACTTTGGATGAGTGTTGAGGAAGTATGGCCAAGTTCAGGATATGCCACAGGGTATGGCATTATATGCAGGCATATAGGCCGAGTGGTCCATGTGGGGAGCACAGGTTGATTATTAGTTCTCTTGCACTGAGATTAATAGATTGGATTCATATGGTGAGATATGTTGGATCATGTTGCTGATGTCAGGATATCTGCAGAGTATAGAGAGTGGTTTTCTCACCATAGATTCACTAGATTTATAGATCCTTCAGAGCCCAATCTTGATATGGATGATACATTTGATGATGATGGTGGAGATGGTAGTGTCAGAGGTGGTGGTAGAGGTGGTGGTCTGAGACAATGAGATCCTAGAGTACTAAGAGCTCCTAGGATTCATAGATTTGTAGGCAGAGGGTGGGTGGGACCTCAGATTCTGGGTGGACATGTTAGGGCTAGGGGTGGTGGTTTTGAAAAGCCAAGACAAAGACATGGATAGGGACATGGACATGCTCATCCCATACCAGTTGCAGGATGGGGACATCAGAGACAACGACAGAGAGATGATAGGCATGCACATATAGATGTTGCCAGACAGGTTCCAGGAGCACAGGCTCTTCCCTAGGTATAGGTTCAGGCACAAAAAGCTCCTCCTTTATAGGGACATATTCTGGCATAGAAAGTGCCTCCTTAGATTCCAATGATACCACAGGTTGGATTATAGGCACCACAGGTTGGATTACAGGCACCACAGGTTCCTCAAGCGATAGATGCCTTGACAGAGGATGTGAGGACCTTAGAGGCTATGATGGCATTAGTGGTTGGTCAGATCGATTAGGTGGCTACCATGATGCAAAATTTTATGGTAATGATGGCACAGATGCCTAGTGTAGCTAGCACTAGCTAGGTACGACTGACTACACAAGATAGATTGGGTGATAGAGATCTCGATGGAACAAGTGATGGATCAGGTGTAGGTACATCTGATAGATCAGGTGCCTCTGCTGGGTCTTGAGACAGATTGATATAGATCCACTGGATATGTATTGATGTATCATATTTATTGATTTTGATCAGGACTTTGATGATGTATCATTTTGTTGATGATATTGTATCTTGATATATAGATGTTATGGATCTTTTGATGGACATTTATGTGATGATCTTCATTGATTTTCATGATGTGTTTATGATGTTGATGTGAGATTTATTTATATGCAGATCTATATGATGTCTATGATGCATTTACTTTTATTATTCTATGGATGTAGTTTATCTTATATATGACATAGATAGATGGATGCAAATGATTTTATGCAACTACTTCTATATGCTTATCTGATTTTAATGATAAAGGCAATGATTTATGCGATGCAATGATAAATGAATGCAACTATATTTTTTGATTTTGATTTATGAATGTATGCAAGTTTATATGAAATGCACTCTTAGAATGGATATAAAATGAGTAATGATTAATGCTTCTTTTCTTTTGATTTTATGATATAAGATAACAGATAATGAATAATGACTAATTCTATGAATGAATGAAAAATATAATCTCATATCATTGATTTGAACAAGGATAATTGATAATTGAACCCCCAAAATTTATTAACCCCCTTTGAACATTAAAAAATCCTCTAAACATATGCAATTAATCTAACATGATAATACAATTCAATGCAACTAATTGTCACTATCTTTTTGTGAAAGAACTGCAAAAGAGATATATTATCATCATTGAGCATTTATGGAACTAGGAGCAAGTACAATCATCACTGACCACATCATGATGATATGAATACCCCTTTCATCTCTTTGGTTACCTCTCGGGAAACTAGTACAACCCTCACTAGTTGAATAACCAACTATGAGAGTATGAATACTAGTTTCATTGGATTCAATATTGCAAGTGGACTTTGGTATTAAGATATGGAAGATCTAAATAGCCAAGGTATCCATTTGCGTAAACAAACAAAGGTTAATCCTCCTTCCTATATGAAAGTCCTCGATGGTTCTTTGATGAACATGTCGTTAGACGAATTCACACAAGTTGGTGGATCTTCCTCAAAACACCCACTCAAAGTTAAGAAAATATCATGTCCTCATCATTGCCAACCTAGTCAAAACATCATTGATTAGCTAAAAAGACATAACAAATACAAAGAATATCATCAACAAACTTCAAGTGTTTTTCTTTGTATCAAGATTTTCAAAAGAATTCCAAACATTCTGATCATTTAGGTTTTGTCAAATTTTAAACTTGATAAAATAAGTCAATGAAGTTCAAGGATCAAGTTGCTAGGTCAAATTATTGGGTTTTGAACAATGATATCCATCAAAGGTTCAATAATATCTCTCCTCTGAAGTTTTGAAAATCTACTTCTGATATGTGATCAAAATGTAGCACTTCTGAATCCATTTGTACCAAACCAATGCTTTTCCCCCAAGTGATAAATGTAACCATGTGAAACGTGGGCAAATGAAACCTAGTATGTGACAATGTAGCTGACAGACTTTATTATGACTATGCACAAATGATGGATGCAATGAAGGATATGTACAAATGAGATGATGAAAAGGCAATATGTAAAAATGCAACTAGGAAAGACTTAAGGGATCCAAAAGCGCCTGTTTGCCAGGTTTTCACCTTTTGGATTTATTGCTCTTTTTTTTTTTTTTCTACCAAGACACCTATTGCTAGGTTTTCACCAAGGCACTTTTTCTGTTTTTCAAATTTTTTCTTTTTATCTTTTTTCAATTTTTATTTTAAATTTTTTTATTATTTTTGAATTTTTTTTTCTTTCTTCATGCTCAATTTTCTCCTTTTTCTGATTTTCTAATTTTTCCATTGTTTTTGACTTTGGATTTTTCTCATGTTCAAATATTTGATGTTGAAATCATCAGATACACACTCATCTGATACTCTTTCCTCCTATACTCTTTCATTTGATCAGGTATGAAACCTCTTTAGATGGATGTTTTTAATAGGCTCTTGTAATTCATCACCCTCGCAATCAGCTAACTTGTAAGTTCCCATTCCAAAAGAGGAAGTAATGACAAAGGGTCAGAGCCAATTTTCTTCCCATTTTCCCTTCTTTTCTTTATCTGCCTTATTTTTAGGGTTTTCTCGTAACACTAAGTCTCCCACTTGAAAGGTTCTTGGTTTGATATGCTTGTTATAGTTTCTTGAGATTCTATTCTGATAAACCTTCAAATGTTCATAGGCTTGTGTGTGGTTTTCCTCCAACAATTCCAATTGTTGAAGTTGGGCGACCCTATAATCCTCATCATTGATTAATCCATGTAAAGAGACTCTTAAGGATGGGATTTCAACCTGCACTGGTAAAACAACTTCTGTCCCATAGACTAAGGAAAATGGTGTAGCTCCAGTAGGTGTTCGGATGCTAGTTCTATATGCCCACAATGTCGGTTTTATCTACACATGACAATCTCTTCCTGATTTATCAACTGATCTCTTCAAGATTTTGAGAATATTCTTGTTCATGGCTTCAGCTTGTCCATTACCTTGAGGATAGTAAATGGGGGAAGAATGGTGCATGATATGAAAAGTGTCACAAAGTTCATCCACATCTTTGTTCTTGAATTATTTTCTGTTATCTGTGATGATGGCATGAGGAATACCATATCTACAAATGATATGATTAAGGATAAACATTGAATCTATTTTCCTGTGGTAGTTGTCAAAGGTACGACCTCTACCCATTTGGTAAAATATTATGTTGTTGTAATGATATATTTATGACCATTGGAAGAAGGTGGGTAAATCATTCCAATAAGATCAAAACCCCATTGGTAAAATGGCCATGGTGTGATAAAAGGATGCAATTATTGTGAAGGTGCATGGATCATGTCTCCATGGTATTGGAATTTTTCACATACTTTGACAAAGTGGCAAGCATCTTTTTCTAAGGTTTTCTAGAAGTACCCCATACAAAGGATTTTCTTAGCTAAATTCAACCCACTCGAATATGACCCACAAATCCCCTCTTGAACATGTTTTAAAGATAATATTGATTCCTCATCCTCTAGACACCTAAGAAGCATTTCGTCAAGACCCTTGCGATACAATGTGTGTGATAGGATGGTATAACAAGAACCTTGTCTTATAAAATGTCATTTTTGGGCATGGGTTTGGTCAATAGGTAAAACTTGGTCTTTAAGATAGGAATAAATTGGTACATACCAAGTTGAGTCATGTCCATTAATAAGGGAAATGATTTGGGTGTCGGGTAAGTCAAAATCCGGTTTACCAACTCTTCCACCAAGAATTCATACCTCGCATTCTGTTCAGGAATTTGGAGTAATGAAGCCAAGGTAGCCAGAGCATCAACAACCCTATTTTTCTCTCTTGGAATTTTCTCAAATGTGATTAAGGAAATTTATTTCTTCCAATCATCTACCATTCTCTTATCTGGCATCAATTTTTCATCCTTATTTTGGTATTCATCATTGATTTGGTTGATGACTAATTGAGATTCCCCATAAACTTGCAGTTTTGTAACATTCCATTCTAAAGACATTTTGATGCCTATGACTAAAGATTCATATTTTACAATGTTGTTTGTAGATGGAAACAAAAGTCTATAAGATTTTGGAATGGTGTACCCTTGAGGTGTGATCAATAAAATTCCTGCCCCTGAACCATTTTGAGTATAAGATCCATCAAAATACAACTTCCATGCCTTGGCTTCCACATTGGCTATTTCTGCATTGGGGAATTCAACTTGGATGGGATGAGTAGATGCTAATGGATTTTCAGCCAATTGATTAGCAATAACTTGGCCCTTGATAGATTTACAGTCCACATATTCAATGTAAAATTCACTAAGCACCATTACCCATTTAGCAGTCCTTCCAGTTAGGGTTGTTTTACTAAGAAAGTATTTTAAAGGATCAATCTTTGCACTCAACTTTACTTTGTGCATCAACATGTAATGTCTTAGTTTCTGTGAGGCAAACACCACTACTAGGCAAGATATTTCCATGAAGCTATAGTTTAATTCATATTTGATCAAAGTTCTACTCAAGTGATAAATAGCTCTTTGTTTTTCTTCCTCATCCTCTTGTGCCAATAAGAGCCCTAAAGATCTTTCTGTTGCTGAAATGTATAGTAATAATGGTTTTCCTTTGATATGAGGCATCAAGATAGGTGGATTGACCAAGTATGTTTTCAACAAAGTGAAGGCTTGTTCACATTCATCATCCCATGTAAAAATGGTATCTTTGTGTAGCAATCTTGTGAATGAATGACACTTTTCCTCCAATTGAGAAATGAACCTCCTAATGGATTGAATTCTTCCTTGAAGTGACCTCATTTGACAAATATTTTTGGGAGTTTCCATGTCCATTATTTATTTTACTTTCTCAGGATCCACTTCTATGCCTTTTGCAGAAACTATATATCCTAAGAGCTTTCCAGATTGAACCCCAAATGCACATTTATTTGGGTTTAATCTCACTTTGAATTGCTCCAACCTTGTGAAAATATTTTCTAGTATAGGAAGATGATATTTTATTTGATGCAACCTAGCTAAAATATCATCCACATAGTCTTCTAGGAAGGTGTGCATCATATCATGGAAGATAGTGGTCATTGCTCTTTGGTAAGTTGCTCTAACATTTTTGAGACCGAAGGGCATCACATTCCAACAAAAGGTTCCCCATGGGCATGTAAAAGTATTATTTTCTTGGTCTTTAGGTTCTATGCAAATCTGATTATATCCACTAAATCCATCCATCAATGAGAACATAGAATGTCTCGCCATTAAATCAACTATATCATCAATGCTAGGCAATGGAAAATCATCCCCAAGACAAGAAAGGTTAAGGTCTCAAAAATATGTGCATATTCTATTAGATTTATCATGTTTAGTAATTGGTACAATGTTGGATATCCATTCTGCATAGGCTATTACTCATATGAATCCAACCTTGAGTAGATTTTCCAATTCTTCTTTGACTAATAGAGCTACATGAGGATGCATCTTTCTCAATTTATTCTTTATAGGTTTGATGTCGGGTTTCAAACTAATATGGTGCATTATGAAGCTTGGATATAACCCTGGCATGTTGGCATACGACCACGCAAATTTGATTTTCTTTTCTTGAAAGAATTCGATGAACTCCTTCCTTTCTGATGGGGTTAGTGATGCTGCTAAGTGAATAAACTTTGGTTCCAAGTCAATTCCAATGTTAACCTTTTCCGTTGGCTCTATAAGAATAGGAGATCTCTCATCATCATGTTATGGTAAGGTATCCAACCTCTCTTCCTTAGGTGCCATAGTTGGGTTTTCACCTTTGGAAACATCTGATATTTTTTCTTTTTTAGGTTCTAGCACTATCACATGATGGTTTTCACCACTAGACCTTCTCATTTTTTTGAATTTATTTCTTTTATATTATGGATTGAGAGGTTGGACCCTTGCCTCTATCATCATGTCTAGATTGTATTCATTGGTGGAAGAAGATGGCTCAATTGCATTTAGGTATTGGGCCATTGCATTGTCATTGGGAAAGTATAGTAAGTCATTTGGTTTGGTTAAATCCCAATCAATGAGTTCGGGATGAACCAAGGCTAAAGAATCAATAGGAAAGTTGTCATTTGAAGGATTAAAGTACATGACATCATTTGAAGGGTCATACATTGTATCTCTTAGGTCTATAACATGTGCTTGCTCAAGGTGTACCATGGAAGTAGGATTAAAATTTCCCTCACTAGAGTCCTCGTGGATTTCCATGGGAAAGAAAGCATGTGGATTAAATATAAAATTTGAATCACCCCCCCCCCCCCCCNAATTTGAACCCCCCCCCCCCCCCCCCCACAAAGGTACCCAAGGTTCACCTATCCATTGATTACCCCTAGATGCTTTACCTACATTATATTCTTGAGGTTCATTTGATGCTTGTGTAGAATTCGAACATTGATTCTCATTGTCTTGACTTTTGACATTAAGAATGGTAGCATATGTATGAATAACATCAAGTTTTTTATCATGACAAGAGTCTTCGGATAGGGAATCCCACTCATAAATTCCATAACATCCTCACTCTCAGATCCTACCATATGTACATGTTCATGAAAATCATGCACAAGGCTTGAACTTTCTCCTTTGTCTTGATAACCTATTCCAGATTTCTCATCCTTTGATCTCCAAGCAGGTTCAATGGGGTCTAGAAATCCTCTATTCCTAACTCCTAAGGGTCCTCTTCCCTTGTATCCCATTTTTTTCATAATTTGATATCCCTTTCCATATTGTTCGATTTGGATATTGATGTGTTGTACTCTTTCCACGGGATTGTTTGAATTATCTTCCTCTTTGTAGAGCCATTGTAAAACTTCATTGTCCTCCTTTTCTAGGGATGATTGTTCACTCTCTCTTACAAAATTAGAGTTATATTTGTGAGTTTGATGAGCACTTGATGGTTTCCCATGTGTCTTAGGAGAATTTGGCAAATCAAATAGGGAAACAAAATATTCCCCCACTCTTTTGGAATTGATTCTACATTGATTTTCAAAGTTATGCATCATTTAATTCATCTTTTGGTATTGGTCCTTTCTGGATTGTTCTCTCTCATCCTTGGAAGGTTTCAAAATTTCCACCTTTGATGTAGAATTTTTAACTGAATTTTCATGTGAACTTTGACCCTCATAACACACTTTCTCCTTTCCCTTAGTTGATGTAGATGAGTTAGTGTGATTAGGGTTTGAGGTAGATGTAGCATTTGATGTTAACTTTGAACCTTCCTCTTTAGCTTCTTCAATGGTGACATTAGGGATGAATCCTTCCCTATTATTAGGAATAAATAGCTCATGACTAGGTTTCAATGTGTTGCAATATTGAAAGGGATTAGAATATCCTCCAATTGTGATTTCTTCACCCATGTGTGGAAATTTAATACATTGATGATAGGTGAAAGGCGCCACTTGCATCTCATGAATCCATGGTCTCCCCAATAAGATATTATAAGTTATATTAATGTCAAGGACTTGACATATGGTTTCTTTCTTGATAGGTCCAACTTGAATAGGTAAAACAATCATGCCTTTCGAAGATCTTTCTTCCTCTTCATAATCCTTAATGGTAATCTGATTTTTAGGGTCAATGGATGATTCGGCTAACCCTAAAGAATTGAAAAGTTTCAATGTGAAAATGTTAAGACTAGCTCCCCCATCAATAAGGACTCTCTTGACCCTATGCCTTTGGATTAAAACTTCTATATGCAAGGGAAAATTTTGAGGGTGAGTAATGGACATATCATGTTGTTTGGAGAATGAAAGGCAATGTGGTGCAATGAGATGTCCTACCATATTTTGAAACTTATCTTCCTCCAAAGTTAAAGGAACATTAGTCTCCACCGGGGCCTTTTCCAAGATCTCCTTGTGATTGGGAGAAAGTTTTAGTAACTCCAAAATAGAAATTTGTGTTGGAGTCTTTTGCAATTGATCAACAAAACTATAAGGCTTTGTTGTAGTAGATAGTTGTTTAGCTAAAATAGATTATTGTGTAGGGCCAATAGGTTTAGGAGCACCCCCTTGTAGGGTAATCCTTGATGCTTTCCCCCTAGTGATAGCATTAGAAGTCTCCACTTTGGGTTGTTCCTTAATCACCACAACATTAACAACATGCTCATGCCTGGATAAGGTATTGATAGTATTGTCATAATGATGAGCAAAATTGACATTGTTATTTCCCTTGGAATTGTTGCCTTGATTGTTCAAAGTTGAAGACTCACCTTTCTCATGATTATAGAAAGGTTGTTTCAAGGCCATATGATCCTCATTTTTTTGGGTCCCTTCTATCTTAATTACACCATTATCAATCAAATATTGCACCACATGTCTTAGGAGCATGCAATCATTGGTTTTGTGTCCTAGATTTATATGCTATTTACAATGGTTGGAATCACTCTACCAATTAGGCTTTATTTGTGGGTCATAGGGTTGAGCCCTAGGTAAGTCAATAATCTTATTATCAATTAGGGTTCTCAATGAACTCTCAAGTGGTTCACCCAAAGGTGTGAGCGTCCTTCTAGGCATTGGTTCAAAGAAAGGCTTAGGCTTGTTATCCCCTTGATTATTCCCAAAGTTGTTATTATTGTTGTTGTTGTTGTTGTTGTTGAGAAGCACTTTGGGTGCTTGACTTGCATTGTTAACTTGAGTAGGTCTTCTTGTGAGAGTAAAAGGAGTGGCCTTCAAATTATTAGCTTTCACAACTCCATCATTGACCACACCTTTATTATTGTTCCTCATCCAAAATCGGTTATTGTTAGGAGGATTCCTATTTTGATTGTTATTGGAGGTATTGTTGTTGTTATTTTTATTATTCGTATAAATCTTAAGTTCTCCACTTTTAACCAATACCTCCTCCGTAGTAACCTCGTTCTCAATTAGGTCTTGGAAAGACCTAGGACATTGCAATATTAACCGATAATTCATCTCATTACTCAAGCTATTAATGAAGATATCCATCTTCTCCTTTTTGGGTACACTTCAAGGGTATCTAGTGAATACCGCTCTCCACCTTTTTAATAAAAGTAGGAATCCTTCTCCCTCTCATTGCTTGGTATTACATAAGTTAATCACCGTAACCTCATGTTTGATATTATAGGAATAGTGAGTTACGAAT
This sequence comes from Thuja plicata, assembly GCA_018584345.1. Taxonomy (NCBI): domain Eukaryota; kingdom Viridiplantae; phylum Streptophyta; class Pinopsida; order Cupressales; family Cupressaceae; genus Thuja; species Thuja plicata. Next base: position 2,318,169 of record MU224175.1, read on the forward strand.
TTGGAGGCCAATTCCTCGAAAGTACGGATGCCGGAGGGTAACTTGGAAAACCACTCCATTGCCATGCCTCCTAAACTTCTAGGGAATAACCTCATTAAATATTTTGTGTCATGCATGAACTCCAAGCTCAATGCACAAAACTCCCTTAAATGACCTTGGGGATCGGATTCTCCTTCATACTTGTCGTATTTAGGAAAGACAACATTACTTGGGAATGAGACCATAAGTAGGGTCTTTTAGAACGGAAATGGACACAATGCCTTGATAGGAAAGGGTTTAGGAGCCCCTCTTTTTTTCATCGTGTCCAATTGCATTTGGAATAATTTAAAATCTTTGTTCATTATGTCGATCGGATTTGCTTCTTCTTCTTTTTTCTTGAGTTGATCAACATCAAAATTGTGAGGGAGTTTAGTCCCTGCTTGTGCTAGGTCTAGGAAATACTTCTCCATATCCCTTTCTAACACTTTCTATATGAGCTTCATGAAGAATGGACTTTGGACCACCTCATTAACCTTTTCTTTGGTTGCCTCTCCATCATTAGGGTCCACATTTCCTCCTTTGTTATTAGGGTCTACCCCTTGATTGTTAGGGTCTATTCCTCTTCCATGGGCCCCATTGTTGTTGACCTTTCCATTTTCAATATCATTAGTATTATCTCTATTGGCGTTGTTGATTAGGTCAGGATCCATATTGCCAAATGAAAATGCCATGTTCGGCTCTACTTCCTTGTTGGGTTGTTGAGTTGGTTGTTGCGAAGAAGTAAAATCGTCACTAGGAAAAGGAAACTCTCGCCTTAGGTAAGAACCATCATATTGTAGGGTAGACTTAACGTAACGTGATCAAGTGAAATTTGACATGAGCATAGATCAAGAAAACTTGGCTTTTGTCACCTCTTTGATCAATCCCTTAATGATTTTGCAAAATATCCAACAATGGGGTATTATGATCAGACTGAAAGTTTGCACAGGTAGAAAATCCAAAAGGGTATCCAAAAAGGTGACTAATTTGTTTTCAAACCCTCGGGAAATGTCCATTTTCTGCCCCTCTTTGTTTTTGGGCGTCACATAACACTGTATAGGCATCAACTAGAATTTATCTACGCGACACTCTGCAGATTGCAGGTGGTGTTTTCCTATTTGTAGGCGATGTTTTAATGTTTATAGGTGATATTTTCCAGCGAATTAGGCATCACTTCAGTAGTAATAGGCATTTTTTCAACTCTGCAGGTGTCACAAAAAGTATTGTAGGTGTTGTTTTTCTGCTCGTACGCGACACTTTACAGATCAGGATTATTTTCACAGTTTTTTAGGGTTTTTAAAATGTTAAGTCTTTGATCAGATCTGTTTAATGGTATTCTTTCTTGAAAATATAAATACAAATGCAACACACACATCATGTTTGTATCATAACCCTAAAACACACTGATGTGTATGTTCTCGGTCGTTTCAATGGGTCTTAAACAAGAATAGATTCCAAACAATCTACCTAGAGTCAGATTTGGCTTTTAAAAATGTTGGCTCTAAAAGGTAGCTTGCTATTTATCACAGATTTAGTTAACACCTCCATTCTAGATCATGAAAATTTCTTTTACCCCCTTGTAGGCTTCCCACACGCACAAAAGTACAATTTTGCGCAATCCCAAAGGACTACTAGAGGAAGTGAAGAAAATTAAGCACAATCTAGTCACTACAACCCATTAAGGAAGAGTGCATTTGTTTATAGTGGGTCAGATAGTATCGCGGCTTAAGCAATTGTCTCCCACTTTGGGTCGTTCCCTCTCACCGTGCTCATAAGGATGTACTCAGGAGGTAGGCCCTCTAAGGATCTAAACTATCTAGCATGTATAGAAAACAAGAAATTGAACTTAGTTCAACAAGTTTGGGAGTTTGATTCACTCAAAAAGTGAAGAGAATATACCCATTGTTGTTCTTTGTTCCAAACACTTCAAGCACTTATGTTCTTTTTCAACCTCGTAACAAAGAGGTTCTTAAAAAAATGAAGTGTGTGATTCAATTATCCTCCCTTTCTTTCTACCACCCCAAACTCAACATTTTTGGCTTTTTGATCAACTTTGAAAATTTGAGAGCATATACCTAATGTTTCATTCGAGATGGACAATATTAGGGTGTCCCTAATTATACTAGATATCAATGAAATTTTCCACAATCTAAGAAAATCAAGCTTGATGAGAAAAATACCTCTTTCAAAGCTAGCAAAGGCTAGGTGCTTTTTTGAGGTTTTTTGCTTTTTAATTTGCTCACTCACCTAGTGGCGATCATTCCCTCTCCGGCTCCACTAGCAAGTTAGTCAACACAATCGAACAAAGTGAAGCAAGCCAAAATAATTGATAATCAAAATGAAGTTTCTTTCAAATTTTTCATAAACATTCCTAAGAAGCTTGCAATGTGAAATCAATTAAGGGAATGAAATTTTCTCTTGTATGCATTCATAACTTTAACATAATGATCATACAAAGCTTCTTCCTTCTCTAAATTTTTCAAAATGCTAGCGTTATGCACTTGTTTAGAGTATTTTGTTAATAGCCTTACCTCTTTGCTTTGCCTTGTGACCCTTAGCTTGGGTTTCTGCACTTCCAGGTGTCTGTTCATCTACAAAAAACACAGTAACAAAGAGTTAGAAAACTGAATTTACCAATTTGAATGCAATAAAACACAAACTACAGCAGGTGTCATTTTACAACTAACATGCGTTATTTTGCAATGTCCTACGCATGAATTTGCAGTGAGCTAGGTGTGACTTTGCAGTGAGCTAGGCATGATTTAAACAATTACAGACATTAAACTATAAATCACAGGCGGTCCAAAGTGTGTAAATTGCAAAACAGAAAGGTTAGCAGGCGGAAAAAGAATATTTGTAGGCGTGATTTCCCGACTTGGAGGCATCGCTTTACAGGAACATGCGTGACACTTTGTCTTGTAGGTGGTGAAATAAATTTAAGATAGAAAATGACAGATCTTCGTAGGCATCATTTGTCTGCTGGCAGACGTCATTTTGTTGCTGGTAGGCGTCACTTGGACATGCAACCTGCAAAGTTAGTAGAAAATGCACCAAAAAAACATGAAAATTGATAATAAAAAAAAAGAGATTTAGAGGTTCAAAGCCCCGCGGTGGGCGCCATTTGTGTATGTATAATTCATATCTTCATGAAATAAAGGTGTTATCTATCAATTCTATGGAAACAATAATATAATTTAATCTAAGAATTGACAAATAAAGCATTTAACATCTCAAGGATCTCTAACTAAGCTTTGCTAATAGAGCTCTCAACCCTAATCTCTACTAGTGACAATCCTAGAATGAGAAATTGATAAAGATAATGCCTAACTAGCTCTCAATTCTCGCAATTTGCTATTATATTTGATTCAAATGCTCTCAAAATGATCTCCATTATGCTAAATTTCTATGATATGCTCTCAATTTCCCTCAATTTTCTATGAAATGCCTATAATAAGGATGCTTTGCATTCGAATTTTCTAGGATCCCTTATGCTCTCAAAATGGCTTGTATTTATAGGATTTTCCCAAGTGTAGGGGGTAGAGTTACTTGATTATGATTAAGCCTTAGTTGAGTGAAAGGTTCTGAGATGGTTTCAAATTGGGGGACAATTTAAATGGTTGTCTCAAAGGTTTGGACAAAGGGACAAATTTGAGTGATTGAGATTCAAAGTTCAAAATGAGTGATTGAGATTGGGAATTAGGAGTGATCCATGTGCTTTGTGTTCTCAATTCTCAGTGGTTGCTCAAGTTCATGTTGAAGGATATTAGGATTAATTAAATTCAATCAATTAATTAATTTAGCCATGTAGGGGAATAGGTTCAATTTGATTTTTTGATTTAAACTATACAATTAATTGATTAAAATCAATTATATAGTTTGATTAATCCCTTTAGGCTTATATTTGATCATTTGATGTCATTATTTATTTGATCCTTTGATTTAAATGATTTTGTCCAATTTGATTGATAAATGTCCATTTGAAATTGATTTGATCCATTTTGATGAAATTTAGAGCATTTGGCTGAGATTTGCATATTTGCTTGATAATAGGACACCTGCCCAGTTTTAGGTGTCTACAAGGAGTTACAACGCTCAAGAGTCCTATTGAATAAATGCAATCATTGCAAGGAAAAGCATTGATAATATTCCAAGAAGAGTTGAAGGACGTAAGATACATCCTCGCTGAAGGAATGAGCTTCATAGGGCTAAAGATAATACTAAAAATAGATAGTAGACTATGTGAGGTATTTCCCCACAATGAACATCTATGTTTTGGTGGAGTCTCCATGATACTTTTTGGTGACCTTGCACAACTAATGCCTATAATGGACAAGCTTGTCTACACATCACATTCATGTGCTAAAACATTGTGGGACCAATTCATGATTGTCCTCACATTACAAAAATATTCTAACAACAAGGTGAATCCACAACACAAGCACAATTTTGCTAAATATTGCAAAACATATGAAATTCAGAACCAAGTCAAGAAGATTGGTAGGTTTTGATGACACACACAGATAAACAACTTACCTCGTGTGAAAATAAACAATTTGATAGTTAAATGCACCTATTTTCAACTAATGATTTAGTCAAGCTACACAAGTGAAGAATGCTAAAATTGTTCAACTGTCCAATTGTATTAAGTACTACAACAAGCACCATGAGAAGAATAGAAAATGTAGCTATTGACAAGAAACTTGAAAAACAAGTACTATTTAGCAGATGTCTACACACTATGCTCACAACAAATGTATGGACACAAGAAGGCCTTGTAAGTAGATCTCTTGGAGAAGTAATTGAAATTGTTTATAGTCTTAGCTTCAGACTACCTGATGTCCCAATTTATGTTGTAGAAAGGATTGATAATTACAATGGTCCTCCATGGAGCCAAGATGAACCAAAAGAATACCAATAATTTATGTATCTGTAGGTAGCCAAAGGAAAATACCCATCACAATGGCATGGGCTATAACCATACACAAATCCCAAGGCCTAACACTACAGAGAGAAATGATTGATATTGGAAAAATGGAGAGGAATGGGCTAACATTCACAACCATATCTAGAGTCAAGTCGTTGAATGATCTTCGTATTCAACTGGCATTCTCCTTCGAAAGGTTCTCCAAAATTCAAAATAATCCATATACAATTACAAGGAAAAAAGAGGAAGCTTTCTACACCGACCCTCTCTTTAAGAAATCAAAGTATGTAACTATCAACTATATCTCCCTTATATTTCTCTTCATCATTTACAACACATCAATTTCACTTTTACAAATTCCCCTACAAAATAGTGAAAATAGTAGTTTTAGTAGTTGTGGCAATGTATTCTTCTAATCTAAGTGACTCTTGCATGAATTCTTAGCATACATTATCGAGAGTATTAAATGAAAGAGCCTAATGTCACCTAACCAGATACCATGTAGGCTAAAATACATGTAATTATATTATGTTAATCTTTAAGTCAATTATCGTTGAATTGATAACTGTAGGCACATTTTACATGCAATTTTTAAAATATAGGTATGATAGTAAATATCCTTACTCATAGTTTGAATTATTTAAATATTTATTCAATTTTATTTTAAAAATTAGAGTAATAATAAGTTTGCAAGTAGCAGAATTTTTACAAACTATTTTAGTTTATTTCAAATAAAATTATCCTTAATCTAGTTTATAGGTCATAAGTCCAAACTATTTAGAAGAGTTTTTATTGGAATAATTGTGTTTATTGATATCAATATTTTGGATCATATTTTATAATATATTATTGGGACGAATGAGAAATCTTATGATGGAATCAATAACTCAATAAAAAGTGGATGCGATAAAAAAGAGAATAGTTAGAAATTGCAAAATAAAAAAAGACAATCAAGATTAATAATATTATTAACGATAATTGTAGTTGGTAGTAAAAAAAAATATAAATAAAAAATTAATCTAAGATTATGAGAAAGTAGGAAAGGCAAGGGTGAGAAGGTTGGATGAATATTGAAAGTTAGAAAAAACAAAGAATTTGGTAATGAAGAAGTGAAAAGTAAGGGGAAAGAGACACCAACGAGTAATAAAAAATATATTAGTACTAGTGATTGAGATCACATTCATGATTTATTTATTATGTACAGTAATTTTATAAGGTCGGAAGCCATTTATTTTTCTTGTTGAAATTTTTTATATTAGAAACATGAGTCTTGGGCTAAAAATTCCTTGACTGAGAGACACGAACAAAGAGAAATCTATTAATTGAGGATACAAGTAAATGATAACTTTGCTAAGAAAAACATATAAAATTATATAAATAATGAAGGGGAAGAGCACCAATAGTCATTATAGTGAACTTCACATGCCCTAAGTTCCTAAATGATACATTGGATTTTGACATTTTTTTGTTTGTCTCCATATTCAACTTAATTGCTTTTAGCTATTGTTCTGGGTTCTAGCTAGTAAAGTTGAATGTTGTGGGATTCATTATTTGAAGAAGGGTCAACAAGTGGTCATTTCAAAGTGTTGTCTAAAACATATTCCCCATTGCCTCATTACTTGTTTACTTTGACAACCAAAACATTTGCACATCTGTTCCAATACTTATGCACAAATGACTCAATAATCGTATGCTATTGGTACCAACAAAGTTGCACAATCGATCTAATTACTATTTATTTTGCTGATAATGGGTGGTTGTGATCAGGATGGAATTGGGAAATACTGAAATCTAATTTTTTTAGTATTTTGTATGTCTCAATAAATTGCATTTTTGAAGGTCTTCGGGGCATTTCTGGGCAGATCTTGTGTTGAAGGTATTTCTCCCAATTTTGGGTCTACAAATTTTGATTATCTTTCCAACGAAGTAAACGGTTCACAAATCAGACCTAGGACTTGAAAGTTATGTCTTCTCCAAGTAGGCCTAAATTTTTATATAGTTTTTTGAAATTTTTGTTAGTTTTAATAAGTTTATTTGTAATAAACATTATGGTGACTCTTCATTTCATTTCCAAGGTATTCTAGTGACCCTTGGGATCCATCATATTTGTATAAACTCAAATTTCGAATAGAATAGATCATTTATTGGCTTGCAATTCTGTCTTTAGTCTTCTGGTTTTTATATTGAAATCTACAATACCGCAGGTATCACACCAGGTATTGTAATATGATTCATAATTCAAATCAGGTTGTTGGCCTACTAGATGATTTTTTAGTAGTCTTTTAATTAGTGAAATCCAATGAATAGTAATTAAAACATGGTGGTAACTAGTGCTCTTCCCCTAATGGATGATGATAGGAAAATGTCAAATTGACAACTAACAAAAACCAAAAATTGTAAGAAAGATAATACTATTGAGAGAACACTAAAAATGATACTGATGAGACACCCCTATAAATGACACCCCAGAGAGAGAGAGAATGCATGGACATAATGCATGGCCCTATAATTTAAATGCATGGACATAATGTATGGCCCTATAGTGTACTTTACAAGTCCTATTATAAGGGCACATAGTATATTTTACAAGGACTTGTAAAATACACTATAAGACCGTACATTCTTTTGAACCAGAAGACAAAGCTAACTAGGTAGTAATGAAGGAAAAGAGATGGTTCACATAAATTTATTGAGCAATCCAATAAAGAAACAGCTAGATTGCCATTAAGTCCTCCAAATGAGGACCATTCAAATCCATTGTAGAGTGGGATACAACCAGAGCACAATTAAACTTGTGCGAAGGTGATAGAGACACATTGGTTTTATAATGCCCCACTCTCCCTTCTTTTCAAGTACCGAGCTTATTAAAAGGTGGTGTAAGAACAGAAAAGAAGAAACTTTACAATTATTATGGAGGCAGGTGCGTTGGGACCCACGTGGATGGCGACGTGTTGGAACGGGGGATACTATTTTTTAATAATTATTGATAAAGTACAATTATTGACAAAGTACATAGTACAAAAATATACCATTTGTGTGGAAGGAGGAATTTAAATAAAGTGGTCAATATTGTGACGAGATGACCAGCGGACATAAAATCGACAGCTAACAGTCCCTAAAAGGACGCTCTCGAAAAACAAGATGATTCTGGGTTTTGGACACTTTGGGAGGGAATCAAACACAAGATGCACATGTAGATATTTTGTTCATCTACTATGTTTTTTTAATAAGGGATAGGTAGTCGAGTGACTTCGACTTCCTTAGGGTTAGAAGTTCATTCCTCAAAATAAAGTGTCTTTGAAAACATGTTAACATGTTTGAACTCTAGCCTTGGTAAGACATGATAATAATAAGATAACCTAATCTATGAGAATGTATGATTAGATGGATGTGCCTAAGCTTACGACAAAATGACATGATGTATCATTTTCAGATTGTGCAAAATATAATTGATTTTTACAAAAAAAAATAGCAATTGATCTTTCATGATTTGCATCCCTATTGTTGTTAAACCACAAAAAAATTGGCAACAAAATAGTGTGCTTTGCACATTTAAAAAAAATTTCTAATTTTTTTTCTTTGTCGTCTTTTCGTGAGTTTACCCTGCGCTCATCAGATTAGGCTAACAATTAGGATAATCTAATCCAAGAGAGTATCTGGTTGGATTAGGAAAACAACTAGGATAACCTAATCCACGAGAGTATCTAATTGGATCAAGGCAACAACTAGGATAATATAATCCACGATAGTACGTGGTTAGATAAGGCCAACGATTAGGATAAACTAATCTACAAGAGTGCCTAGTTGGATTAGGCTAACAACTAGGATAACCTAATCCATGAGAGTACCTGGTCAAATCAGACCAACAACAAGGAAAACCTAATCCACGCGAGAGTATTGGTTAGATCAAGCCAACAACTAGGATAACCTAATCTACAAGAAAATCTGTTAGATCAGCCTAACAACTAGGATAACCTAATCCACGAGAGTGCCTTGTTAGATCAAGCCAACAACTAGGATAACCTAATCCACGAGAGTATCTGGTTAGATCATGTCAACAACTAGCATAACCTAATCCACGAGAGTACCTGGTCAGATCAGGCCAACAACTAGGATAATCTAATCCACGAGTTTTGAACCTTGGATGTTCATGTAAGATGTTAATATAGAGATTATTAATGACTTTTTTTTTATGTCAAATATAAAAAATTGAATACTTATATTGTGTTAAATAATTTAATATTTATAGGTCTAGGGGTCTAGCTCGATTGGTGAGAGCGTCCTGTGGTAAAGCACGAGATCACAAGGTCCAGTCTCCCCCCAACCCATGTGGAATTGGAGGACGTCTCACGTTGAAATCACCATTCAAGTTAAAAAGTTTACCAGTCACATTGTAGTTTATAGGGGTTGCTACACACAATTCCTTGCAGTCTAAAACAATAATAATTTAATATTTAAAATTAGAAGAAATTTTAATGTTTATTATAAATATTTGATAATTTAATGTAAAAATTTTAAATTAAAATTTTAAAATATAAGAAATGTTTTGATGATGGCATGATAATTTTAATGTCTTTTGTGCTAAATTATTGTGTAGTGTTTCTTAAACAAATTATTCAATTATTTAATGATGTGACAACACGTCTTTATCTTTTTTATATGAAGTGCCATAAAAATTATTTTCATTGTAATTTTCATTCTTTCTATCAATAATCTATGTACTATAAGAAGGAAGAATCACCCTTACTATCAATATCATTATTATGATTTTTATGTTCTTCCAAAACATCTTATATTTACATCTTACATAAGGAAAGGGAGATATAGGATGCTGACATTTCATTTTCATAGATATGAAACATAAATGAGCCTAAACATTTTTAGACCAACATTTCTATATTTAATAATGAAGGAAATAAAGGTACCTAATTCATATTGACTCTTAGAAGTTTGAGTGATTCTTTATAATACATTATCAAAGGCAAAATCTTGGAAGAAAAATAACATTCACTAAGTTGTGTAAGTCATAGAATTAGTCATCGTTTTATATAATTTTTTGTTTGTTTAAACAAACAATATTGATAGAGACACATCAGTTTTATAATGCCCCACCCTCCCTTCTTTTCTATGCACCGAGCTTGTTAAAAGGTGGTGTAAGAACATAAAAGAAGCAACTTTACAATTATTGTGGAGGCAGGTGCATTGGGACCCACGTATGAGAATGGTAAGACATGATAATAATAGGATAACCTAATCTATGAGAATGCATGATTAGATGGATGCGCCTAAGCTTACGACAAAATGACATGACGTATCATTTTTAGATTGAACAAAACATAATGGATTTTTACAAAAAAATAGCAATTGATCTTTTATGATTTGCATTCCCATTGTTGTTAAACCACAAAAGAATTGGCAAAAAAATAGTGTGCTTTGCACATTTAAAACATTTTCCAATTTTTTTTCTTTGTCATTTTTTCGTGAGTTTAGCCTGCACCTAATTAGATCAGGCTAACAATTAGGAAAATCTAATCCAAGAGAGTATTTGGTTGGATTAGGCAAACAACTAGGATAACCTAATCCACGAGAGTATCTAATTGGATCAAGGCAACAACTGGGATAATATAATCCACGAGAGTACGTGGTTGGATAAGGCCAATGATTAGGATAACCTAATCTACAAGAGTGCCTAGTTGGACCAGGCTAACAACTAGGATAACCTAATCCATAAGAGTACCTGGTCAAATCAGACAAACAATGACGATAACATAATCCACACGAGAGTATTGGTTAGATCAAGCCAACAACTAGGATAACCTAATCTGTAAGAATATCTGTTAGATCAACCTAACAACTAGGATAACCTAATCCATGAGAGTGCCTGGTTAGATCAAGCCAACAACTAGGATAACCTAATCCACAAGAGTATCTAGTTAGATCAAGCCAACAACTAGCATAAGCTAATCCATGAGAGTACCTAGTCAGATCAATCCAATAACTAGGATAATCTAATCCACGAGATTTGAACCTTGGATGTTCATGTAGGATGTTAATATAGAGATTATTAATGACTTTTTTTTATGTCAAATATAGAAAATTGAATACTTATAATGTGTTAAATAATTTAATATTTAGGTCTAGGGGTCTAGCTCGATTGGTGAGAGCTTCTTGCGGTAAAGCACGAGGTCACAAGGTCCAGTCTCCTCCCAACCCATGTGGTATTGGAGGATGTCTTGCGCTGACATCACCATTTAGGTTAAAAATTTTACTAGGCACATTGTAGTTTATAGGGGGTGCTACACACAATTCCTTATAGTCCTAAAAAATAATAATTTAATATTTAAAATTAGAAGAAATTTTAATGTTTATTATAAGTATTTGATAATTTAATGTAAAAAAATTATATTGAAATTTTAAAATATAAGAAATGTTTTGATGATAGGATGATAATTTTAATGTCTTTTGTGCTAAATTAATGTGTAGTATTTCTTAAACAAATTATTCAATTATTTAATGATTGACAACACGTCTTTATCTTTATTGTATGAAGTGCCGCAAAAAAAAATTTCATTGTAATTTTCATTCTTTCTATCAATAATCTATGTATGCTCTATAAGAAGGAAGAATCACCCTTACTATCAATATCATTATTATGATTTTTATGTTCTTCCAAAACATCTTATATTTACATCTTACAAAAGGAAAGGGAGATATAGGATGCTAACATTTCATTTTCATAGATATGAAACATAAATGAGCCTAAACATTTTTAGACCAACATTTCTATATTTAATAATGAAGGAAATAAAGGTGCCTAATTCATATTGACTATTAGAAGTTTGAGTGATTCTTTATAATACATTATCAAAGGCAAATTCTTGGAAGAAAAATAATATTCACTAAGTTGTGTAAGTCATAGAATTAGTCATTATTTTATCATTTTTTGTTTGTTTAAACAAACAATATTGAAAAATAATCTTGCTTACATGAAGTTTGTATTTTATTCTAGATGAAGATAATGATGAAAATTATAATTTTACCATCTTTCCTACTAAATTATTGTGTAATGCTTAAAACATACTATTCAATGCTACAAAATTATTTGTATTGTGATTTCCATTCTTTTAATCAATGATATTCATATACTCTACAAGATGGAATAATTATCCTTAATTTTGACATCTCAATATTATAATCCCTATGTTTTTTTTATATATAAAAGCAACAAAATCAAGGGTGTGTTGGAAAAATGGTCAGCGCTCCCCTCGGGATTTGTGACAAGGGACTAACCATCTCATGTGGATTCTATAAGTCTAGTGGTTGTATCGAGCATTGACAAGTTGATCTTTTGGTGCAACGAAAACCACACTTGTAAAAAGTGGTATTAGAGCTTGTCACAGGTTTGAATCCCTTCAGGTAATGCTGAGGGGGAGATTGTTGGTAAAATGGTTAGCACCCCCCTCGGGATTCATGACAAGGGACTAACTGCCTCATGTGGATTCTATAATTCTAGTGGTTGTATTGGGCATTGAAAGGTTGATCTTTTGGTACAACAACAACCACACTTGTAACAGGGTGTTGGCCCATTTAGAACAAGCCCATAAGTCTTACTAGAGAACTACAAGAGCATGTTAACAACACATTAACAACACACCAAGTATATCAAAAACCTTTAACAGTATAACGATAAGTGTTCAATAATCATCTAGCAACATGTTGACACCAATAACAATACTTTTGAATCCTCCACATTTCACCTTACATATCCATACATTTTTGCCTTTAAGAGATCATCATAGTTTATATTGTAAAACATCATAGGCTTGTAGTTGGCAGAAAGATTCAAATTTAAATAAAGTTTCTATTAAAGAATGCTATGTTTCATCAAAATCGATCAAGATGAAGAAAGTGACAATGTCATCAACATCTTGATGAAGCAAAATTTTCTTTCATCGCATCAATAGATATCAAAGAAACTTGGTTATCGATTGAGCATAAAAGATACATCGAACTGTTAAGTTATATCGAAAGAAGCATCATCGAACACACAAGTGCATAGCTTCACTGAAGGTAAAGAAATGAGAAAGAACTTAAATTTAGATGAAGCTTTTGTGCCTACCAAGTTAGAAAAGGATATACGGAAAGGAAGTGTTACATCAAAACCTAAATTTTTGATAGAGTATGATGATGACTGCACTGAAAGATTACCATCATAAAATAAACCCTTTTTTATGACATTCACATATGATTCATCGAAACTAAGATTGTTGATGTAGCTGAAGGATATAACTAAGCTCAATGTATTTTACCAAAGGGGAAATTTACATCAAAATGGAATTCGATATGTCTCACTGAAAACACAAATATTTCTGACAAAGTGATGCTAGGGTTTCATCAGTCATGCATGCTTTCTACATGAAGTCATTCATCGACATAATGAGGTCTAAATTTTATTGAAAAAGGGAATATTGATGAAAAGATGAATATCTAATAAAAATTGGAAGCATTAAGATACTTTTTGAATTTATAATCAATACAATGAGTACTCTTCTTTTCAATTGTGTTATGAAAACTTTTTCTATAGATCAGTTCTCTGTGATTTTCAGATTGAAATAATTGAATGCTATCTTAAATTCTCTTATGAAGAAATTATTTATTGTCATAGAAATTTGAACATCAAGATTCATTTGAGAAGTTTTTGATTAAGGTAACATCAGGTTTTGAAGGGGCCCCGAAACCCTTTACAATAAGCCAAAAGATAGACAAAGAAGGACAAGGAAACAACTATCTGTCAAAAGAGATAGAACAATAAGAGAGGGCTAAACCCCAGATATAATAGAAGATTACATTACAAAATAATAAAACAGCAACAAGCACCCAGCCGACGAAAAGCCAAAAAGAAAAAACTTCCAGCAACCCAAACTAAACAACTTCCACCTGATCTTCTAGCATCTGAACTTCAACCATCTGCAGCTCCATACTCTGGATCGAGTCCCGTAACTTCTTGATATCTGGAGTATGGACTTGGGCTTTCTTTTTAGTACTGGAACAGGTCCTAGATCCTAGGCCCGAAGAATGCACTTTTGGAGGGCAATCTTCCTCCTACCTAGCCTTGTCACTGTCATTTCTGTCCAGAAGGGTATATAAAGATTTTAGATTATCCAGGGAATTATTCATACCCATTTTGCTAACCGCAGTCAGTTTTTTAATGAGAACCTTGTTGTTATTGATCTTATCATTAATGTTTCTGAGCTTATTATCAACCAAAGTACTGATCTTGGTATCCATATTGTTAACCTTATCAAAAACATTATGCCCCTGCTGATACATAGTAGCATCATTGTGCATTTTATCAACAATTTCCTCCAGCAAAGCAGTCCTATTCTCCAGGTTCTTATAATTATCTTTGATCTCCTTTATGTCATCATCAATCCAGATTCATTTGAGAAGTTATTTTCCTTATGTTTCTTGTCTAATTGATCTCTTCAAGTAGGAGATAAAATTAGTTAAAATGGTTGTGGTGACAACTATATAATTATATAGTATTAAGGATCAAATAGTCGACAAATTTGTCCAAGTAGAAAATTTAAAAATTATCTCATAGATTTATACGTGAAGGTCTATAAGGAAGGTGACTCTATTTCCCAACCAAGGAGAAGACACTAGTTTATCATACAAAACATTATTCAAAATATAACCAAATTACAGTAGGAAAATCATAAGCATAAATAGAAGCAAGAATCAGTTAGATATCAAGATAGTTTTAGGAAAGAGTTAAAGAAAAAGTAGCAGTATAAAGAAGATAAGAGAAAGATAATTAGGAGATAGGATCAAGTAATCAAATTAGTCTATTTAAAGAATACATGCCATTTTGAGATAGATTCTATAAGTAGAATACATAGAGGAGATATAATTTTCTATAATAAAACACCATCTTGAAGATCTAGTTGGTGAATAGGTACACCTGCCTAGGTATTAGAGAGCCTAAAGTGTAGGGGAAGAATAATCATAATTTGGGTACTCCCATTCATTGGAAAATTTAATTGGAAGGTTTGAACATAGATCTTGATATACGCTTAGAACTTTCCAATCTGTTGATTTAGGAACCAATAGATTGGCGACTCTATAAGGGAACTGAACATAAAACCTATTTAGAATATTTGGTGTCATAAAAGAAGTATACTTTTCTAGAGATAAAGACCTAGAAGAACAGTATAACATATTCCTCATAGAGAGGTGGTGACTTTGATAGATAAATATAATCACAATAATATATGAATGAAAACAAAGTAACTTGTGAATCCAAAAGAACTAATCAAAGATACTTAAGTTTGATATTTTCTAAATACCAGCCTTGTATGTTTGGTAGAAGATCATTGAGACAGGGACATCCTATTAAACATATACAGTTAGATTAGAGAAGAGGTAACACTGGACAAAACAAAGGAAAATCTAAGGACCATAGTCCTAAGAACAATTCAACGGGGTTTGAAAGTGGAAGGATGTTCCCTGATAGAGAGATTGACCATTTTAGACACCAATTTAATGAGAATGACCTCCCTATACTAAATGAAAAAAATTCACACAAGATGTCAGAAGAATAAATATGTTTAACTCATGAAAATTGAGAATTCAAGGAAAGAACTAGAAAGAACTAGTGGGAAGAATCTCAACATCAACTTGAAAGGAAAAGAACCTTAAATGCTCCTCCTAGTTTCACTACTCCAGGAACATCAAGAAGAAGTTCAGGGGAAGCCCATGTTGGATGATATTAGAATTGGGTACTACTGATGTTGTTGGCATTCATGTTTTTTCACTGATGTCAACATATGTTTCTGTGGAGAGAACAAACTGGTTATTACTATTGTATGATGACTGACAGAAGTATAAAGATACTATACGGACGAATCAAAATGAGCGAAGATGATTATGTGTAGAAGGATGTGTGATGACCTTATTCCTAATTTCTCTTGGCTTAATATTGCATATTGGAATTTTTACAAATGTTTTAGTGAAGACTGGTTTATGGACTGTGACAGTGATGCTTGATAGAGCGAGTCTCTATGTTTTGGGGATATCTTACAGAAGATGATGATTCAGGTTATGTGATCTTAAGATATGACAGAAGGCATATTGAGGAATATCTATTATTGATTGCAAGTCATGAGATTGTTGGTGACGTTAGCTCTGGTGTGTATTCTAGAGGAGACCTATTTGGGGTCGACTTCAGAGATGTAGCGTGCATTTTGGATTGTGAGAATGGATTGTGGATCTTGGATTATATCTGATGTATTGTAGTTGATGTTTACTTGTTTTAGGTACCGTGTGTATCTTAACAAAGGGTTAAATAATTATTTGTATATTGGAAAATCTTAATTGACCGACCTAATCAATTATTGTAATAAGATATATATGAGAGATATTTTCTTTTGAAAATATCATGGTATGATGAGAAGGTAATTGAAAAGATAGAGAAGTGTGGAAGCTACGAAGCTTGATTGGCTGCTGGATGTAGAGCAGAGTTTGTGATTATAGTACTTCATTGGAACTGACCAAGCAAAGACAGTTGCTATCAGACATTTCACTGGATTGTATATGTCTTATATACACTTTTTTGGATTGTAAATCCTTGAGGGTGAATTTAACCTTCTTTGGGCAGTGTGCATGGGCATTGATCCCACTATTACTCTTGACTCCTAACAGGGTTTGTCCTTTAATAGGGACTGTGTACTGTAATGTTGTAATAAACTCCTAACAACGCTAAATCTTTTAACAAGGATACTATACTCTCAGTATATTATTTGTGGGTGCTAATTCCCACTAGGATTTTACCTTTAACAAGGTTTCCTCAACAACAAAGGATTTTGTTATTGTGTTGGCATTTACTGTGTTATCATTTGAATTGAAGTTTTGGTTTATAAAGTTTAATGTTTAATAATTTGTCTCACAACTAATTCAACCCCCTCTCAGTTGTGCTTGTGGACTGTTATTCCTAAAAATTGGTATCAGAGCTTCTAGTCCTTAGAGAGAAAGCTTAACAGCTTGAGGTGATCCTAAAGATGACTTACTAAAGGAAGGATAGTTTGAAATTTGATCCTGGAAACTTTGACAGTTGGAAGAACAAGATGAGAACGCATTTGCTATGTTTGGGAATCGACTATTAGATGATCACAAAAAGAAAGGAAAATAAAAAGACAGAGGATGAATTGGATAAAGATAATGAAGATGAAAAGAATTTATTTTAATGTAACATGGTCGTAAGGGAAGCATTGATCAACGTACTTTCTGAAGGCAAATTCACAAAAGTAAAAGACTTCAATTTTGCACATGAAATTTGGACAAGATTGGAAGCACTGTATGAAGGAGATAAGTTTACAAAATAGGCAAAGCTACAAAACTGGAAGACAAAGATGGAATCATTGAAAATGAAAGATGATGAGAACATTAGAGCATATGCATAGAGAATTACTAAAGTGGTTACTGGCATCAGGAACTCTGGAGGTACTTATAGTGAGGAAGTGATTGCAAAGATTCTCAAATCTTTGACACCTACATACAGAACTAAAGTACAAACTGGTGCAGGAGCACCTAAGGTTAGAAACATTTCTAGGATAGAAATTATTTTTGGTTTGTAAGGTGTTTTGTTCCACCATTCTTGTAAAAACCGAGGTCAATCGGTGAACAAAAACCATAGTTTCTTAAATACTTGTTTTCTAGTTTTAAGTGTGTGTTGAGGTAGCTTATAAACCTCTGGAAATCCAACTAAAAGATCTAGCTGTAGAGATTTGGTAAAGTGGCACTAAGTTATACTGGTGCTCAGGAAATTTTGTTGCTCGGTAATGCTACTCAGGATTATTGCTCGGTTTACACTAGGTTTCTCGGGTATGCTGTGCATAATGCTTGGGAATATCGCTCAGTAATGTCTCTTAGGTTACACTTGGTGCTCGGGGTTGTTGCTCGGTGATGTTGCTCGGGGTTAATTAGATTTCAGGTTGTTGACTGACGCTCAGGTATTGAAGGCAAATTTTATTTTGATGCTCAGGACTGCTGCTCGGCAATGGCGGTTTGTTGCTCGATTATGTCATTTAATGGCCCAGGAAATGTGAGATGTGACGTTTGTGACCAGCTGGGTCAATTACAACGGCTCCCAACATGTCATTTTTGTCTTTGATGGACAGTGACACCTGTTCTAGTGATGAGAGGGCCATTTATGGCTCGACCATGCCATCTATGCAAGATGGTTGAAGTTGTTCAAGAGAACGAGATATTTTGGAGATATTTATGAGAGATTGTTATATAGCTAAAATCTTTTGTAAGAGAGTAGTAGTAGACAGAAGAAAGGAATGCATTGTATTTTGTAATAGATTAGAATTTGTGAATACATAAAGCATTTGGAGAATCATCTTGAGAATCTTGTGATGGATTCCATGCGTAGTATGTATTATTGTGTCCTTCAGGTTGAACCAGCCGGTTTAGCTTGGAGGGTGGATCTATCCTATTAGATTCCACAACATGAGATAGTAGCTTTATGGTGAGTACCAGGTCTAGAGTACTTGAGGTGAAGATCTTAGTGACTTTCTCAAGTTAGGGTTCTATAATACCCCATTAGGTCCATTCAGAGACCTTGAAGTAGAGTCAAGATGACTCTCGCTATCAACTAGACAAAGGTTCTACATCAGATTGGTATAAGAGAAAGTTAGTGAATTGGGCTTGTGTTGTTTGGGTTGATTTTTAGAAGAGTCTAAAAATTCATCCAACATGGTGTCCAATGCAGAGATGGCAAGAGATGTCCGAGAACAGACTCCTGAAGGAACAGTTAGCCAAAATGGCATGCAAGTTGGAAGAAGTGTAGCTTTGAACTACAACAGTCAGTGAACTAATAAGAGAAGCTGATGAGAAGGGTAAATTAGTGGCCGAGGAGGACATGATTCTAGAGCTAGACCCTGTGCTTCAAGAAGAGCCATTCTTGAAAGCATTGAAGGCAATGAGTGGCAAGTCTTTAGAAGGTGTGCCTCTATTTAGTGGCAAAATGGATCCAAAAATAATCATAGAATGGATAGAAGGTCTTGAAAATCACTTTGATTGTGATAGTGTGACTGAAGCTCAGAAATTCAGAATAGACAAGACATGATTGAGAGGAACTGCTCTCACTTGGTGGAAATTTGTCTAGGATGAAAGGGAAAAAGGCGGAAAGAACCCCATAACAATTTGGAAAGGTATGGTGGCAAAGATGAAGGAAAATTACCTTCCGGATGATTATGAAGTGTAGTTGCAAGATATCAAAATGGCCTCAAATGGAGTATTCAAGAAGAGATTAGTCTCTTAAGCCCCAAGAATGTGCATCAATTCTATCAAAGAGCTCTCAAGGTAGATGAGAAGTTTAAGAAGAAATAAGATTCAAATAGTAGAGGCAGGGGAAGAGACAATAGAGGTCATAGAGGAGGATATGGAGGAAGGAATCCTGAAGCTAAGAGTCAGAGTGAGAACAAACTCATAGAGAACCAAGGAGAATCTATTAACACTAGAGGTGGTTACAACTGAGGAAGAGGTTCAAATAATAGTTCAAGAGGAAGAGTTGATAACCAAGGAAGAGGATCTTACTTCTCTTCAATGAAATGCTACAACTGTTAGCGGTTTGGGCATCCCGCATATCAGTGTCCTGCAAAGAGCTCTACCTCACAAGGAGGAGAGAAAAGAGATAACTATGTGCAAGAAGAGTATTCTAGCAGTAAGACTGTAGAAGTCCCCATAGGATCAGAAATGGGAGAGCATTTGATGGTTTGGAGAGAACTCCTCAAATAACCCATCAACAAAGAGCCAAGCCAAAGAAGATCTTTGTTTCGAGTCAACTGCAAGGTACTTAGTAAGGTCTGTAAAGTTATCATAGATTCAAGTTCTATTGATAATATAGTTTCTTTAGAAGCTATTGAGAATTTAAAATTGACAAGGATACCTCACAATAATCCTTATAGAGTTACTTGGTTGAATAAAGATCAACATGTAATATTCAATGAACAAGCTTGGATAGAATTTTCCATAGGAAGGTATAAGGACAGAGTTTTGTGTGATGTCCTACCCATGGATGTGTGCCATCTACTATTAGGTAGACCTTGGAAGTCCAACCGAGATGTAGTGCATGATGGAGTTAAGAATTCCTATTCCTTCAATAAGGATGGAATAAATTTCATGGTACATTCAACCTTGGAAGAAGAGAAAGAAAATAAAAGAGGTCCCAACCTACTGCTGGTCGGTGACAAAGAATTATTAAAAACATTGGAACAAGATGGAGTAGGCTTTGTTTTGGTTTTAAAACCACAAGGTGGAAAGGGGAATAAGAGAGAAGAGTTGCCTTTAGAGATCCAAAGGTTGTTAACTAAATACCAGGCCATAGTTAGTGATGGTCAACCAGCTATCCTACCACCTGAGAGATCTATTAGTCATCATATTGAATTTATTCTAGGAGCCTCACTTCCTAATAAAGCTTCTTATAAGATGAACCCACAGAAAAATGAAGATATTTCCAACCGAATCCAAGAACTAATTGACCAAGGGTTGATTAGAGAGAGCATAAGTCCTTGTGCTGTTCCCATAGTACTAGCCCCAAAGAAAGATGGTACTTGGAGGTTGTGTACCGATTCCAGGGCCATAAACATGATAACTATCTGGTATAGGTTCCCAATACCAAGGATAGAAGTTTTGATGGATTGTATTGGTGGAGCTAGATATTACTCCAAGATAGATCTTAAGAATGGATATCATCAGATTAGAATTAAAGGGGGAGATGAGTGGAAGACTTCTTTTAAGACTACTGAAAGACTCTATGAATGGCTCGTTATGCCTTTTGGGTTGTCAAATGCCCCAAGCACATTTATGAGATTGATGAATGAGGTTTTGAAGGAATTCATCAGAAAATGGGTTATAGTGTACTTAGATGACATCCTAGTGTTCAACAAAACCGAAGAGGATCATCTTAGACATCTGTAATTGGTAATGCAAAAATTGCATAAAGAAAAGTTGACAATCAACTTGGAAAAGAGTGAGTTCATGAAACAAGAGGTGGTGTATCTAGGTTTTGTTATCTCAGAAGGTAACTTGAAGATGTATATCAGAAAGGTGGAAGAAATCTTGAATTGTCCTACACCGAAATCAGAAACTGAAGTAAGAAGCTTCCATGATTTAGCATAGTTCTACCAGAAGTTCATCAAACAATTTAGTGAAATCAGTGCACCCATTTTAGATACCATCAAAGGAGGTATGAACGCCAAGTTCCAATGGAATGAGTAGGATGATGAAGGATTTGAACATCTAAAGAAGAGAATAGCGACCCAACTGATATTGACACTTCCTATTTTTTACAAATTGTTTACTGTGGAGTGTGATGCTAGTAATATTGTTGTCGGTGCAGTTTTGAGTCAAGAATGAAAGCTAGTAGCCTTTCATAGTGAGAAGCTTAGTGATGTAAAGATGAAGTATTCCTCATATGATTTGGAATTGTATGCATTAGTGCAAGCACTAAGGAAATGGAGACATTATCTTCTTCCCAAAGAATTTGTAGTCTTTACCGGCAATCAGGCTTTGAGTTTTCTAAGTTCACAGGATAAACTAAGCCATAAGAATATGAAATGGGTGGAATACATCCAAGCCTACACCTTCACTATAAATCATAAGAAGGGAGTACAAAATAAGGTGGCAGATGCATTGAGTAGAAGTTTACTCACAATGTAAGAATTTCAACTAAGGAGCATTGGCATTGAAAGCTTCAAAGATTTGTATCCAGCAAATGAAGACTTTGCAGTAGCATACAAGGTATGTCAAGAGTATCAAAATCATTTTCATAGTGAGTATTTGAAGTATAATCTTCAATAAGGTATTATATTTAAGGGAGGAAAATCTTTGTGTACCAAGAGGTTCCATGAGGGAGAACCTAGTACAAGAAAAGCATAATGGTTCCTTAAGTGGACATTTTGGGTTGAACAAAACTCTAGAGTTGGTCAAGAGGTATTACTATTGGCCAAGAATGAATCGAGATGTCCACAAGTATATAGAGACTTGTATAATTTTTCAGAAGGCAAAAGGGACTTCATCTAATGCAAGATTGTATCAGCCCCTTCCTATCCCAAATAGACCATGGGAATGCCTTAGTATGGAATTTGTAGTTGGACTACCAAAAAACAAGCAAGGAATGGACAACATCTTTGTGATTATTGATAGGTTCAATAAGATGGCTCACTTTGTGCCATGTAAGATCACACATGATGCATGTTACATAGAAAATATGTTCTTTAGAGAAGCAGTAAGGATACATAGATTACCTTTGAGTATTGTTTCCGATAGAGACTCCAAGTTTATGAGTTATTTTTGGAAAACCTTATGGCAGAAGCTTGGTACAAATCTTTCTTTTAGCTCAGCATATCATCCACAGGTAGATGGCCAGACTGAAGTGGTGAACCAAAGCTTAGGAAATATTTTGAGATGCCTCAGAAAGGAGTATGGACAATCATGGGATCAGTTACTTGCTCAAGAAGAATTTGCATACAATGATACAATCAATAGATCCACTGGAAAGAGCCCTTTTGAAATAGTGTATGGGATTCATCCCAGGGGTATATGTGAATTAAGGGATCTTGGCAGCAATGCAGAGAGGAGTGGGTATGCTGAAGATTTTGTTCAATCCATGAAAGAGGTCCATGAATCAGTTAAAGAAGCATTGATAGAGAGTAAAACTCACACCAAGCATAAGGTAGATGCAAGGAAAAGAGATATTAAATTTATAATTGGATATTTGGTCATGGTGCACCTAAACAAATCAAGGTTATAGAAAGGAGTTCCAATTAAACTTCAGATGTGGAAGATAGGCCCTTGTGCAATATTGGCAAAATATGGGTCTAATGCTTATAAAGTTGATCTTCTTGCAGACATAGGATTATCTCCTATTTTCAATGTGGAAAATTTGGTATCCTATAAAGGACCAATTCTAGAACGAGATTCTGATCTCATAGCAGATACTGAGGATCTCAGAGCACTAAAACTACCTGTTACACCAAAACTTAAGGCAGAAGAGATTATGAATTCAAGAGTTTCCAAGCAAACTAGAAGACACACCTATATGGAACATTTGGTCAAATTGCAAGGACAAGCTGATTCAGAGGCTACATGGGTGCAAGAAACCAATTTCAAGAAGTTAGGAATCAATCCTGACTTACTCTAATCACTTGGAAGTTGATTTCTTTCTGTCTGGGGAATATGGTGCAGGAGCACCTAAGGTTAGAAACACTTCTAGGATAGAAATTATTTTAGTTTGTAAGGTGTTTTGTTTTACCATTCTTGTAAAGACCGAGGTCAATCAGTGAAAAAACACCATAGTTTCTTAAATAGTTGTTTCCTAGTTTTAAGTGTGTGTTGAGGTAGCCTATAAACCTCTAGAAATCCAATTGAAAGCTCTAGCTTCTCAGATTTGGTAAAGTGGCACTAAGTTATACTGGGGCTTGGGCAATTCTGTTGCTCGGTAATGCTACTCGGGAATATTGCTCAGTTTACACTAGGTTGCTGGGGTATGCTGTGAAAAATGCTTGGGAATGTCACTCAAAAATGTCTCTCGGGTTACACTTGGTGCTCGGGGTTGCTTAGATTTTAGGTTGTTGACTGGCGCTCGGGTATTGAAGTCAAATTTTATTTTGACGCTCGGGACTGGTTCTCAGTAATGGCGGTCTGTTGCTCGGGTATGTCGGTTAACGACCCAGGAAATGTGGGATGTGATGTTTGTGAACAGCTGGGTCAATTGCAACGGCTCCCAACATGTCATTTTTGTCTTTGATGGATAATGATGCCTGTTCCAGTGATGAGAGGGTCATTTATGGCTCGACCATGCCATTTGTGCAAGATGGTTGAAGTTGTTCAAGAGCACAAGATATTTTGGAGATATTTCTAAGAGATTTTTATATAGCTAAAAGCTTTTGTAAGAGAGTAGTAGTAGACAGAAGAAAGGAATGCATTGTATTTTGTAATAGATTAGAATTTGTGAATACAAAAAGTATTTGGAGAATCATCTTGAGAATTTTGTGATGGATTCCATGTGTAGTATGTATTATTGTGTCCTTCAGGTTGAACCAGTCAGTTTATCTTGGAGGGTGGATCTATCCTATTAGATTCTACAACATGAGATAGTAGCTTTACGGTGAGAACCAGGTCTAGAGTACTTGAGGTGAAGATCTTAGTGAATTCCTCAAGTTAGGGTTCTATAATACCCCATAAGGTCCATTCAGAGACCTTGAAGAAGAGTCAAGCTGACTCTCAGTAGCAACTAGACAAAGGTTCTACATCACAAACTATAGAAGAGATTATACCTTTGACAACGAACTTTAGTAGAGAGATGTTGATTGGAAAGCTAACTAATTTTGAGGTTGTAAAACTGGGAGATTCTCTACCTAAAGTTGAGTCAGCATTCAAGGTAAGTGTGCATAGAAACAAAAAGACCTTATATGAAATTGCGAGCACCAGTAATAGTGACTTGAGAGAAGAACTTGGAGACTATGTTGATGAATGGGAACATATACATGAAGAAGAAATAATGCTAGATGAAGTGGTAGCCCTAATCGCTAGAAGAGAAAAGAGAGGTAAGGGTAATTTGAAGGAAAGTTAACTTTGAAATGTTTTTCATGCAACAAGATAGGTCATTTTGCATCTCGATATCCTACAAGGGTTCCAAAACATAAATCTAAGTTTTACAAATCAAAGTATCCAAAAGAAAAGAATGTTACTATGCTAGTGAAGGTGTTTCTGATGATGAAAATTTTGACTATGATGAGATTGGATTTATTTCTATTAAGGATGATGAACCTATACATAAAGAAAAATCCTTAGTATCTCTTGTTGAAAAGAAATATGAATGGGTTATAGATAGTGGTTGTTCACATCATATGACTGGAGATAAAAAAAAGTTTGTTAGTCTGAAAAGATATGTTGGTGGTGCTATTAGATTTTGTGAAAATACTCCTAAGCTTACCATTAGAGTTGGATCTATTTCTCAGGGTGGAAAAACTAATACTGACAATGTACTACTTGTTGATGGACTTAAGCATAATCTGTTGAGTGTTGGACAACTAGTGGACAAAGGTTATCAATTGAAATTCATTGATGGGAAATGTTCTATCAGAGGTAAATCAGGATACTTGATCGCATCTGGTACTAAATCTAGAGTTAATGTATTTGAATTGAATACATCTGGGGCTTCTTGTTTTATTGCGAAGGTTGATGATATTTGGTTATGGCATAGAAGATTTTTCATATTAAGTTTGATAATATTGTGAAGGTAAGTATGAATAATGCATTAAGAGATCTACCTAAGATTGTAAAGCCATCTAACACTATGTGTAGAGAGTGTGTTATGGGGAAGAAGACTAGAAGCAGTTTTAAAAGCAAATCTTATTTAGAAAAAGGGAAGTTGGATCTGGTACATACAGATCTGTGTGGTCCTACAAGAGAAAGATCTTATAATGGTGAAAGGTATTTTATAATTTTTGTTGATGACTTTTCTAGAATGATGTGGGTTACATATTTAAGAGAGAAATCTAAGGCATTTGACAAATTCAAGATATTCAAAGAAAGAGTTGAGAATGAATCAGGTTTGAAGATAAAATGTTTGAGATCAGATAGAGATGGTGAGTTTACTTCAGATTTATTTAATACCTACTACGAAGAGCATGGAATATTCAGACAGACATCTGCTCCCAGGACACCACAATAAAATAGGATAGCAGAACGAAGAAACAAAACAATATTAGATGCTGCTAGAACTATGTTGCTGGAAGGAAATGAATCACATGTTCATTGGAGAGGGGCTGTTGGTACTACTGTGTACACCTTGAACATAATTCAAATCAGAGAAGGTACAAGTAAGACTCCTTATGAATTATGGTTTGATCATTCTCCTCTAAAATATTTTAGAATATTTCGAAGTAAATGCTATATCAAAAGAGATGACGAGATAGGGAAGTTTGATGCTAGAAGTGATGAAGGTATCTTGGTTATTCTACTAAGAGAAAAGCCTATAAATGTTTCAATCTGAGATTAAGGAAGTTGACTGAAAGCGCTAATGTGAGGATAGATGAAAAGTTTCAGATTTAGGAAAGAATGTATGATTGTGGTCAGATTGCAGAGATAAAAGAGGTCACTGCTGATCCTACAAAACCTTTGGAGATTGATGATTAGATTGAAGAAGAATCAATTAAGCTTATTGAAACTCATAAGACTCTGAGATATGTTAAGAAGAGCCATCCTAAAAATCAAATAATTGGTAATACAAGTAAAGGAATGATGACAAGATCAAAAGTAAGAGATTAAATTTGTTTGATTTCTCAAGTTGAGCCGAAAGCTATTGATGAAGAATGTAGAGATGAATCTTGGACTAAAGATATGCAAGAAGAAATAGAACAGATAAATAAAAACAACACTTGGGAATTGGTTCCAAGACCTAAAAATAAAAATGTGATAGGAACTAAACAGGGTTTCAGAAACAAAATGGATGAGTAAGGAATAGTGGTAGGAAATAAGGCTAGACTGGTTTGTAAAGGATACTCACAACAAGAAGGCATAGAAGTTGAAGAAACATTTGCTCATGTTGCTAGGTTCAAAGCTGTGAGATTATTTCTTGCTTATGCTGCACATAAAGACTTTAAAGTATATCAGATGGATGTGAAATTTGTATTCTTGAATGGAGATTTGGAAGAAGAAGTATACATAGAGAAACCTGATGGATTTCCTTTAATAGAAGATGAAGACATGGTTTGTAAGTTGAAGAAAGCATTTTATGGACTGAAACAAGCACCAAGAGAATGGTATGCAAGACTAGACAAGTATCTACTTCATTTTGGTTTTAGATAAGGTGATGCATACAATAATTTAGATTTAAGAACTGGTGAAGATGGAATCCTAATCATAGAAGTTCTTGTTGATGATATCATTTTTGGAGGCAATGATAAAATGAGTAAAACATTCTCTAAAGAAATGGAAAATGAATTTGAAATGTCAATGATTGGTGAGATGAAATTTTTTCTTGGTTTGAAAATTAATCAGAATAAGAATGGTATGTTGTTAGGAACCTATGTGTCCCTTCTGTTTATCTTGTTAGTGTAGTTTTGTTGGATGCATATGCTTTGTAAGTCATCCCGTGAGTATATTTTATCATCCCACATGCATAGGTAGTAATACTTGTCTAGATTATACTTAGTATATAAGTGTGTGTTGAGGCCTTTGAAGGTACTGATGAATTTATTGTATTGAGCTTTCTCAAAGGAGGTTACCCCCTCGAAGTGGCCCATGATCAATAGATTCACTCTGAGTTCTACTTCTTCTCTATATTTCTATTATTTCATGCATGCTCATCATATTGTTGTAGGAGGTTCTTCTCATCTGGTATCAGAGCACTTAGTTGGGCTCACTGGGTGGAAATTCTGTCAAAACAATTTTCCGTCATGGCCTTCAGGTGCTGTGTTAATTATAATACTTCTTTTTTTTTGCATCTGGGTTCATTCCAAATTACAACAATTCTTGTTCTTGTAGTTCATTTCAGTTGTTAGTATCTGAGTGATTTCCCATAGCTTCATTTCTTTCTTCCTGTTTCCCCTTAAAGTTCCCCAGAACCCCCAAAATACCATTCTGCATAATTCCTTCCTTGATGACCCTACCCCAAATTCCATATATTGAAGCCCTAAATCCCTCATTTATCTAATTTTAG
The DNA here is from genome assembly GCA_018584345.1 of Thuja plicata. Taxonomy (NCBI): domain Eukaryota; kingdom Viridiplantae; phylum Streptophyta; class Pinopsida; order Cupressales; family Cupressaceae; genus Thuja; species Thuja plicata. The sequence goes on from MU224175.1 coordinate 2,345,843, forward strand.
GGTTTTTCCTAAATTTTTTGCTTCTCAACCAATCATCACCAAATTTGGCCACACGGTTCATTTCCTAATTCTGCTCTTTTGTCCCTCTTGGACCGCTCTTCCCATTCTGCGTCCCCACCCCCAAAACCCTCAATTTTATTTTTTCCTTTTCATCAGAAAGTGTCCAACCACTCATCAAACCCCCATTAACCATCTGCACTTTTCCCAAATCCAAGTTTTCCCTAACTGAAAAATTTTCTGTTTCTATTTTTCTACCCATTTCAAAAAAAAAAACAAAAAAAAAACTGCTATATGGTTGTCACCCGTGTAGGAGAAAAAATTATGGAGGAGGAAATTGCATCCCTCAAGACCAAACTTTAAGTTCTGGATGACAAATTTCTCGGTCTCACTCTTCAGAATTCAACCATGAACCGAAACCATTCTGGAGACGCTGGGTTTTCTTCTGGCAATTTTCGTGGACCAAAGCTTGATTTTCCTTTCTTCGATGGTGCTGATCCAACTAGATGGTTTTACTAGGTAGAGCAATATTTCAACTTGCATACTACTTTGGATATCGACAAAGTCCTGCTTGCATCTTTTAATTTGGAACATGAAGCTCTTCAATGGTTCCGTTGGTACATCAAGGCTCATGAAGACCCAACCTGGATAGAATTGTGCACACTCCTTTTGCAGCGCTTTGGCCCTACTGCTTTTGATGAATTCATAGGAGAACTCACTAAAATTTTCCAAACAGGAACAGTAAGAGAATACTAGACAAAGTTTGAAAAATTAGCTAATCAGACAGAGGGATTGTCTGATGAATTCTTCCACAGTTGTTTTGTTAGTGGTCTGAAGGATGCACTTTGATTTGAAGTGAAAATGTTCCGGCCCACTACAATGATGGAAGCCCTTGGGTTGGATAAGTTAGCAGAGGACAATATTAGTGCTCTACAATGTTCCGGATCCAATTTTTTTCTATTCAAAAATACAAGTTCTTCACACCCTCAAGTCACGCCAGCCCCCAGAACTACTCCTATCAAGCACTTGTTTGAAACAGAGATGCGGGCCCATTGAGAAAAAGGTCTTTATTATAATTGTGATGAGAAATGATCCTAGGGCCATAGATGTGTTCAACAAAAGATCTATCTCTTGGATGTGGATTCTCCATCTGAATTGGTAGAGTATGTAGATGCTCAAGAAATAGTAGATGATGAGGTTGAGCCTCAATAATTGCTTGTTGAACCTCCTTCGCCAGAAGCCCAACTAGAAATATCTGTCAATTCTTTGGAAAGAGTCACTACCCCACAAACCATGTGGGTCTAGGGTTACTTCAAGAAGATCCCTCTTACTATACTCATCGATTCTAGTAGCACTCATAACTTCATTGACCCCCGAATAGAAAAATAGGTTGATTGCTTTGTACATCCCTGCTCTAGCTTTGAATTCATGATTGCCAATGGGGACACTTTACCTTGCAAAGGGAAATGTCACAATGTGCGTCTCTCTATTGGAGATTATAACCTACACTCTGACATGTTTTCCTTTCCCTTAGGTGGATGTGATGTGGTTTTGGGCACCCAATGGTTACACACTCTTGGACCCATTCTATGGGATTTTTCTAAACTTTGGATGCAATTTTCAGCCAATGGGCAACAACACAATTTGAAAGGCTTATAGCTAGGGTCTCTCACCATCATCACTTCAAATCATATGGAAAATATTCTTAAGAATAATTCACATGGTGTCATCTCTCAGCTCCACTCCATTTAGATGCATCCATCAACAATCTCTAGTACTCCTGCAGATCTACAACAAATTTTGGATAAGTATTCAGGTGTACTTTTTGAACCTATGGGATTGCCACCTTCTCACCGAGAGGGCCGCTGTATTCAACTCCTTCCTAGTATCATCCCACCCAACATCAGGCCCTACTGCTACCCATTTCATCAGAAGACCAAAATTGAGATGCTTGTTCGTGACTAACTAAAGCAAGGTATTATTCGCCCTAGTACTAGTTCCTTTTCTTCTCCAGTTCTGCTTGTTTGCAAAAAGATGGGTCCTAGCGGCTCTGCATTGACTTCCAAGCACTTAATCATCTCACCATAAAGGATAAGTTTCCCATTCCGATTGTTGATGAACTTCTTAATGAGCTTCATGGCACTCATTTTTTCTCCAAGTTGGATCTTTGTTCTGGGTATCATCAAATTAGAGTTAATGAGGAGGATATCCCTAAAATATCCTTCCACACACATGATGGTCACTATGAATTTTTAGTCATGCCCTTTGGCCTCACTAATTCTCCTTCAACATTTAAGGTAGTGATGAATAAAATATTTTGGTCCTACCTCCGAAAATTCATTCTGGTATTCTTTGATGATATCCTCATCTATAGTAAAACCTGGGTTGAGCATCTCCATCATCTGGAGCTTGTAATGCAACTTCTCTCTGATCATTAACTCTATGAAAAATAATCTAAATGTGTGTTTGGCCAGGAGGAAGTGGAGTATCTTGGGCATATTGTTTCACACCAAGGGGTTTTGGTGGATCCTACAAAAATAGATGCTATGAAAAATTGGCCACATCCTCAAACTCTCAAGAGCCTTCAGGTTTTTTGGGGCAGACTGGCTATTACTGTAAGTTTGTCAAGAATTAGAGGAAGATTGTGGCACCATTGACAACTATGTTAAAAAAGGATGCTTTTACCTAGACCCATGCTGCTGAGAATGTGTTTGAACAACTAAAACAAGCTATGTGTTGTACACCTTTTCTCGCTATGCCATATTTTTCCAAGCCCTTCACTATTGAGAGTGACGCTTGCGATAATGGACTGGGTGTTGTTCTCCTTCAAGATGACCATCCTATTGCATTCACTAGCAAAGCCCTTTCTGGTAAGAATTTATCCCTATCTACATATGAAAAAGAAATGATGGCTATTTTGCATGTTGTATAGAAGTGGCGGCCATACCTCCTAGGGAGTCATTTTTGCATCAAGACCTATCACCAAAGTTTGAAATATTTCCTAGAACAATGAGTATCATCCCCTACACAATAGAAATGAGTTAGAAAACTCATGGGGTATGATTATGAGATCACCTACAAGAAGGGTAAGGAAAATATTATGGAAGATGCTCTTTCTCGCACATTTGATGATCAAGCTTCCCTTTTAGCTATTTCTATGCCAATTCCCAATTGGTTAGAATCTGTTCAGCAGGGCTATGTCAGTGACTCTTCTTTATCTCAAATCATTCACCAGCCGGCCAATAATCCTTCTGTTGTACCACATTACTCTTTGGATGGTGCTTCTCTCTGATACAAGGGGCGTCTAGTGCTTCCTCAGAATCCAAATCTACAATAGGCTATCTTTTATGAACTCCATGCTTCTCCTTTGGTAGGGCACTCTGGGTTCCTCAAAACTTATGAGAGGGCAAGGTGAAACTTCTTTTGGAAAGGAATGAAATAGATTATTCAACAGATGGTGACTGAATGTGATACTGCCAATGCCACAAGGGTGAAGCAACCCTCCTTCATGGCTTGCTGGAACCCTTGCCCATCCCTACACAAATTTGGACTGATATTTCTATGGATTTAATTGAAGGGCTTCCTAAATCAGGCAACAAGATAGTGATCTTGGTTGTGGTTGATCATCTCTCCAAATATAGTCATTTTTGTGCCCTCAGCCACCCCTATACTACCTCCTTAGTTGCACAAATCTTCATACACCAGATCTTCTATCTTCATGGCCTCCCTTCTTCCAATGTCTCAGATCGTGATGCAACTTTTACTAGTCATTTTTGGACTGAATTATTTCATAAAATTGGCACAAAACTAAATATGAGTTCGGGGTATCACCCACAAACTGATGGTCAAACCAAATTTATCAAAAAATTCTTGGAAACTTATCTTCGTTGCTTCACTTTCAAATAGAAACATCAGTGGGCCAAGTGGCTTCCTCTTACTGAATGGTGGTATAATAAATCTTACCACATTTCATCTAAAATGACTCCATATGAAGCAATCTATGGTCAAGCACCTCCAGTACTCCTTCCCTACACTCCCAACAGCTCACCAGTTCAGGCAGTTGACACAGTTCTCTGCACTAGGGATCAGGTTCTTCGCACCTTACAGGATAATCTTCACATGGCCAGAAATTGAATGAAACAAGAGGCAAATCAACACCATTGTAAGTTCTCTTTTCAAGTTGGGGATATGGTTTTTATTCATCTACAACCATACAAACAATCCTCCCTAAAGCTTAAAGGGCGTCATAAGATGGCCCCAAAATTTTATGGGCCATATAAGGTTTTGCAAAAGATTGGTTCAGTTGCTTATAAACTGGAACTTCATCCTTCTTCCCGTATTCATCCAGTATTTCATGTTTCTTGTCTCAATCAAGTTCTTGGCACCAACGTTAGAGCACAAACTACTCTACCTGATATGGATAAGGAAGGATCCATTATATTGGAGTCTTAGGCAATCCTTGACCGGCGCACTCATCATCTTCACTCTTGCTCCATCTCTGAGGTCTTGATTTAGTGGCACAGAATGCAACCAAAGGATGCTACATGGGAACCCCTTCTTCAGATTCAGCAACAATTTCCACACCTTAATCTTGTTAGTAATAACTAAGAGGGGGGGGGGGGGGAATCAGTGGCCTCNTAAGAGGGGGGGGGGGGTGAATCAGTGGCCTCAAAAACTTATGCTTAATCTAACCACCATTCAAGTAAACCTCAGATTATTATGTCCCTACAAGATGCATGCCATGAAATACTTATAATGATTAATTATCTATCAGTTTTCCTTGTCTGTCCTTATTCTCCTTGATTACCGATAAGCAGTATAACTATTTACCGAAATATAGTAAATATGTAGAGTATACCAATAAATCCAGTGTTAACTATGTTAGATAAAAAAAATAAAGAAATGAATCATACACACATAACACATGAATTTTTAATGTGGAAACCCTGTTAAGGGAAAAAACCACTGGGACCGGTACCCCAAATTTTCACTCTTCTGAAGTAAGCCCTGTTAAGAGCCAACCCTGTTAAAGTTTACAAACACACTGTTAAGTGTGACCTTGTTAGAGGATTTTACACATATAGGTTGTCACTTAGTATCTGGCATCTAATGCTTCCATCCTTGAATCAGCCTCTCTCTTAGACTGTCAATAGGCATCAGGCATATCCAATGCTACTTTCATGAATCAACCTTTTTGGCACTCCTTGGGATGTACCTCAATATATAGAAGACTGTTAAGTCCTACTCTATTAAGAGACTTGATGCTTCAATGGTTAAACTGAAACAAAATGACCTGTTTCTAATGCAACTTTAATTTCATATTTTTAGATCTATTTAAGTACATTACCTCTCTGATCAATGTATCAATTCAATTCTTTTGTGCTCCATACTTTCTGCTCTATGATGCTGTATTCACTGTTCATCAGTGTCTGCAGAATTCCTTAGCTCTACTTCAGATTGATTGATCAATACTGCATGAAGTTTTTCTTCATCAGTTTCTTCTTAGCATCCTCTTTCTATTCACTCCCCTTAATCCCTTTTTTTTGTGATATAAAAAATGAATTAAACTTGTGTCTTATATAGAAATGATATTCACTGTTTCTTGATTCTTGATTCTTGATTCTTCATTCTTGATTGGCGTGAAAAACAATCCAGCCAATTTGATTTAAAGCATAATCTGATTTATCTCATAGTTATCTTTATGCCAACTATACAAATATTCTTTAAATCAATCACTTAACTCTGGTTGAATAAAACAAAGAAAATAACCAGTTAAGTCTATCTTTAGCTCTTGCCAGCTAGATATTTTGTCATTTTCTGAACTCTCTATTCCGTCGGTCAACTCTTTAGTTAGTCATCGGTTACAACTATCAGTTCCATCGGTGTGAATTCCCGTTAGCTTTGTGATCTCCATCTGTCGGGCAACTCTACTTTTAGCTCATCGGGCATCCTGTGCTTTTGTTTCATCGGGCAACGCTGTCTTCTGCTCGTTGGGTATTACTATGAATTTTCTTCTTTTCCTTCACCGATGGTGTGCACTCCATCGGTGTTATCTGTCACTTAGTGAATACTTGAATTTTATGCATTGCTGAAGCATAACCTTTGTTCCATTGATTCTCTGAAGTCTTTGGCATTTTATACATGACCGTATAGATGATACCAAGTTGACATCAATGAAAATACAAATCATTAACTGAGTTAATTCCTTGCATTATCTTCAACTTAACATTATCAAACATTTAATCAGTTACATGTCATCAATCTCTCCCTTTGGCATTGATGGCAATAAACTTATATTATCACACTATACTATTTCTAATACAATATGAAATACAATTTATTGAGATTTGAATCAAAGTACCAAACAATTTTTTTTGATAACCGATAAAAATGTCTAACCACCGGTAAGCTCTATTTTAGCTTAGATTTGATTCTTGCATCTCTCTATGTTTCTTTTTCTGATGTATTGCATCCTCTCCTTGTGTCAATATCTTTCTTTCGACTGTTCTTCACATTTGATGTCTTTCTCTCTTGTTAGCAACTCTTCCTTTGTATTAACTCCTTCATACAAAATCTCTCCCTATGGATATGAGCTCTCCCTGTTGGAGTAATCTGATAATGGATAATTTTTTTTTTTTTTTTTGAAGACTGTGATAATGGATAAAATCTCTCCCTTTGAAAGCAATGCCAAACAAATATTTTACAAGTATCTGACATTCATGTCAATCAATCTTTTCTCTCCATCCATAATATATTCCTTGAATTTCCCTTATCCATCAGAAATACATCAATATGTTCTGGTGCTCAGTTCTGATATATAATTGTTGTATATAGTTGTAGCTTTGAAGTTCATCATGTTTGCTTGCATCAACATGAATGATATTCTGAGAATATGTAGGTTGATGTAGCCTTCAGTCATTTTATTGACTGGTAGACAAGGGTTTGTCCTCTAGTCTCTTTCTCAAGTACTCAAACGTATCCTTGGGTAGTGACTTGATGAAGATATCAGCCAATTGTTCTTTGGATTGCACATATTCAAGTATCACCTCTTTTTCTTGAACTTTTTCTCTTAAGTAATGATACTTGATGGCAATTTGTTTAGTTTTGCATGCATGACTGGATTCTTGGAAATGTTTATTTCACTGGTGTTATCACAATAGATAGTCACCGGTTCTAAGATCTTCATATGCATACCTTCCAGCAACTGTTTGATCCATGCAATATTTGAGCAATTTGCAGCAGCAACAACATATTCTACTTTTGTAGTAGACTGTGAGATGCATCCCTGCTTCTTGCTAATCCATGTGACAAGTCTGTCACCCATAAAGAATGCTCCTCTAGTTGTTCTCTTCTGGTCATCAAGATTTCCAGCCCAATCAGCATCAATAAACACCTTAAATTCAAATTTGCCTTCTTTTCTATACCACAAGCCGAATTCCTCAGTATTCTTCATATATCTTAGAATTCTTTTTACAAGTCATATGTGATTCCCTGGGGTTAGCAGAAAATCTAGCAAAAATTCCCACTACATGTGCAATACCTGGTCTAGTGTTTACAATATACATGAGTTTTCTAATCATTAATCTATACAACGTCTGATTTATCTTTGTTGTCTTGTCTTCTTTTGTCAACTTACATCTAGTAGCCATCAGTGTTCCAACTGGTTTGGAATCTTCCATCTTGAATATTTTCAGGACCTCTTTGATGTATTTGGACTGTGTAATGAAAATACCTTCACTTTGTTGAATCATCTGTAGACCAAGAAAGAACTTGATCTCTCCAAACATAGACATCTCAAAATCTGTGCTCATTTCATCAACAAATGATTTTCATAGCATATCATTGCCTCCAAATATGTTGTCATCAACAAATATTTCAGCAATCAAGGTGTTAGCATCAATATCTTCCTTCAAATAAAGATTACTATTTTCATTGGTCCTTACAAATCCAACACTTATTAGATAGGAATGAAGTCATTCATACCAGGCTCTTGGAGCTTTTTTTAATCCATACAAGGCTTTGTGAAGTCTACATACCATGTACCTCTTGTTTGGATCAACAAACCCTTCTGGTTGTTCAATGTATACTTCTTCTTCAAGTATTCCATTTAGGAATGCTATCTTGACATCCATTTGGTATACCTTGAATCCTTTGAATTAAGCATAATAAAGTAATATTCTTACTCCTTCTAGCCTTGCAATGGGTGCAAAGGTCTCTCCATAGTCTATACCTTCCTCTTGTGCACACCCTTTGCATACTAGTCTTGCTTTGTTCCTTGTGACTTCTCCATTCTCATTCAGCTTATTCCTGAATATCCATTTTGTACTGATGACACTCTTGTCATCTGGTCTTGGCACAAGTGGCCATGTTTTGTTCTTCTCAATTTTCTCAATCTCATCATTCATAGCACTTATCCATTCCTAATTATCTAGTGCAGCATTGATAGATTTTGGCTCAAACTCACAAATTAAACAATTTGAGTTTAAAGACTTACTTCTTGCTCTTGTACCAGCTTTCTTACCTCCTATGATCTAGACCTTTGGATGGTTCCTTCTTACATATCTTGCAAGTACAGGTATAGTTCTTTGTCTATCATCTTGATCATTATTTTGATCTTCATTTTGTTCTTCATCACCTTGCACGTTATCTTGATCATTATCCTAACCATCGGTATTTGTAGCCTGAAGCTCAGGAGCAATGATTTTTAGCTCAGGGGCTCTACATTGTTGGTAGGGTAGAGTGTCAGGTTCTTTGTTGTAAGTGAACTTATTGTATTCCTCTGGTCCTTTAGTGCTTTCTTGTTCATTCTTCTTTGAAAATTCATCTATCTTTACATTTTCACTTTCAATAATTTTGTTAGAGGCTTTGTTTAGACATTTGTAAGCCTTGCTCTTGGTAGAATACCTTAGAAAAATTCCTTCATCACTCTTGGAGTCAATTTTTCCATTTCTATCAACTTTTAAGATATAACATTGACTACCAAAATTTTTGAAATAACTCACATTGGGTGTGTATCCATACCATAGCTCATAAGGTGTCTTCTTGGTGTCTTTCTTCAATTGTACTCTATTCAGTGTGTAAATAGCAATATTGACAGTTTCCCTCTAGAATATTTGGGTGATGCCTTTTTCTATCACCAGTGTTCTAGCACAATCAATTATTGATCTGTTCCTTCTCTTAGCAATCCCATTTTGTTGTGGCATTCTTGGTGCAGAAACCTATCTTTTTATACCATGTTCATTACAAAAGTTAGTGAATTCATCTGATATAAATTCACCTCCTCTATCTGATCTCAAACATTTTAGATCCTTACCACTTTATTTTTCTACCATGGCCTTATACCATTTAAACATCTTGAATACTTCAGATTTATCTTTTAGAAACATAAGTATCATCATTCTAGAGTAATCATCAACAAAGAGAATAAAGTATCTATCTCCATAATAACTCTTTGTCCTCATGGGTCCACATAAATTAGTATGGACTAATTCTAGAATTGCATCAGATGTATGGGTTTTTCTTTTGAAACTAGACTTTGTCATTTTACTTTTTTGACAGTTTTTACATATGATGTTGTTGAGCTTGGTCATTGTCGGTAAGCCTCTGACATTTCTATTTTTGCTAATTTTTATCATGTTGTCAAAGTTCATATGACACAATCTTTTGTGCCATAACCATATGTCTTCTTTTGTAGCAATCAAACAAGTGGAGTCAGTATCATTTAGATAGAATAAGTTACCTTTTGTCTGCTCACCGGTACCAATCAGATTTCCAGATTTTTTGAAGATCTTTGCATTTTTTTTTTCAAATGCTACTTTGTGACCTAAATTATTCACCTGAGAAACACTCAATAGATTATAATTCAATCCATTTACCCAATAAGAATTCTCACACTTTATTTGGTTATTCAACATTATTGTTCCTCTACCTTCAACTGGACAAGGTGTGTCATTTCCCATTCTT